>JANVCQ010000232.1:56172509-56212354 GCA_025531925.1 Erythroxylum plowmanianum | reverse complement strand
TTGTAATTAACTAATTAATTAATTTTAATTATATTTTAATTTCATTTTAATTAATTAATTATATTTTAATTAATCACTTAATTAATTATATTTTAATTATACTTTAATTAATCAATTAGATTTTATGTTGATTAATTACTTTAATTAATTAGATTTTTTAATTATTTTAATTAATTAGCTTTTATCTTAATTAATTAAAGTTATTAATTAATGTAGGAATCACTCCCATTCCTCTAGAAATCTAGAGGAATGGAGTATTCCTTAAAATCAAGGAATCAAAATCATACCTTTATAATGATATATACATACCAACCATTAGTTTTAATTCCATTCCCATATCTTTTTTCTTAAACCCTCCAAACAAGCACCCCCTGAATTCATATTAGATTTGATTTTGAGTTCCTACATTAAAATAATATTATTTTATTTAATTAGTATAATTTAAATCAATTCTCTATATTTAAGTTCGATTCGTCTTTTGTAATTAAATGGGATTAGTTTTATTAAAGTTTGTAATAGAAGATCGATAAATTTATTTTATGTGTGTATTATTTAATGTTTTAAAAACTAGATCAGAAGTTAAACCGATAAGTTAAAATATTTAAATGATATTTGATTAGAGGTTAGAGGTTTATTAATGGAACGTAATATTATTCTATCGTTTAGAAGGAAGGTTTATACTGAAATGGAAAAGGAGAATTTCACATTACATCTCATTTCATCATAAATAGTAAAAATAAGAAATCTTTAATTTGAGAGTTTAGCATAAAATGTAAAATGATAAACAAATTATATTACATTATAAATTTTTATTCCAAATAACAATTCATTATATTACACTACAAACTCTTTCATCCCTTTTAAAGAACAATTTTATAATATTATATTTATTTATATTCCATTTCATTATAAACCTTACGTCTAACTAAACATAATCTTGAAAGAGATTATTTAATTAAGGTTTAAAAGGTTCAACCGGTATTAAATTATCATTAAATCAGTTAAAGATTAAATCAAATTAAAAATTTTAAATATAATTAAAGAGATTGTTTGAAAATTTTGAAATTTAATTGAAAAATTGTTAAATAAAAACTAATTAATTAATTAATTTTAGTTTACGTGAAATTATTAATTTAGGATAATTTATTGATTAATTAAATTGAAAATTAAAATAAAATTAAATAGTAAAAAATTATAACTTGAATTGGTATTTTTCTATTTTCCTATTTACCTCTCTTTCTTATTTAGAGTACGTTTATTTCTATAGTTTTTAGTTTTTGATTTTAATCTTTATTTTTTCCAGTTTTTAAAAATTATAAAAGTTATAAAAAGTAGTTTTTATTTCTTGTTTCTTTTTCTGTTTCTTTCGATAATTTTATTTACTATAATCTAATATATTATTTAGTTATTTAAATTTTAAAAAAATTATAAATAATTTAATTTTATTTAATTTTTATAATTAAATTATATGTAATTAAAATTTAATAATTATTAATAAATATAGTTAAATTTAAAATATATAAATATTCATATAAAATTTTATTTATAATTCAAATATATTTCAAATAAATAATAAATTTTAAATTATTTATTTTATTAATTTAAATATTATATAAGAGATGAAATAAAATTATTAAATTTAAAAAATCAATAAATTTTATCTAATAACAGGACGAAACGGTCCTTATTTTAACAATTTCTGATCTGCATCTCTTTCTATCTTCGGCCCCACATGCTGGAAAACTCATTAAAACACACCGCCACAAACACACTATAAGTTCGCCATCAACTAGCTCATCTATTTTATAGATTATAGAGACGGATTAGGAGAGACAAGGAGAGTTTGAAGTACGGGATTGTTGTTAAAGATAAGGGGCCGTTCTTTGTGTGGATTTGGAAGAGATGGGCAGAGACATCGACCATCTACCGAAGAACGCCGCCAACTACACTGCGTTGACGCCGCTTTGGCTTCTCGACAGAGCCGCGACGGTGCATCCGAAGAGAACCTCGGTGGTTCATGGGTCCGTGTCGTACACGTGGCGCGACACATACCAGAGGTGTCGTAGGTTGGCCTCTGCACTTAACAAGCGCAACATCGGACTCGGTAGCACGGTATAGTCAAACCAATCATTGTTCAATTTCTGTTTGGTTTAAAGCAATTGACTTTTGGACTTTTGCTCATTTATAGTGATTTTGGTCTACAATTTACTTTTTTTCTTTTTTGTCGATTCCAAGTGTCCGGATCAATCCATAAAAGTTGGAAGAAGTTGAGATATGCTTTATGAACAAATTGAATTGGTCAACGGTGTGATGTGCCTGTGGCTCTGATTTCTGTTTCTTCGTTATTAGAGAAAATTTTAAGCTTTCGATTCAAGATACAATATTTACCTTTGTTTTTTGATCATTTGGACTTGATGTGTAGTTATCTAAGTTGGGTTGACGCCGGTTTTTCTTATTTACGGTGACAGGTAGCAATTATTGCACCAAATGTTCCTGCTATGTTTGAAGCTCATTTTGGAGTGCCAATGGCAGGAGCTGTCGTAAACTCTGTGAATATTCGTCTTAATGCTCAAACAGTTGCGTTCCTGTTAGGTCACTCAAATTCAGAAGTTGTGATGGTGGATCAAGAGTTCTTCCCTTTGGCTGATGAGGCTTTGAAAATCGTCAGAGAAGGTGACAAACAGTTCAAGTCACCACTTCTGATTGTGATAGCTGATAAAAGCTGTGATCCCATGTTGCTTAAAGAGGCAGTGGGGAGAGGTGCCATTGAGTATGAGGACTTTCTGCAGAGTGGTGATGCAGATTATGCTTGGAGACCACCAGAGGATGAGTGGCAGAGCATTGCTTTGGGTTATACTTCTGGTACAACAGCTAGCCCCAAGGGAGTGGTGTTAAGCCACCGTGGGGCATATCTTATGGCCTTGAATAATCCTTTGATTTGGCCAATTAGTGATGGAGCTGTGTATCTTTGGACTCTTCCTATGTTTCATTGTAATGGTTGGTGTTTCACTTGGACTCTTGCTGCTATTTGCGGGACTAGTATTTGCCTGCGGCAGGTAATTTTAGTCGATTTTGTTATTACTAGCACACTTTTGCTTCGCAAGATGTGAGAAGAGTTTTAACGATTAATGCTACTAAACAAACACATTTTGGTTTTTGTTGATTAATGACACCTGAATTCTGTAACATGATCACTGTTAGTTGGGATTGTCATAAAATCAAGGTTGTTGGTTAATTTATTCACGGTAGATCAGTTTTCATTTGCCTGAAGAGAAAAGTTTGAGCATGGAGGTATATCATGTCTTTTTCTATAGGGTTGAATTTAGTGTTATAAGTGTAGAAGTTTTTCATTTCAGGATCTGTTTTGTGAGATTGATGCCAATCACTGTACGTTTCATATGCTTTTATAGGTAACAGCCAAGGCAGTGTATTCAGCTATAGCAAACAGTGGTGTCAGTCACTTCTGTGCTGCTCCTGTGGTACTCAACTCCATAGTCAATGCTCCTAAAGAGGATACCATCCTTCCTCTGCCCCGTCTTGTTCACGTAATGACGGCTGGTGCTGCTCCACCCCCTTCTATACTCTTTGCAATGTCAGAAAAGGGCTTCCGTGTTACGCACACTTATGGTCTCTCAGAAACTTATGGTCCATCTACTGTGTGTGCCTGGAAGCCCGAGTGGGACTCGATGCCCCCTATAACTCAAGCTCGCTTGAATGCACGCCAAGGTGTCCGGTATGTTGGTTTGGAGGGGCTAGATGTAGTTGACCAAAAGACAATGAAGCCTGTCCCTGCAGATGGAAAAACAATGGGAGAAATTGTGATGAGGGGCAACGTTGTGATGAAGGGTTATTTAAAGAATCCAAAAGCCAATGAAGAGTGTTTTGCAAATGGATGGTTTCATTCTGGAGATCTTGGTGTTAAGCATCCTGATAACTACATAGAAATTAAGGATAGGTCCAAGGACATTATCATATCTGGAGGTGAAAACATCAGTAGCTTGGAGGTGGAAAATGTTATTTACACACATCCAGCAATATTCGAGGTATCTGTTGTTGCTCGGGCAGATGAGCGATGGGGAGAATCGCCGTGTGCTTTTGTGACATTGAAGCCCGAACTTGATAAATCCAATCAGCAGAAGTATGCTGATGATATATTGAAGTTTTGCAGGTCCAAGATGCCTGCTTTCTGGGTTCCAAAATCTTTGATTTTTGGACCACTTCCAAAGACAGCTACTGGGAAGATTCAGAAACATGTCCTGAGAGCCAAAGCAAAAGAAATGGGACCTGTGAAGCAGAGTAAGTTATAAGTCGAGTTATGTTGTAGTTTGTATCCTGATGACTAATCAAAGCTGTATTCTTAAATATCCATAACAACATTTCATACTTGTTAGTTTCGTATGATGTTTTTCTCTCTGACTTAGATCTATCCTCTGATGTATCCATTTTTTCCCTATTTCCATATCCTAACTTGAATTTATCCAGCTCAAACCAGATCAGTCAGATTCCGGGATACCAGCGATACTAAACCGGTTTAGTTCGGATTTAGAGGATGCATATTAACGTTTTAAAATTGGGTTTAACATGTGTTCAGGAGTCTGTCATATGCTCGTATGAAATTCAGTCTCTGATTTGGCTGAGTGGCAGATACAAAATCTGGCAAAAACTAATCCCTTTTCATTGTATGGAACAGCCATAAGAATCTCTGAATTGCTTGAAAAAGAGATGTTCATTTCGTACTTGAACATGATCCTGCCAAAACATGACGTGCATAACTTAGATACGAAATTTGGTAACCAATAGGATACCGCCTCAGGATGCCTATTATAAAGAGTTTGGAAAGCTTTTGTCTTCCCCTGTAATTGGCCAAGTAATTGCATTTTTCTATCAAAATGTCACACACGATACTTCTTTCATGACCCACTTTGCTATTCTTGGAATCTTAATTGAGATAAAAACAAATACAATTTAGGATTGTACAAGCTCAGACTTAATCTAAATTCAAGTCTGACTCAAAGTCTGATCGAGTTCAAATTAAACTCAATCATTTTTTAATTTAAACTTTAGAAAACAGTATCATTTTATTCAAAATAATGTTGTTTTCACTTCAATCTTCAAGTTTTGCTATAGGGTGAATCAAACAACCTAAGTTCGAAACTAGATAGAAGCTTACAAATTTTAAAGAAAAGCCTAAATTTGACTTAATAATTGGATTAATTGTATTGATTTCAAGTTGGGTTAATGCTAAAATTCAATCTCTAGTTCTAAATCCTTTACCCTCTAACCTATGACTTTAACCTAGGTCTAGTTAATTCAAATTGAATACTTTGTCATCCCTAACTCTACTCATTTGGTGTAATAAAGAGTGAGTTTTTTTTTTTTTGAAGAAGATAACATATATATTAATTAAAAGGAGGGTTCATACAAAAAAGAAACTATATTACAGAGGAAAAAATAAATAGCCACAGGCGGCTCTTAAAATAGAACAAGTAAGTCAGATGCAGCTCTCAAACAAAACAAAAAAAAATAAGGTAAGCATTTAATAAATTTAAGTTTGTGTGCAAATAAATTTAAGGCTCTAGCCGACCAAGAATTAGCCTTCCAACCAACTAGACCAAAACAATTGGTCGAAATTTGGAGATGATAATTAAGCCCTAACTTGACCCAGTTTAAGATCAACAAGTTAGGTTTAAATTAACCGAGCTCGATATATTTGAGTTTAACCTGCCTAAAATTTGATAATTATATCAAAAAATGATGATATTTTATTAAAAAAATACCTATCAATTATTTCAAAAAATGACAACATTTTATAAAAATATATATTTTTTATTTTAATTAAATAAAAATAAAAACAAATTTGACCGGATCGAGTCAAACTCAAATCCTCGAAACTTTGTAAGAACCCGACAACTTAAGTTTTGCATCTATTCTATACGAGGAACAAGGTGGAAATTTCAAACCCTATCTTTCTCTACACGATAGAATATTTATTGGTCACCTTGCCAAGTTACATATACATCTTCCTTTCTCTTTTTCACCAAACTTCCATGCACGCTTTCAGAAAATTGTATTGTAAACACCATTTGAATTATTAACTTTGTTATTTAATTTTGAATTACGGTGCGTTGAAGGGTCGGTAATGAAATTGAAAAGTTCAGCTATGAAACGGAGAAGGCCGTTGGTTTTGACGTATACGGCAGTGTCCACGGCATAAAATTATGTCTTTGTCTGTCCCTTATTAATATAAATTAAATCTTATAATAATGTTGGAATAACGGTAAAATTGTTCATTCCTAATTAAAAAGTTATAAGTTCGAATCCCGAAAATAACTTATATATTAGGTTTTGCTTTGTATTTAAGGCCTTTAAAATCACTTATATTTTATTTAAAATGTATGTGATTAATAGAGATATTTATTTTTATATATGTATTTAAAAAATGATTACTATGTATTATTTTGATACATTTATACTTCATATACATAGAAATAATTATTTAACTATTAGTTAGAAAAGAAATATTAATTTAAGGTAAAATGAATTAAATTTGACATATTAAAATTAATTTAATTGAGATTAGATTCGAATTTGAATTTGAATTAAAGCTCAACGTGAATTAAGTGTTACTTCAAAGTTTGATATTTTTAAATTTAATTAATTAAATAAAAATAATTCAAAATTAATAATTTAAATTTAATTAAAAATTTAAAATCAAATATTTAAATTCACGCGTAAAGAACTTTTTTGAGCTGGCCCGACCAGTCATAAACACTACCACCAACATTAAACTTTATTCCTAACCACCAATCCATGACCTTATGTGTGTGTCATAATTTTTTAGGTTTTTTTTTATGCTTTTAATTTTAAAATTTTCACCTTACATGTACAATAAAGATCATTGTCCTTTGTTCTCTTGGCTTAAGTGAGATCGTGAGTTCGAACCCTCCTCATGTATATAGTCATTTAAAACTTAGAGCTAGTGTTTTGTTTCCTGCAAGGGACCTATCCGATTCGAGTAAGAATTAGTTTGAGTGTGAATGGCTTAAAGGTATCTTCCCATAATTATGATCCTCTTAAAACACTTCGTAAACAGAAAAAAAAAATATTATCCTTTTTTTTTAATATACATCTTTAGGGAATATACTTGCCTTACCTTCTCACTCAATACCATTGCTCAAACTCCATCTATAACTCTCCTCTCTCTGCTTCTCTCTCTCTCTCTCTCTCTCTTTCTTTACCTTCTCTCAAACTACAAAGGTAATGTAGATCAATCTTCCTCCTTACATAACAAATCTTTTGCTTTCTCGTCGTAATCCATATCTGCCCTTCATGACTATATGGTTTTGGTTTGTGGTTTGATTGCTTGACATTTCTAGGCACTCTGTTTTCTCTGTGAGAGCTTGAAGAGACTCTGTTTCTCAATGCTTTTGTTCTTTCTCCGTACTTATCTGGTTTTAGTCAATTACGTGTTGCAAGCTACGTTCTTTGATGTTTAATGGCAGTCGGTGATTGCAGAGGAGAGAAACCCAGATGGCAGATTGTGGTAGAAACGAAGATTTCAGTTCTTCCGAGGTATCAATTCTGAATCTCCATAACTGGACTAACAGCTCTGTTTCTTTCCTTTTTCTCTGTCTCTCTGTTTCTGTGTACTGCGTGGTCTCATTTTGGGAAATTAGAATATAGGAGATTGGTAGCTTAAAACTCCGAACTATAATTTATTTCGTATAGATCTTAGGTAGTCTCTAACCACTTTCATGTGAGAACAACCCTCTTTTCACGAGGAGACATGACATAAACCTATTTGTATGCTTGTTTCACGGTTTTAAGTGGTGCTGCCAAAGTTCAGGTTAAGTCCGGCAGAGTTTGACTTTTTAAAATTTGTGTTCGAGTTTGAAAACTTTATTTTAATTGAGTTTTAATATTTAAATTTACATTTGAATCTAATTAAATTTATTAATATTTGAATGAATCTAACTAATTTGTAATAATTAATTAGATTTAAAATTTTTGTTAATTTTTTTAATTCTTCAAACGTAAAAGATAATAATTCAAAATGTTTATATTTATATCTAAAATAAATAAATAAAAAGGAATAGATATTTTTGGAAGAGAATTATTGGCCTAAGTCGATGCAAAGTTCTGTGGTTCCCACGTGTCATGACAAGTGAGAACTGAACACAAACTCCAGATGCTGACATCAGAAACATTCTTCAATTGTCGGCAATGTACGGCTAAATATTATGGATATTTTGATTAATTTTCATTAAATCTCTTTAAAATTTAATAAAAATATGATAGAAATATCATAACCAAAACAAAAGAACTAATCCCGATAACTAGTAGACAATTTTTTTAAATTTTCTAAATTATAATTAGTTCATTGATAATGAAAAATTATAAGATATTCTACACTTAATTCTAATAAAATATCATAATTCTTAAATATAATAATTTAAAATATATATTTAGAATCATGTTAAATGGTTTTCTCAATAAAATAAAATTTGTGGTTCTATATAGTAAATAATTTAGGAATTTAGTATGTATTTATAATTTATCGGATTAAATATAGGTAATGATTTTTTATTTCTATTTTATTGAAGTCATATAACTCTAAAACTCTTATAGAATATTATTGGGATAACGTATTTTGTAGTGATAATTTTTTTTGAAAATTTTCAATTTGGTATTCAAATTTTTTAGATTTTCAATTAAATAGTTATTTTTTCATACACTTAATAACTCAATTTAAAATATTAGTTTTAGCTTCTTTATTAATTAAAAGCAAGACTCCGTACTATTAGACCTCTTCAAATCCCAAAATTTAGTGAAATTTTTACTAATATTGTTGTTGTTGTTAAAATATTAATTTTGTTAGACTTTTTCATTATTATTATTTATTTATTTAAGAATTAAGTGACACTTTGGTTCAACTTGGGAAGAAGAAAGAGTAAATGACAAGGTATTGAGTTTCTTTAAATTAGGTTTTATTTTCTTGTTCAAACTTCAAAGTAATCAATTTATCACTAGTGGTGGACATAGTCCACAATTGCATTTCTTATTGAATAGAAGAATAATTGTTTCTGGTGACTCATTTGTCGTTTTGAGTCAGGTCAATACCTAATCTTAATTTATACAACTTGAAAGTTAATCATGTCACTAACGTGTGACACACAATTGCTTACGACCAATTTGACACTAACACCTTTCTTCCCGTTCTTCCATTGAAGGTAATGGTAGAGTGTGTTAATATAAAAAGCTTAAAAAGCACGAGATTCTTTTTATAAGTTTTTAATATTTAAAGCTTTTGAAAAATAATTTTTAATTTTTAAATTCTCAGAAAATATTTTATCTTAAACTTTGGTTAAAAATAATTATAAAATATATATAGGCATCGTATATAAATTAATCAAATACTGTTTACTTCGTGATTTAAATAAACTATTATTTACATCACAACTTAAATTAATTAATAAATTCGAATCAAACTAACTATTTTGACTCAAACTCATATTTATTATAAGTATCTTAAATTATAATAAATATAAGAAGCTTAAAAAACATAAGATTATTTTTATAAATGCTTAATATTTAAAGTTTTCGAAAATTTTATTTTTAATTAAAAAAAATCTTAAACTTCGGTTAAAAATAATTATAAAATATACATTGTATATAAATTAATCAAATACTATTTACTTCATGATTTAAATAAATTATTATTTACATCACGAGTTAAATTAATTATTAAATTCGAATCAAACTAACTCAAACTAATATTTATTATGGTTATCTTAAATTTTAATTTAAGTGCAATTTATTGGTTTATGTCATATTCAAGTGTTGAGCTAAGTTACCGTATTAGTAAACATTTGATTAGTTGATATTTAATATTCATATTACTTATGTTTCGTTGTTATTTTTCAACCAAAATATAAGAAAAATGGGGTTTTCTAAAAAACTAACAAGTAAGGGGTTTTTTTAATAATTTGAATTAGTTTAAAATTTAAACCATTTAAATCAAAATTAATTATGTAAAATTCAATTTTGTTCAAAAGTTCAATCAATTAAGAACTATCTATATATTTTTATCTTTTTTATTTAACGAATTGGTATTTTTAAGTTAAAAAAAATGATACAAATATGCGAAAAACGAGGTTCTAACTATGTTAATATCAGGAAACATTTAGGGCAAAGAAATATGGAGAGCTTGCTCCCAAGAAGAAGCCTTTAATTTCTAAGGTAATATTATAGTGTTTTGGTCATGAAAAAGGAGACATTATTATATAAATATTTGCTAAATATTTACATTGAATTTATAGGACCATGAACGAGCTTTCTTTGATTCAGCAGATTGGGCTTTGTGTAAGGTAATTTCCTTTTAATTCTTATTTTTAATTTGTGGTTTAAATATTAAAATGCCATTTATTACCTGAAATTGTGGTTTTGAAATCAGCAAGGAGCAGAAGTAAATCAGAAGGCTAAAGTGGCAATAGAGACTTTGCAACCTAAACTACAGGTATATATTATTTTATTTTTATTGTGAGTCCTCAAAGGGCGTCGCTAGATGGTTGAAAGCGGAGCTTGACTTCGGTCAAGTCTCAGGTTCGATTCCATGCTAGTTCCTCTTGTAAGAACTTGGGGCAGTTGGAGTTTTAATTGTAGGTGGAGAGTCACTTGAGCCCTCGATGATGAGGTGTCAGTTAGGCCCTCAGAGAGGTGAACCCGCTTGGATTGCCTACGAGGTTTCCTCGAATCTAAAAAATTATTTTGAATATTAAAAAATAGCAAGTTAAGAGTTAAATAGTAATTATATTTTTCAAAATTTACATTACCCAATATGGTAAAAAAGGTATTATTTTAAAAAATAACAATTTATTTCCTTTAAATCTTATAAAAAACATGTTGGGATGGAATTTTAATTAGATTTTAAGACTTAGTTAATTTGAAAATTCGATAAAATGAAATTTATAATATTAATAATTTTTAATTTAGCAAATATTAAAGAATTTAATTTTCTTTGAAATTCAAAGAACTGACCGAGAAATTGCAGAGAACACCGCATCAACAACTTCCTCCGAGAAGGCCAGCTTGTACATCTGGTGGACAAGTGAGTACTAGCAAGTAGCCTAAGCGGATTGATCACAATTCACAAGTGGCTCTGGTACTTAATTATAGGTAAAGCTGTGTATTTCTACTTCTCCTCAGATTCTGCATTCCAACAAGGCGGCTGTTAAGATGTTGTTGTTGTATTGAAGGGATGTGATTTATTTAAATCATGTATATGTATACATTCAATAAATAAAAGACCCTTCGTTCATTTTAATTTTTAATCAAAATGATATAATATATTAAAATTTTAGTAAATTATGATAAAGATAATATCATAAAATAAGTAACAAAAAATAAGAGTCAATTAAAATTTTTATTTAATGACATTTAATTACAATGTATTGATTTGGGATTTTTTTTAGTAAAATTAAAATTAATTAAAAGAAAATGAAATATAAACATATAAGTTCAAGAAACTGTTCCTACAATCAAGACAAGCTAAAACGACAATGTGAAAAATCCATGGGAATACCAAAACGACAAAATCATTAATCTAGGTCAAACTTAATCAATAATGCAGAAAACCAGCAGATATTAATCTCTTACAGGCCGCTTGGAAACCAATGAATTTGATTCAATTCATTAATTTTATATAATTGAATTCAATTCATGTGAATGTTAAAAAAGAGATCACTTGAATTCAATGTGAATCTCATTTTATTTATGAATATAATTCACATCTTAAATGATGTGAATTAAATTCTGAATTGAAGTGTCAATTCTTTTCAAAATATTAAAAATTATTTTTTCAAGTATACACATCATAAATATAAAAATTACTACAAAATAGACACACATTGATTACATATTATTTTGAGTTAAGGATAAAAAGTTATATAAAATAATTGAATTCATTTTTATTGTGTTCAAAATAAAGTGATTGAATTCAATTCTAATATTTATAAAATTATTCAAAATATTATAAATCAAATTTAATTCAATATTACAAATATAATTAAATCCAATTCGTTCATAAATTCAATTCAAAAGCTTCCACCTCATTTAGAAATTTGTCAATGAGGCGTAATTGAAAGACGACCCAACAATGAATTTGGCAATGACCATGAAACTAGGCCTACACCTCCAAGCCCCGGCAGTTCTTTGGTCTGAATCATTGGTTTAACGAACCCTCGGCGCCGTTTTGCTTCCTGCGTCTCTGCAGGGGTGACATGAGATTGAGAGCTCTTCCTTTAGCTTCAAGGGCATTATCTCCAGTGCTCACGAGCCTCTCTTCCCATCAGGAGAGCTTGGCGACTTCTCAACATTGCTGTGAAAATCCAACAAAGACCAGAGCTGGCTTGACCAGTGTCAACAACGTTGAAGCTTCTTCAAGTAGTCGTACTCGTCGTCCCAACTCAGATCATTCTCCAAGAAGTGATTTTTATCGTAATAGATGCATTCGTCCAATTGATCATGATTACTTTTCCAGGGTTCTACTAAGAAAGGACTGGTTTTTATTGCTAAACCAAGAGTTGAGGGCAAAAAGGATAGTTTTGAATTCTCAGTTTGTAGTCAGTGTTTTGCAAAATCTGGAAAACCCATTACACCCTTTGAAGTTTTATATCTGGGTTTCGAATATTGACTCCTTATTTGCAAGGGATCAGTCAGTCAAGCGTGCTTTGGCCAATTCTCTTTACCGGAAAGGTCCTGTTGTTTTGTCTGTTGAATTGCTCAAAGAGATTATAGACTCAGGTTGTCGAGTAACTGAGGAATTGCTTTGCATTTTGATTGGCAGTTGGGGCAGATTGGGATTGGCAAAGTATTGCAACGAGATATTTGGGCAAATATCATTTTTGGGTCTTCGTCATAGTACGAGATTATATAATGCAGTTATTGATGCTCTTGTGAAATCCAATTCTCTAGACGCAGCTTATTTGAAATTTCAACAGATGAAAGCAGATAGTTGCACGCCTGACAGGTTTACTTACAATATACTTATTCATGGAGTTTGTCGGATGGGTGTGGTGGATGAGGCAATTCGACTGGTTAAACAAATGGAGGGTTTGGGATATGCATCTAATGTGTTTACTTACACTATCTTAATTGACGGGTTCTGTAATGCGAAGAGGGTTGATGAAGCCTTTAAGGTTATAGAGACAATGAAGGCAAGAAATGTAAGGACTAATGAAGCTACAATTAGATCATTGGTTCACGGGGTGTTTCGATGTGTCACCCCAGGTGAAGCATTTGAACTGATAATAGGATTTATTGAAAGAGAGCCTACCATGGGGAGATTAGCCTGTGATGCTCTACTTTGTTGCCTGTCAAATAACTGTATGCCAAGGGAGGCCGGTGCATTGCTGAGAAAACTTGGTGAACTCGGGTATTTGCCTAACAGTGAAACATTCAACATCACGATAACTTGTCTGCTGAAGGGTTTGGTTCTAAATGAGACCTGTGAGATGTTGGACAGATTTATTGACCGAGGCATGAAGTTAGGATTGAGCACATATCTGATGTTGCTTGAAGCGTTGTACAAAGCTGGAAAATGTACAGACGGTGATCGATATTACAGTCAGATGGTTAAGGGTGGGCTCATTTCAAATGTTTTTTCGTATAATATGGTAATTGACTGCTTCTGCAAAGCCAGTATGATGGACAAAGCATCAGAAGCTTTCAAAGAGTTGAAACATAGAGGTATAACTCCTAACCTAGTTACTTTTAATACCCTTATGAATGGGTATTGCAAGGATGGAGAGGTGCGTAAAATACGTGATCTTTTAGAGATGCTTTTGGATCATGGGTTCACACCTGATGTCTTCACTTTTAGTTCAATAATTGATGGTCTTTGCCGAGCAAAACAGTTCGAAGATGCTTTAAGTTGTCTTTCTGAGATGATTGAGTGGGGTGTCTCTCCCAGTGTTGTTACATATAATATAATAATCCATTCTTTGTGTTCCATAGGTGATGTCACTAGGTCATTGAAACTCGTTAGGAAGATGCAAAGGGATGGAGTGAGCCCTGATATCTTTTCTTTCAATGCTCTCATTCAAAGCTTTTGTAGGGTAGGAAAGATTAAGAAAGCTGAGAGACTTTTTGTTTCCATGTTGGCATCGGGCTTAGCTCCAGATAGTTATACTTATAGTGCATTTATTAAGGCATTAGGTGAATTAGGGAGATATGATGAAGCTAAGAAGTTGTTTTTCTCCATGGAACAGAATGGCTGTGTTCCAGATTCTTTTACATGCAATCTAATTTTTGGCATTCTAATGAAGCAAGGTCAAGTTCAAGAGGCTGAAAAACTGACAAAAGCGTGTCGTGACAGGGGAATCATTGTAAAATCTTATCAGACTTTCTCTGGTTCATAAGACAATGCTGTTTTATCAGATTTTTGCTTTGGAGGCAGAGACAACAATGAAATGTGAGGTCTACTTGTAGTTGCAGAATCACGTGCATTGGATATAATACATCTACTATCCAATTGCGATAAAATGACATGATGCGAGTATGCTAAGAAAAATTGTTCCTATCCTTGTTTTTGAGGACTTTTAAGTGGGGTATCGGCTTGTGTCCAAGGATATGCTTACTGATTTAGTACAGTCAGATCAAAGGAAACTAACCTTGAGGCTTGACAGTATAAATCTCTTGATAGCCTCCAGTGTAGCTATGTGCATCTCTTTGCATTTTCTCGCCAATTCCTTGGAATTTGCTAGCATTGAATGGAGACAAGTGTTCCTAAAATTGTGAGAAATGGCATGTTGCCGTGTGAATATTTTGGATGAATTCGGCACTTAAGGAGCAAATTAAGGTGGCCATTTTCAGAAGGGTTCAGTGCTCACAGTTGGACGTCTCATTGCTGATTGACCCGAGTTGTGTTCGCAATATTTCAACATATACTGCAAACCGATATGCTCTTTTCTTTTGCTTTGCTACAGGGATAACAGTGGAAGGCATCTAAGGTTGTTCTTCCGGGGATGGAACTGAAACTTCCCATTCGGAGCATTACCTCCGACTTTGCATAGGCATTACGTTTGCCTGGCAGGAACATATTATCCCCTGGTTTCAGGAAAAATTACCGAATCTTAAGAATCATGTTAACTATGCTTTTGAAGTTCCAGGCAAGAAACAATGTGTATACTTATGTATGAGAAATGTCTTCAATTGATAGTCTCTTTTCTACTTCATTCAAGACTGTATTGCATCCTTGCACCTTCATTTCTTCTTCCATAGTGTTGTTCTCTTAGTATCCTCTTTTATTTTAATTCTCTAGCATTACTTGTAGAAAATTGAGCCCGGGATGGCTTTTGACTAACATTTTCCACACATTATGAAATGATTTTCTCCCTGAATGGTGACTGTTAATTCTCTATTTTGAACCGATATGTCTCGTATTTCTCGAAAAGCGATGAATGAACTGCTAGGAGCCCGTATGACTTCGACATGTCTAAAACATAATTTGTTTTCAAAATGCGGAAACTCCTAAAGAAAAAGTTACCTGAATCCTACAGGTTGACCATTTTTTTCTCAATTTCTGCTCTGAACTATTACCAGCCCTTCACGCACACTTTGCTAACGTTTGCTTGCATCGATTGCTTGGCTCATGGCCTAAAGACTAATTCTTGACAATGAAACTGAGAAGCAACCTTACTTGTAGCAAAGGTTGAAAATGATTTTAGGTGTGAATTTAAGTGCTCTTAGAGAAATTCTAATTAGCAAGTGAAAGTTGGTGACTTCCATCCAACTGCTTTCCCTCTTGCTTCACTCCATTTCACCCGACTGCTCTCATATGGAAGCAGAGATGACAATTTGCTGATCTTTTCTCTTGATCAAATTCAGCAAATCTTCTATCAGTAGTTCAAGGAAAATCACACAGTTTTCATCATTGGCCAATGGGGCTAACGTAGTAGCACCTCACAATTGTTAAATTATTCAATCGAAAAAGTGAGTTGGTTAATAACAGTCAACCTTGAACATAGAATATGGTTATATTAAGCAACTAACTCATGAGATTTTCAATAAATTGGTGACACCACGTTCTATATAACTTGCCTGAACTCGTCCCTTGTCCCTTCATGAATTCTGTTACTTGCTAGCTTCAATAATGGAAAATTTCCTCACCATTAGAATCTTTGTTTTGGCTGTAGCTATTGTTTTTTTCTCACTTTACTGCAGCAACTTAGGTGAGTGAAAGAGGAAGGTTTCCTGGAAAATTTTAACTCTTTCTCGTTTGTCACCATTGCTTACTGTTTTCCATCCTCGACAGGGAACGCAGATGAGTCTGTGGTTGATGGGTATGTCCCTTACACAAGGAAAGGTATTGACAACGCACAAAACGGTACAGTTGATGAAGAAGGGTCTCATTCCGGTGCTGGTGTCGATCCAGCCGAAATTGTTGCCAAAGCAGTAATATGTTTCAATGATAGAAGTGTAAGTTCGGATCTTAATTATGAGCAAGTTACATTAAACTCTTGTGAATCTTAAAATTCTTTGCTTTACATGGAACTTTTATTACTTTTAATGATAGTATACTTGAAAGAGTTCTTACAAACTGGCTTTGCATTGCTTAACATGCTAGTTTTTTCAACCTGCAAATCTCAGATATATCGTAGCTGCGACGAATCCTACAGGCTGACCGAGAGTGGAAACATCGAAGTGCCTCATGAATATGTTGATCAATACTGCAGCGGACCGTGCCTAACGGAGACGCATTTAGTTCTGAGCTGTATAGAAAACATTATGACAAACTTTGAGTTCTACAATAAAGCTACTATAGATGACATTAGAGACACAATCAAAGCAGGATGTGGCTCTGGAACTGAAAGAGGTACTACTTCTTCAGTTGTTTATCAAGGCATTGTCTTGCTTTAGGCTATTTACCTGTGGATGTTGGTCTCCTGCAGGCAATTTCAACGTAACTGACCACATGGCGGATGAAACAAACAGTGGAGCTGGACACACGTGCGGGAAGCGGATTCTATTCGGATTCGGCCTAATGATGGCAGGACAAGCTTTGTCGATTTGACAATTCTGATGATGTCAAAGTCAAGTTATCAGCTAGCAGTGCGAGTTAAAGTTCTTGGTTAAAACTTAAAAGATGGAGTACTTGAAATTGAAATACTTGGACATGTTAGAATAAATCTCAGTTCTTTATGTGAAAGATAGAACAATTAATGAAGTTTCTGATCACCCATTTGTTGTATTTGTTATACCTGGAAATTAATAGTATCTGTTCTGATATAAAGAGTTCTTGGAAGAAGAAAAAGTACTTTTATTTTTGACCAGTCCTAAAGGTACCAGAAAGTGGATTAATATAAGAAATAAATGGGAATTCGGTAAACAGAAACAGAAAAACAAACTATGCTTCCCTCCAAAACATCAAAGTCTCTCTTCTGTAGTTTACAGAAAAACCAGAACATAAATCACCTTAAATGAGAACCTTTCAATGGCATCTTTCAAAAACCATGCAAGTTCTTTCATGAGCATCACAAAGACCCTTTCTTGTTCTCTCCTGTCAAGATCAAGATCCAATCTTGTAGTCATTTCTCTTGTTGTAATCTCAATACTCTTCCTGTCCACTACAGTAACCAACCATCACTTTCCATCGTTGACAGTTTCTGCAGTCGCTTATCGCCTCCTCTTCGTAGCCAACTATATCTCTCCTTTCTCTTCAATCACATCTTCAGATACATGCGTCGTGTCAGATTTGAGCGATAACTGCACACTCTCAACAATTGCTGCGATAGAAAGAACGAGAAAGAACTCAAGAAAAGAGGGACCTGATGTGGATGTGGCTGTTGCTGAGCTTAGTTCTTGCAATATCTTCCATGGAAATTGGGTCTACGATGATTCCGAACCCATTTACCAACCTGGGTCGTGCCCATATATCGATGATTCCTTTAACTGTTTCAAGAATGGGAGGCCTGATTCTGATTACCTGAGATATCGTTGGAAGCCACATGACTGCAACCTTCCAAGGTCTAAAATTATCGACACCTTGCATCATACCGACACCATTTACAGAAGTCTGTTCTTAAGTTTTGTTTTTTGTTTGAATCGGTGCAGGTTTGATGGAAGAAAGATGCTGGAGATGTTGAGAGGGAAGAGACTGGTGTTTGTGGGGGATTCATTGAACAGGAACATGTGGGAATCGTTAGTTTGTGTACTGAGAGAATCTGTAGAAAATAAAAGTAGAATTATAGAAGTTGCAGGGAGGCGCGAGTTCAGGACTCAGGGCTTTTACTCCTTCAAATTCCTCGTGAGTTCATACTCACCATTTCAATGTCCATTGATGAAACACCTTTTCAGTTCAGTGTTCGTTGTTCTTCACAGATGTAATTTTCCTTTTTAACGATGTAGGACTATAGATGCTTGATAGACTTCATCAAATCACCATTCCTTGTTCAAGAATGGAGGATCTCAGGATCTGGAAGAGAGATACTGAGACTCGACATGATCCAAGACACCTCTTCCAAGTACAGTGATGCTGATATAATCATCTTCAACTCGGGCCATTGGTGGACTCACCAGAAAACCTACAAAAAGTAGAGACTCTTTCTTGTTGGATTCACTGTCAAATCAAATCTAATCAATCTGATAATCCTTTTTCTTTTTCACAGCAAGCGTTACTTTCAGGAAGGAACTCGTGTTTACAAGAAAATGGAAGTGACAGAAGCTTACAGAAAAGCTTTGTGGACTTGGGCACGATGGATTGATTCTAACATTAACAGCAACCGAACCAGAGTCTTCTTTCGAGGATACTCAGCCTCCCATTTCAGGTATGAAAAAAACTTGAGCACATCTCCTGATTGTCGAGTGATAAGGTTGCATGATATTTCATATTGCATGATTTATGACTACCTAATTCTAGCCTTAAACTGAATTGAGTTTAGATTTGGAAAATCTGGTATAATTTAGACAATCCGAATAGGCCCGAACAAGTTAGATCGAATTTTAACCAGGAACTGCAATACATCTTAAATGGACCAAACATGTCTATGTTAAACGAAACCTTCTTAGTGCAGGAAAGGGAAATGGAACTCAGGTGGTCACTGCAATGGAGAGAGGAGACCTGTAACCAATGAAACAAAGCTTGGACCCTATCCATGGATGATGAAGATTCTTGAATCAGTGATTTCAGAAATGGAAACACCTGTCTTCTATCTCAACATCAGCAGGATGACAGAGTACAGAAAAGATGGACACCCTTCAATTTACAGGATTCCCGAAAACCTGAGGACTCCTGATATGATCCAGGATTGCAGCCACTGGTGTCTTCCTGGAGTTCCAGACTCCTGGAATGATCTTCTCTATGCTACACTTTTACTTTCATCCAACAACTACTTGTAGGTTATATCACCATGAGTAACCAATCTCTTGTTGATATTGTTTTTTTTTAAGAAATCCTTTTATTACCAAATTTTATTCACAAGGTTATAAAATGAGATTCTTGAATATTAATATACTTCAAAATTTTCTCAAAATTATGTTAAATGTGAAAATTAATTTTTATAAAAATATTACTAATAAAATAATTTAGTTTAATCTTAAAATTAATTAAATCTTGCTTAAAATAATAATTTATCACAATTAAGCTTTAAATCATTATGAATCACTCATTCACTGTTTTATTGTCACATATGCGTGTGAGTTTACTAGAAATAACTTCATTATATTATAAAAATAAGGTTGTGTATTATTAGATTTCTTTAAATCTCACTTTATTGCGAAATTTCAGAATAAATGTGACGATTACGAAGAAGATGAATTAAGCTTCAAAGCACGAAAGACCAACTTACCAAATTGACACTATGCCTGAATAAACTAATCATCGCGACGACACCGTATTGAATGAACGGTGTCAAAATCAGTAACTGTCCCTGGTAACTCAACATGTCGACATTGCTACACCCAAACGCTCCCAAATTTTTCTTTACTTCTTCCTTTTCTCTTTCCTTAGCTCGCACGTTGAGTACATTGATACAATCACATAGAGACGCACTCTTTACTCGTTTGATTCGATTGAATCCACTGGACTGGCGAACGGAAATTTCTCGCCGGAGGAAAGATGAAGATCAATGTAAACCAAATCGCTCGAAAAGTGGAGGTCGACAATCGGATCCCTCTCCGCTACTACTATCGGATAGCCGATAACCTTCTCCGACAGGTTCTTTTCTTTTCATTTCTGTTTTTAGGTTAATTTCATTGTTTTTATTCGTAATTTGAATTTTTGATTATGTTTTTTTTTTTGGCCTCTAATGTGTAATTTAAGGTTTAATTGTGATGTTTCAAGCTTTAACAGTTGCTCTTTGAACATAAAAATACAAGCAGCGTATTGGTTTATAGAAAAATGATGACTCCGTGATTTGAAGTTCGTAACTTTTGATGGTATATTTAGTTTTTGTGTTGTTTTGGTACAGGCAAGCATACACAGGGAGGAAAGAAACATTATAGATTTGTATATTATACTTCTTAGGTTTTCGAGGTAATGAGACTGTTATTGTTGCGTCTTTTTGACATATTCTGTGAATTTTAGCTGCTGAGTTTGAATCTGATATTGTTTTTGTTGTTGTCTTTCTCTTTTAAATCTTAGTTTGGTGTCTGAAACTATCCCATTTCATCGAGATTACCAGGCTTTGCTTCCAAAGGAAAGAACAAGTTATAGAAAGGTCTGGATTGCAACTATTGAACTGCTGATTTATTTATTATTACAAAAAGAAGAGAACTTGATAGTTATATGCTTTAATTTATAATATGGAGGTTACCTTGTGGCATACAGCGATTGTTAGCTGTATTGGATGAGCTTGAATCTTTGAAGCCCGAGTTTCAGCGGCGAGTGGCAGAGCTTGATCAAGAATATTCATCTGTGCAATTGCGAGAACTTGGTGGTTCAGAAAGTAGTTCTTTTGGTTCTGATGGGTTTTCTCTAGAATTGACCAGCTCTAATCGAAGTTCTTACTCAAACATGGATGTAAAGCGGGTATCAGTTTATGCCGTAGCTTGTAGTTTGACTTTTATGACCTTTCTTTTTACTGGGATGGCTGATAAAGAGTTTAATTTATGCTTACCTATGTTGTTTTTCTGTTCTCATGGAAGTTTTTATTATATTTCTGTGGTGTAGGCTACGAGTGTAACACCTCAATCATCATGGAAGTATGATAATAATCATTCACAAGTTTTATTCTCGAACTCTTTGCCAATTGACAAACAATTTAATAAGCTGTAAGTACATTTTGTTCACTGACATTATACAGTTGAATGATATAACCTTTGTAATTGCTAATGAGTTCTGGGACACTTGAGCAAGGCGAATCATACACGACAAGATCCATAAACCATAGTTTAGGTTCTGTTGGACTGATATGTATGTTTCTGAATATGCACAGATCTATTAGTCTACCTCTTCCTAAACAAGAGACGCTATCTAGACACTCTTTCTTAGGACCAAGTGGCTTTCGGGGCCAATGGCAAGGACCTAGTGCTGGAAAAAAGGTATATTTGTTGGTTCATTCTCTTTTTTTGGTTTAGATCATTTGAGTGATAACCTGAGCGTGTGAATTGATCGAATCCTTGTGTAATTCAGGTTCAATATCCAAGTAGCGTGGACTTGATCCCTGCCGAAAGTTCATCGTGAGAACCAATATTTTATTCTATAGTTTTTCTTCTTCTTCCAAAATATTACATAGTTCCTTCCCTTTGGAATGAATGTAATTTAAGGGATGCATTCCTTGTTATTTTTAAACGTCTCTCCTTACATTGCTGCTTCTTATAATGTCATCTTTTTTATGATAGCTTGAATCAGGATGGACGTGATATTATGGCTGTAAAAGGGGGTGATTCTCGGGAGAACGCCTCTACAATGGATTCCATCCTCTCCTTAGATGATGGTAGATGGTCGGGACCAGCTGAGGAGCCATGCCCTGTGCTAATTAATGAAGTACTGGAAGATCCTTTACAATTTGTTGCTCTCAAGCAGCCTTCTCCACCTCCAGTTCTTGCTAAAGTGCAGCAGGAGTACACTCCTATCCCTCCATCAAAAGTGGCTGATCCAAGACCTGGACCAGCAAAACCTTCTGAGAATGGGATGTCTACCTCGAACTCATATCAACACGTTCATGTGGTAAGTGCTTGTTACGGATGCATTCGTGGGTCAAACATATGAACGACACAGAAAGTCTACTGCCTAAGATACTGATGCCGTGTATGAAATAAGGAATCCTAAGTGGTCTAATTTTTGTTATTTCCAATTATGTTCTGTTACTTCCTTATTAGTTGACAGTAGGAGTTTATTAAGGATTCTAAATCCTTGCTTAGTTAGGAATTCTAGTTAGCAGTAGGAGTTTATTAAGGATTCTAAATCCTTGCTTAGTTAGGAATTTCAGTTGGCAGTAGGAGTTTATTTAGGAAAGGGAGTCTATTAAAGATTCTGAATCATTGTTTAGTTAGGAATTCTAGTTCTATTAATCTTCTTGATTGTAAGGAGATTTCCCTATAAATAGGGAGTTATTCAGCAATAAAATAACAAGCAGAATTTATTAGAAACCACGAGATCTGAAACTCTCTCTTAACGAGCTTCAAGGTTACAGCTCCCTTCAACGAGCTGTGTTGGATTACCAATTATAGGTACATCCAGGAGGAAGAACAAGGGTAAAAACCCTTTGTTGGGAGAAGAATCTCCGGTTAATCGTCCGGTGACTTGATCCCAGACTCGGGACCGTAACAGGCACGCAGACTTTTATCGAGAAAAACACAACTGCTAGGTTAGAAAAACACCAGCAGCTGTACGAGACCCCGTTGAGGACAGGTCTCTTCCTTGTGTCGGCATAGGTTCTTCAAAGAAAGGGGAGAACACCACCAGGGAAAAAGAGGTGGCTTTCCCCGTGTCTCGACTTGTGACTAGGTCCTATGCTAGAGTACATAACAGAAACAAGTCAACATTTTGTGCACTGCTGTGTTTAGCTTGTTGTAACTTGAATTTGCTTTATTGTTCATACATTTTGTAACATTGTTTATTAAAAGTCTTAGAATGCTAGCAAGCATTAGAGAGATCTTACATCTAAGGAAGCTACTTATTGTTTCATTGCGATTTTCTCTCTGTTTGCCTAACTTTTTGTGATTCCGATGGCATAGTTGCTTTTTTCATGAGATTTTCATATTGCCAAAATTTCACAAGACGTCGATAACCTTGTTGTATCTTTTTCTTTTTAAAAAATTGTGATAAAATTGACATCAAGGGTGCTCTTGAACTATAAACTTTATCATTCTTGCAGGTCAGGATCATTTAGTGGCAGCAATGGGATTACCAAGTTAGATGTTATTTCATCATCTGCAAGTTCAAATGGCCGTTCTGTTCTGAAGAATGATCCTGAAAAAGTTTCTTTAAGTAGGGATTTCTCAGCTAGCGTTAGTAAGGAACGAATGCTATTAAAAGCTAACAATAAGTATGTAGCCATTTTCTTAACTCCTTACAATCAATTTCGTTGTCCTTTGTTGTCTATGTCTTGCAGTAGGAGTTTTGTAGCTTCTGGTTCAAGTGTGTTACGCTCTCATAGCACAACATTTATTTTCTGGTGCTTATGTACATGTAATTATTTTTTAGGGTAAATGTTCTTGAGGATAATCATGCAGTCAACCCAAGTTTGCTAATCAAAGGTAAAGCTTCCAGGGGTCCTCGATCTGGCACAGTGATGACAACAAACTCATCTCCCAACTTTCCATGTGTATCTGGGGCTCTTGATGCATGGGAGCAATCGCCAAGCATGACTAAAGTTAATTCTAGTGGAACTAATAATCGTAAGCGTGCCATGCCACCAGGATCATCCTCTTCCCCTATGGCACAATGGGTTGGTCAAAGACCACAAAAATTTTCTCGTACCAGAAGAGCAAATTTGGTATCTCCAGTCTCAAATCCTGATGAAGTGCAAATGTCATCAGAAGGTGGATATTCATACGAGTTTTCTTCTCGATTAACTTCTGTTGGGAGCAATGGGTCACTAGTTGACAAGGATATGCCTGCAGGAACCCAAGTAAGAGTGAAACTTGAAAATGTTTCATCTCCAGCCAGATTAACTGAAGTTGAAGAGTCTAGTGCTAATGAAAATCATGAAGGTGGACCAAAGGATAAGAGAACTGGTAGTCTAGAAGAAAAATCAATAAGTTACAATGTTGGTACCTCTGTTTTGCTTTCAAAAAAGAATAAAGTGCACCATAAGGAGGACATTGGTGATGGAGTGAGGAGGCAAGGGAGAACTGGTCGAGGTGCACCATCTCCCGGGATGAGCATTTCTCCAATTAGGGAGAAGTTGGAGAATCCACCATTAACAAAGCCACTTAGGACTGTGAGGCCCGTTTCAGATAAGAGTGGAAGGTGGTGTATATTTGTATCTGATAGGAAGAATATATCCTTTCTATTTTGCATTGTGTTGTTTAATCTAGCTGGAATTAATTATTGATAAGTTGCCTGTATTTACTGGTCCAGTAAGTCAGGTCGGCCTCCACTGAAGAAGATATCCGATAGGAAGCCCTTTAATCGTATTGGGAAAACTCCAAACGGTGGTTCTCCAGATTGTCCAGGTTCGCTCCCTGACTAATATAATCTTTTTGAGGTTGTAGCAATCGTCATAAATCATCTTGATCTTGGAAATACTGAATTTATGGTCAATGTCTTTTCACACGTTCATAAAGATTGAATCTGTAGTTTCTGTCATACCAAATCAGAGCAACAACTAAGGTGCTACGATTTTAGGAAGCCCACTGACATAGATGAATAATTAATTAAAGGATTAGTGGAATGTCAGTACATGATGATTGCATTGTTTTCTGAGACTGCGAATTTAAGTTTTGAACTTTTAGTGTGCAAAATTTGAACAAAATTCTTCATGTTGGCTGGTTTTTGATGGATGAAAATTTCCTTACTTGGATGATAAAATGAGAATCTTATAGTAAGTGATGTAGACAAAGTGGTTAGAGCAGCAAATTCCAATAAAGTAGGGTTAGAATTGGGGTGATTGTGGCTGGAACAATTAGGATTTATTACAAAAACATCCTTTGATAAAAATATGCTAGAAAGGTTGCTGTATTTCTCCAGCAAAACCCCTATTTATATTGGTGTTGTTAGAAAAATCCTACCCAAAATAGGATAGAAAATTCCAGTGTTTGTAAAGGAAGTTAGCAGTCAGCCAACTTTAAACTTGCAGTAAAACAAATCCAAGTTAATTGGGGAAATACATTAAAGCTTGTGCTAAACAAGAAAATAGAATACCGACTAAGTGGAAGTTAGTCCGGATGCTTCTGCATCAATCTTCTCAGATTTGGAAAGAACTTGGTTCTGATGAGTAGACCTTAACCTTGGGATTAACTCATTTCGGTTTTTTTGTAATCTAAGTGCTTCACTTGCAACTTTTGAAGCCAAGAATTTGTATTACGGTAGAACTTTTGCAAACAATAATGATATATCTAAACTGCTAATAAAAAATAGCCTTGAGCAAGATAAACATTTACAAAGTCAATGCTGACATCAAGCAACTGGATGAAAGGCTTGCAGTTGCAGCTTCTTGTGCCTGTATTAAAAGATCTTTTGAGGCATCAAATTGTCCTTCTCATACGAAGGCTACCCTGACATCATTTTCAGTATACGGATTAGCTATATGATGAATCAGAACTCTGGTGTAATATTCTTTTGTCTATTACAATGTATATCTTCCAACATAAGATTTTTATTCTCATTTTTTTGTGCTGAAGAGTAGTTCCAGTTAATTTCTTTCACCAGTTGCTTCACTACCAGTATGCAAGTTTCTTTGGTCTTTATCCAATCATCACTTTTAAGCTCCAAGTCACCAAGCATATACCATGCATCTGGTCCCTTGCTATTCATCTGCAAAACCTCAATTTCCAGGTTGATACATACTCAAGGACTGTTTTGAACTTCCGCAATGGACTGCAATTTAATTTGAACTTCAATGGTCGTTCAAATCCTTTTGCTATCTTTGAAAGCTCTAAAACAAAATCCATATTCCATGGCGGATTTGGAAATGGTAATCTGCTATACAAATCAATATTTTGAACTTTTCTTTTTCTAAACAAAGAATATTAGAAGTTTTGCTGAATTTTGGTTCAATATTGAGATAGTTCTTTAAGATAAATATTTTGTGACAGCTTGCTTACTAAGAGGTACATATCACTTAAATTTCCAGAAATAAATATCTATTAATTTTGTCCTTGTTGCTAGGTGTAGTACTTTGAGTCGCTAATTATTTTATTTCTTCTTTAAGAGGATACCTCTCATTATTTTCCTGTTAATTGTGTGATCATCACTCGTAAGGATTCGTCTTGTTTAGAATGACTTCAAACTTTTTATCTCATTATAATCATCATAAATTGATTCTCTTCTTTCCAATTTAAATATTCTTCATCATATGTCAGATTAACTTCTAACTCATTTATCTCCCTATTATAATCATCATAAGTTGGTTCTTTCTGTCCAATTTAAATATTCTTCTTCATGAAATTTGTATGAACATTAATAACTTCAACCTTTATTTCCTACCCATAAAGACTTGGAATGGCTACTCTTCATTTCCACCTTGTGCTGCTTGGTTAGCATGCCCAATTCATCAAAATAATTGTCATTTGCTGTCTCTTCAAACATGATCTTCTGAAATCTTGAGGAGATCGTGATCACCCTTCTGATTCTCAATTTAAGCTTCCACTGGTTATTAATGTTGCAAGGCTTGTACAGCCTGCATCAAGTTTGCAATCATGCGCCACATCTCTGGCATCTCTGTTTCTTGGTTTCTTGTCTCAACCTCAACTTGATGTAGAGAAAGGGTTTGGGGCACTAAACTTCAACAAAAAGGCTAGAATTAGGGTGACTTTGGTTGGAACAATTAGGTTTTATGACAAAAATCTTATTTCTCCAGCGAAATCCTATTAGTATTGTTAGAAATCTTACCCTAAAATAGGTAAACGGAGTCTAACTCTCTGAAAAAATCCTTGATGTCACCTCCTATTAGACTTGCAATGAAAGAAATCCAACTTAATAGGAAAATATTAGAAAATGTAAACTAAATAAGAAAATAGCATACTGATTGGTACACTTGGGCTGGATGCTCCTCCATCAGAAAGGTTCATGAACACTTCCTAAAGTGCTTATATATTTTGGAAGGCTCCTCTGTATTGACTTTAGCCTTTGAGGTTCTTGTAGTTTACTTGAGGATAAAATGGCCTCAAGACTAGCTTGTGTGCACCTTGACCAGTCTAGGTTACGATATTTAGGGAATTGCCTCCCTTCTCTCTCCCACCTTGTGATCTGAAACTTTTTAGTTTATGTGAAGATCAAACCCACTCAACCACTAAGCCAAATTCGTAAGTTCGTCTTTCTGATTTTATGATTACTAAAATAGATGTATTTGTCAATGTGATTTTGAAAGTAAAAGTATGCTATTGTAATTCAAATACTTTCTTGCCCAAAATAAAAGTCAATTACTGAAGAAAAATGGAACAATGGATCATTTTATGAATAACACTTAATTACTGCAAACCTTTAAAACTAAATTCTTACCATCAGTGGGCTCTTCTTAAAAACCAATGCGATGAGGTTTTTTATGTTTAAAACCTTAAGCTATCTCCTACGTTGATTCTTGCTTGGTTTGAAGATAGTCAAATAAATGGGTCATGTAGAGAAGTCTTAAAGGACGGTTTAGAGCTTTCAGTTTTTGTTTTAGTTGATACTACTTTGATGGTGTTGCATATGGTAGATTACTGGAATTATTGATTTTCTTTGTTTTCTGTGATTTTATTTCGATTTGATTGTGTTCCTCACTTTACTTAACTGCTTGGCCCCATAAAATGTTTGAATGATCAAAATCCTCAATATTTATTACATGCTTTGCCAATCAGATGCCTCTGTTGTATCTTCCAAACTGTGAACATTGGAACCATAATAGGACTCATTCTTGTTCTCTCCTTGCAGCAATAAACGGACAAATAAGTTTTGTTCTCTAAATTAACATATCTATAATATTTGTATGTATGTCATAGTTTCTAAAGCAGAGTTCCTCTGTTGTAGTTTCTTCAATTCGTTAATGTGAAAACATGAGTACTTTCATAAAATAACATACAAGTATTAAAAGACTAGATTTTTTTAATTGGGTTATATTTGCACAGTTGTATAATTTTGTATTTGATGTTCCAGGTGATTCAGAAGATGATCGTGAAGAACTATTAGCAGCTGCAAATTTTGCTTGCAATGCAAGCTGTATGTATTTATAATTATTGTTTAGTTTAGCTTGTGCTGTGTTCACCAGAGTATTTCTAACCTGTTATATGTGCAGATCTTTCTTGTTCTGGCTTGTTCTGGAAAAAAATGGAGCCAGTTTTTGCTTCCATCTACTTGGATGATTCATCATATTTGCAGCAACAGGTGCTCAGAATATGTGGATCATTATGCTGATGATAGTTTGACTTACTTAAACCCTACTTACAAATAACCTTTCTTTTTTCTTTTTCACTTGTGATTGCTGCAGTTGAAATCTACAGAGGAGCTTCATGAAAGCTTATTCACAATTCTTGAACGTAGCAATACAAATCTGGTAAATTTAACAAGAAGTTTTATTTTTTGTTAACATATATGAATGCAAGTCTGGTAAATTTAGCAACAGATATTTCATTATTTGTTGACCTATTTTAAGTGATATTTTTAGTTTTATTTTGCTATTAATTGCATCTTTGGTGTTGCAACCTTGAGCGATTGTGGATGGGTAAGATATGTAAGTACTGCTTCTATTATGTAAATGATACTAATTCAAGGGAGGAACCTTTTGCATGTTCAAACTGACATTCAAACACTTCAATCAAAAAACTTGTATTCGACTTTCTGTTTTAATTCCAATAGCATGATTGCGAATTTCGGAAAACTTCTAAGTAGGAGATTTGTCGGTTCAAATCAGTTCAAACTTTCATTGTTTTCCTTTTATATACATATTTCTATCTAGGGTTGATTTTTACTGGGGGTTCCAAGGTAGGAGTTTTGATTTGCTTAGTACAGCCTTTTCATGTTTGGTTCTTATGTAAAGAAAATAAACAGATTTTCTTGTACTCATCATCAGATTCAAACTATAAATACATAATATATCTTTACTAGGCTTGTGATTTGGTCTTGCCTAAGATTTAAGCTTATAAAATAAAAAGCAGGTCTTTTTCCATTAGTCATTCAAATCCTTAGGTAGTTGTTAGTAGTTAATTATTCAAATTAAATGCTGGTATCCATTACCAAATATATTATATTTTGGAATTACAATTTTGCCAAGATTATGATTGTGAGATAGCGATATTTTAACTCATGTAAAAGTTATATTTTTCTTAACTGTAATTATCATTCGGATAAAAAACTATATTGTATTTCTTCCAGTAATTACTTTGACACAGTGTAGGAAAATGCAAAACATTTTTTATTCACATGGAAAATATATCACCAAAATGCTAGTACTATCACCAACGTGTTTACAGTTGAAACTTAGCTTGTTATTGGTACAAACTTCAAGCCTAAGGAAATTATGTACCTGGTTGTCTACAAGAAAGTAATTTTGTGCATTCATGCCAAAAATCAAGATAGAGTTGATCTTGGATCATATGCGACACTAAAACTGATATTTAAACTATATTAACTTTTGTGTTCTAATGGAAGGTTACACTGGGCTGGGCTAATGAGTGGACCTACAGTGACATTTAAAGACTTATCAATGTAGTGTTTAATTTAAATGATTGAATATATATGATGTTTGATGAAAACCAGCAATAAATATGATGTTTGAAGAAAACCAGAAGATTGCAACTATAATTGTTCTTTGAACTTATGTAGCTACGATGCAAAGCTTTCTTTACGTTTTTGTTCAATTTTAGGGACTAATTATGATCAGTTGATATTTATACTTTCTTTTTGCACACATTCTTTGCTTGTAGTTTAACGTAAATTTTACTATCTAGGTATGCTTTATGGACTTCATCACTAACACTAAGTTCTTTAATTGATTAACCCATTGCTTGTGCAGTTGGGATTCTGTTTTGTAATTTCCAGAATTTGGACTTACGTTATCGCTTGTTAGAAGTCTCCACTCTCATGTCCTAATAAGCATTTTTACTTTCCATATTTTGTTTAACTGTCTCAGGCTGATATTGCACACAGTGGAAATTTTCAATCTCTACCGATTCTTGAAGGAAGTGAGAATATGTTATTGGGCCTAGTTTGGCCAAATAATGCAGCCACTAATGGAGATTTAATAGATCGAGATCAGGATGATGGCATTTTTGGTACAGGCCTGGATAGAAGAAACAAGGTCACTCCACTTTACCAAAGAATATTATCTGCTCTGATTGTGGAAGATGAACTTGAAGAATATGAAGAAACCAATGGAAGGAGACATGTTTCTTCACAGTATAGTAGAGATGGTTCTCCTGGTGATAGTTGCCTTTCTGTTGAATTGGATTCCAGAAATGGTGATGGTGTTGAATTTGGTCATGAATCCATGTTGATATTTCAAACTCATGAGCAGTCATCTATTGATGGTTTTCCATGTAATGGAACTATGACAACGGGTAGCATAGCTGGCTTGCATGGTAAATTTTATAATGATGCTTTATTCCAAGGAGATGATGGACCAAGGATTGGGATCTTTCCTGGTGAAGTTGATAAAAATTCTGTCAAAAGCACTACACTTGAAAATCCTTCTGGCATTTCAGCCATGGATTGTCAGTATATGCAAATGTGTTTGGAGGATAGACTCTTGATGGAGCTGCAAAGTGTTGGCCTATATTCAGAAACAGTGGTAAGTACTTCCTTTATGCTTGTTCATTTATGCAAAAGATGCACAGAAGGAATGATTTCACAAGAGTTTATGCTTCTAGAGAATCAACATTAGACATTTTTCTAGGAGATGGTGAAGAGTTCGAATGCCAAATTGGCAAGTTTTTGTTTGATGGCTATGAATAAGCTGTTCCAACTTTTAATTTCTATTTTTAATTTAGTCAAAATTTTACAACATTGGATGGGAATGCTTCATTCGATTAAAAGTTGACTCATCACGCTTTTGATGCTAATCATTAACTTGGATACATTCTAAGAATTGCAGATACTCATTGTTAAGTGTGTTAAAATATCCCACATAACCTAGGAGTAAAAGCAAAATAAATCTTATCACATTCGCGCAATTTGTGGAAAATCATGTACATTGATTGATTGATTGATTGTATTTTATTAAGTTTACTATTATATTAGACTATCCCATAAATCATGGGATTAGAGAGTATCCCACAAATTATGACATTAGATATTGTATTAGAATTATTAGTTTCGATTTATAGGTAATAGAGTTTTGTATATAAGTAATACTTACTGTAAACTTTAGAGATATGCAAATTTTATTCAAATTTTGACATGGTATCATAGCCAAGTTAGACTCTTTGGATCAAGTTGTTTCCAGCCTTTATTGCTGCAAAAATATCTCTGTTTTTTCTCCTTTGGTTCAGCCTTCATTGCTGCGCCCTATTTTCTTCCTTCTGTTTCAGCCTTCATTGTTGTCTCCTCCCTATTTTATCTCTTTCATCTTAGCCTTCATCGCTGATTATTATGCTCTAAAACAAAGCATTTCTTCCAGCCTTTATTGTTGGAAGTGTAAGGTTTAGCCTCCTTGTAGAAAGAGGAAAATGTCAAAAGTTGAATAAGCAAGAAATATCACTACTACTCAGTCAGAAGAAACTGCTCGATTCCAACAGTTTGCGAAATTAGCATCACAAAAGCCGAGTAGTCTTAACCAAGAAAAGATTCAGAGAGTGAGATCTCTTATAAACAACAATGAAAAGTTGTTAGGTACTTGTTATTTGGCGTGTTCAGGTAAGTTTCCATTTTCCTTTGGATTAAATGCCTCAAATACAAACTTTACGAACTCTTGGGTCGTGAACTTAGGAGCTACATATCTTATGACCCATTTATCCAAATGTTTCTCAACCTACACTTCATGTCCAAGTAGTAGAAAAATAGCCACAACCGATGGATCTTTAACAACTATAGTAGGTGTAGGGAATGTCAAAATAAATTCATCATTCTCTTAGAAATGTTCTTCATATTTCTAAACCATCAACCAACTTTGTTTCCCCAAGATTTATGTTATAATGTGATTTTTTATAGTAGTCATTTTGTATTTTGAGACAATGATTTGGGGAGGATGATTGGACTTGCTATAAAATGGGATGGCCTCTACTATCTTGAAGCACCAAGTCAGTTGAATATAACTAAGGGCAGATTATCCCATTCTTTCATATTAGACTCTATTGCATCCAATAAATAAAAATTTTGCTTCGTCATTATTGGTTAGGACATCGATGATTTCGAATTATTAAGAATATGTTTCCCTCTTTATTTGTAGATCTTGTTGCTGAAAATTTTCATTGTGAGGTATGTGAGCTTGGAGAAGGTCGTGGTACAGTTCTTACAGCCACTCATCTTGTAAATAGATTGCCTTCTGGAGTTTTGGGTTTCAAAAGTCCTATAGACATCCTTTCAACATTTTACCCAAATCTAAACACTACCAGGAATCTTATTCCTACAATTTTTGGGTGTGTGTCATTTGTTCAAGTTCATAATAGAGGGAAATTAGATCCTAAGGTTTTGATATGTGTCTTTAGGGGGAGAATTTAATTGGGGAAGACAAGGAAAGTTTTTTGCTTGATTTGATTCTTGTGTCCAATTCGACAACACCAACCTTACCTTCTTATTCATCCTGTCTAAACCTTTTGCCAGAACAACCATCTAACCCTATTCCTAAACAACCTATATTTGAACCCTTTCCAGAAGCACCAAGTGAACCACAAGAAAAACCTGATTCTGCCCTTGGAGATATTAGATTTGGCAAAGGCAAGGTGTTCACAAGAAAGAAGATGGTTGTTCTTAAATTTATGCAGGTCTAAGAGTCCAATTCACATTCTTCCCATAAGGTAACAGTTTCCAATCCTAAATTACAAAATGAAACTGAAGTTCATATGGATAATGATCAATAGGACCTTCCTATTGCCATTGGAAAAGGAACTAGGGAGTGTACAAAAAGATCATTATGCCCTTTTGCATGTCTAAAAATTTTATGCCGTCTCATAGAGCCTTATAGCCTAAATATCATTGTCATCACCACCTTATTTGAGGCTTTATCTAATGAAAAATGGAAACAAGCTATGAATGTGGAGATGGAGGCATTGGGGGGCAAAAAAAAAAAGTTGGGCATTAGTGAACTTACTTGTAGGAAAGAAACCAGTGGGTTGTAAGTGGGTATATGTGGTGAAATATAGGGTAGATAGGTCAATTGAGAGATACAAGGTGCGGTTGTAGCAAAAGGATATACTCAAACTTATGGGATTGATTATTTAAAGACTTTTGCTCCTGCTGCAAATATGAATACTTTTAGAGTACTATTGTCATTAGCAACTAATTATGGTTGGGAACTACAACAATTTGATGTCAAGAATGCATTTTTACATGAAGATTTAGAAGATGAAAGCTGAAACCACCACCAACCTTCCCTTGTACAAAAGAATGATACCATAAAAACTTGGTTCTAGAGGTTGGATCCCGCTACAGATCCCTTATATTGCCACTTAATATAGGGTCTTGGTGCACCTCCTACTGGAGGATTCTGTGGGTAAGAAATGATGCTTTTCAACTCTCCTTCTTCATACACTCGTGACAATGCATCAACAACTTTGTTTTTTGGTCCCGGTTTGTAAATGACCTCAAAATGATAACCCAAAAGCTTAGCCATCTAGCATTGTTGATTTGTAGTGGACACCCTTTATTGCAACAAATGGCGAAGGCTTTTCTGGTCTGAATACACCACAAATGATCTACCCAGCAAATAGTGATGCCAATGATGCACCGCCAACACCAATGCCATTAGTTCCTTCTCATAAGCAGACTTAGAAAGATTTCTCTTTGAAAAAGCCTTACTGTAGTAGACTATCGGTCTCCTATTCTGCATCAAAACTGCACCTACCCCCTTACTCGAAGCATCACATTCAACCTCAAAAGATTGGGAAAAATTTGGTAGAGCTAATACCGGAGTAGTCAACGCCTTTTTTAAAGCCTCAAAGGACTCTAAAGCTGCTGAGTTCCAATGAAACCCTTCCTTCTTTGGTAGTTCGATGAGTGGTTTTGCTATTTTACCATAATTCATAATGAACTTTCGATAATATCCAGTCAACCCAAGAAATCCCCTCACCCCCTCAACATTTCGAGGAATAGGCTAGTTCATAATACTTGAAATCTTTGCTAGATCAACAGCTACCCCTTTTGGGGAAATAACATGACCCAAATATTCTACTGTTTGCCTTCCAAAACTTCACTTCTGTTTGTTAACCACAAGCTGATTCCTTTTTAAGACGTCCAAGACACTTGCTAAGTGCAAAAGATGAGTATTCTAATCAACACTATATCCCAGAATGTCATAAAAAAAACCAGAACAGACCTTCTAAGGAAGGGTCTGAAAATGTCATTCATTGTGGATTGAAACGTAGTTGGTGCGTTGGTCAATCCAAATAGCATTATTAGGAAATCATAGTGACCATCATGTGTTCAGAAAGCCGTTTTGTGAGTGTCCTCATTCTTGACCCTAATTTGGTGATTCCCGGATTTGAGATCAAATTTAGAGAATAAACAAGCACCGTGCAACTCATCTAAGAATTCATCCACCACTAGAATAAGATACTTGTCTGGTACTATGGCCCTATTTAGGGCTATATAATCTGCACACATTTGCCATGAAGCATCTTTCTTCTTGACTAAAATTACCGGATAAGCACTGGACTGGTACGTATGATGCCTATTTGCAACTATCGCTGAACCTGTTTTTAATCTCATCTTTATGATGGTGTGGGTATCTATACGGTCTCACACTAATTGGACCTTGTCCTTGCTGTAAAACAATAGAATGAGAGTGGTTTCTTTGGGGAGGTAACCCTTGAACCTCTTGGAACACCTCCGGAAATTGGTTCAATACCAAGTTGAACTCGTGCTCTTCTTTTTTGTTAAGCTGAGCCTGTTGTTCCCCTTTTATAGCCATTCCTTGAATTGATTGGAAATTACCACTTAAGGTTGTTGAAAGATTGTGTAAGGATACTGAATGCTCGGGGTACACACTTCCTCTTCTCTATATTACCTTTGTTTTTGCATTGCCACACAACTCCACCTTTTGTCCTTCATGTTGGAATTGCATGGTCATCTCCTTCTAGTCTACAATGACCTTTCCCGATGTCTGTAACCAAGTAATCCCTAAAATCACATCCATTCCTACTAAATCTAGTACATAAGCATCGATCTTCCAGTCCAGCGCACCCAACTGAATAGGAACACCTATACACCTTTCTTTAGTAATTACCTTATGGCCATCACCCAGTTTGATTGCCAAGTCCTTATTGAGCTCTATCGTTAACCCAAGGCCACCAGCTAATTCATGCGAAATAAGATTGTGACTTGCCCCACTATTCACCAAAATCACAATGGGAACCTCGTGTAATTTCCCTTCTAGTCTCATGGTTTTAGTTTCTGATACCATTGCTTCATTAACCCCAAACACTCCCATGGTTCTGCATTCTAAAGCTACATCACCTTCCTTGTCAATATCTGCGTCCATGGCTATTATTTCCCCATCTTTATTAATGTTTCATTGTCATCCAGAACTAGTAACCTTAGCTGTCTCTCCGAACATTGATGTAGTGGATGGAATCTCTCCCCAAAGCGGAAACAAAGGCCTTTGGCCTTTCTATCCATGAGTTCTTGGTAGGAAATATGACGCAACCCCTTGTTTCTCTCCGTCGACACCCTTCTTTCTCCCTTAGGCCTCCTTATTGGTGCTGCCATGGAAGGTGCTGCAACTCTGCTCTGCGCATGGGAGTCGGGTTGGTACCCGGACGTTTCCCACATTCTACCCACTCCAAATCCACCAGAAAATCTCACTCGACCCATTGGGCTTGTGCGATCTAACTCCTTAGGGTTCGGATTGACATGAAAATTGCCCCTAAAATTACTTTCTCGGTTTTGAATCCATGCACGATGTTGAGAACCCAAGTTCTCAATACCTCCTTGCTCTCCGTTCTCCTCTTCTTCCATAGCCCTTAAGATTTTCATCATTTGGTACCTGTTCACTGGATCGAACGTACACACTCTCCTTCGAATATCCAATCACAATCCACTCATAAAATATTCCATAGATTGTTCTTTCGGTAAACAACCCACCTACGATGATATGAATTCGAAGGCCTCGATGTATCCTTCAACTCTATCAGTTTGCCGCAAATCCGAAAGTTCTTTGAATGGATTCTCCAACTACCTCCCTCCATATCGATCTGTTTAAGCTCTTTTAAAATTTTCCCAATTCAATTCTACCTCTGTCTCTTTTAGAAGGTTAAACCATTCATACTTAGGAGAGCCAATTTGATTTTCACCTTTTCTGAGGTATTATGAACTTCAAAATATACTTCCGCTCTAGTAATCCACCCCACAGGATCAGACCTTTCAAACATGGGCAGTTCAACCTTACGTACTGACATCCTATATTCCTCCATATTATCAGAGGAATGCTCCATCGGAGTGGGTTGTTGAGGATGTTGATTATTCCTTTCACTAGCCATAGTTTGCCCCCTTCCTGAGGTATTACTCCCTTGTCCTTCTTCTGGTCTCTTACCCATCATCTTGCTCATTTCCAGCAGCAAAGCTTGCTGCATTTCCCACATTGCCATCCTCATAGACGATTAAATATCCTCGACTCCAACCACCAAATTAGCCATACGAGATTCCAGCAAATCTACTCTATCGGACATCTTTGGTGGCATCGATGTTGGTCTTCCTAATTTCTTATTTCCCCAACATGGTCATCTCCTTCTAGTCTATCGGACATCTTTGGTGGCATCGATGTTGGTCTTCCTAATTTCTTTATAAACTAGAGAAATTGTATGTTATTGAATAGATAAAAGGCAGTCCACTGCTATTACAAGGGTTATTCCATAGGACACCCCTTCCAGAGCTGAAATGCTCCTCAGAAAGAAGGAAATTCTTTCTGTCTACAATATCTCTCTTCTTACTTTTCATTGCCCTCTCCCCTCTCCCCTCTCCCTCTTTGCCTCAAAACTACTTGCTGAGGCCATTCTGTTACAACCCAGCCCTTGTGCCAACTCAGCCACTGACTAAGTAACTAACTCACTTCTCTCTACCCCTCTTTCTTTCTCCTCGAGTATACTCTCTATATCGTAGGCTTATTTACATCTCTGTTATTCTCCCCCCTTCTTGAATTACCCTCGATCACATTGGTTCTAACACAAGTACTCCTATTGATCTGAATCTCAAGCTTGGAAAAAGAAGAGGAGGATGTTGTAGTGGATAGAGAGATGGATCAACGCCTAGTAGGAAGACTAATTTATTTTTCTCCCACACGATCGGATATAGCAGCATATGCAGTAAGTGTAATTAGTCAATTTGTGCATAGTCCAAAGGAAGTTTATCTACTAGTAGCTCAAAGAGTACTTCAATATCTTGAAGGAACACCAGAGAAGGGTATTTTGTTAAAAAAAAAATGGAGGTTTGGTTCTTGAGGTATATACCGATGCTGATTATGCTAGAACTATTATCAATAGAAAATCAACTTTAGGATATTGCACTTTTCTTCATGGTAACCTTGTGACTTGGAGAAGCAAAAAACAAGGTGTAGTGGCTCGATCAAGTGTAGAGGCTGAGTTTTGAGTGATGGCTCAAGGTTTTTGTGAACTACTTTGGTTGAAGATTATTCTTGAAGTTTTGAAGATTAAGTGGGATGGCCCTATGAGACTATATTGCTATAATAGATTTGCAATTAGTATAGGTCATAACTCATTTCAACATGATCGGACAAAGCACACTGAAATCGATAGGCACTTTACCCAAGAAGAAAGTGGATTAATTTGTACTCATATGTCTGTTCATGGTCGGTTGGTTGATATTGTCACCAAAGGTTTTAGCAGCTCAATTTTTCATACTATCGTATCCAAGCTTGGAATGGAAAATACCTATTCACCAGCTTGAGGGGGAGTGTGGAAAAATTATGTATATTGATTGATTGTATTTTATTTTCCTATTATATTAGAATATCCCATAAATTATAGGATTAGAGAGTATCTCATAAATTATGAGATTTGATATTGTATTAAAATTATTAGTTTCTATTTATAGGTAATAGAATTTTTTATATAAGTAATACTTGATGAAAATTTTAGAGAAATGCAAAAAATACAGTTATTCAAATTCGGACACAATCCTCCCCCGTTGAGGTGAAATTTAGGGTAGAGCTAGGCACACTTTTATCATGGTACTTGAGTCAGCCCTAATTGTTATGCGCATTTTTATCACGGTACTAGAGTTAGCCCTAATTGTTTGATATTGGGCCACTTGCATACCTGTAGGGCGTGAGGAGAGTGTATTAAGTGTGTTAAAACATCCCGCATCATCTAGGAGTAAGAGTAATGTAACTTGATAAGGCTTGGGCCAAGGTGTGTCTTTGTGGCAGAGTGAGGTTGCCACGGTTGACTAAATGTTCCCATGACATTTTTTGGGATCCAATTGGACTATTTAGACTTTTGATGCTAATAAAATAATGTAATTTCTTTAAAAATATGAACCTGTCTCTCTTTTGCTCCTGAATACTGGGTTTTAGTGGATGTACCCAAATCTTTTGCCCTAAAGATTGATTTCACTTTTGTCTGATTTCTAAAGTTGTTTTTCTATTTGGGCTTCATCTCTTGCTTTTGATGTCTTCTGACAGCCTGATTTAGCAGATGGGGAGGATGATGCAATTAGTCAAAATATCATTAAATTGCAGAAGGAGCTACATCAACAGGTTAAGTATTTTTTACTGTTTATATTCTCATCAATTTCTCTGTTGTACTATATGTTTCAGGAGGGTTATTACTAGGTCTTCACTTCCTCGCCATGTTCTCTTTCTTTGTTGTGCATTCAATATGCTTTGTTACGTATTTCTACATATGCCACTTAACCATGGATTTTTTTCCTTGTATAGATATGTAAAAAGAAGGAACACTTGAACAAGATCATCAAAGCAGTTGACCAAGGAAAAGAATGTGAAATACAGTAAGATATTCAATATATTTGAATATTGATTTATGTTAGGAGTCTAAACTTTCGTACACTAAGTTTATATGTTATTTTGCAGGGCCATTGAACAGGTTGCCATGGATAGGCTTGTTGAGTTGGCTTACAAAAAGCAGCTGGTAGTTATTGCTTTCTTTCCTTTGATTTTTTGTTTTTATTCTTATTATTTGTTCCAACTAAACTGAAGTTTTATATTTTTCTTACTCTGCGAAAAAATCTCTATGTGAGGCCCTTTATCCGTATCCTAGTAAGTTAAAGTTTTTTATTGCTGGGTATATCCTCAGTAAGTTACATCATAGCTGTATTATTCCTGATCACTTCACTCTAGTTCTTTTTAAGCCTTCCTTTTTTTCTCGAGCAGTCTTTAAGTACTATTTTTTTTTCATCTTCTCACTGGAGTGTTAGGGTGTCTCCTTTTAACATATCAAAATCACCTAAGCCTAAGCCTGAATCTTATTGGCTTATGTGAAAGCCTGAAGCTAAAAAGCATTGTTTGGTTTAATAGATGTAAGTTAGATAAATTAGGTTCGGTTGAAGACTGATTCCAATTCACACCAATATCCTGTCACTTCATTATCTTGCCACTATGGCCACAAATATAGAGAAAATGTAGTTGTAAATGAGAATAAAC
>JANVCQ010000232.1:56161138-56172409 GCA_025531925.1 Erythroxylum plowmanianum | reverse complement strand
ACATCATAATTTCCTTCATGCTATGTCATATATCATGGACTTCATTAATTTGCTTATTGATCAATATCAATTCATAATTAATGAACATCAAATTAATGAAATATGCCTTTCTTTATTTATTCATAAAGTATGTACACAACTCTGTACAAAACACGCTAAAGGCGATTGCCTTTAGGGCACTACTCTAACATCTTGATCACTTGGTCTCTTAGCTATTACCTGAATATGGGATAAATGGGAGGGGGTGAGCTTAAAAGCTCGTGAGTAACATTTTATAATGGAAAAACAAATAAAACCTTTCAAAACATTTACTTGTCGTAGAAAAACACATGTTTCTCAAATTCTTATCATATAGTCAAATCCTCAAACTACAAAACATGAATGCATCAAACTTGTTCAAATATCATAAGCACATCAGAATTGTTTGGGACGATCCTAAATAGAACATACTACACATTTCCCCTAAGGATCTTGTGTAGCCGTGAACAGAACGTACTAACGCAATCCCACATAATGGTTTTACATAGTCGTAAACTTGTGTGAGTCCATGAAGGAGCTCCATGCCACTAGTGGGAAGGGAGGCGAAGCCTTTAACTTGATCAATGTGCACATAACTTAACTTAGGGGATCACCACAAACTCACATAATATGTAATTCATGACTTGTAAACTTGTTGCCCAAAATGACACATTTTCAAAATTTGATTTCATATACTTGTAAACATATTGATACTTTTCTAAATCTTGACTTTTCATAGACATGAGATATTTTGAAAACATTTCCAAAATCATGATTCCATAAACATGTATCTTTTCCCAAAATTTCATTTTCAAAATCTTTTCACATATCAACACAATTCATATATCAAACATATAGCAGATTTTCAATTCATTCAAGAAGCGATAGATGCAACACTTATGATGCAATTGAAATAATTAAACTTTCTTGATTCAAAGAAAACATGTAGTGGCTTATTTACTCTTTTATAAACATGTACCCACCTTGATTTCCTGGCTTATAGGCTTGCTAAAAATGTCTCTACTCTTGCTTCTCTTGATTTCCTTGATTCTTCACCAAATGAAGAGATCTTTGGATCAAATGGAATCTCTTCTCCTTCTCAACCTTTTTCCTTTCTTGAACAACCTCAAAATCTCTGTTGAAGGCCAAGAAAATTGAAACCCTAGCTTGTTTTCTCTTCTTTTCTCTCATCCACCGAAATCACTCTTCTTTCTCTTTCTTATTTCTCTTCTTCTATCCCAATTCATGTTTTCTCTTTCTCTTAAATGTAAGACCACATTTTTCTCTTCCAATCCTACCCTTAATGAGTGTGCAATGTCCATTTGACCCTTCCTTGTAAGCCTTATGTTCTTTATCCTTAAGTGTCTTGCCAAAAACACCCTTGAACATTCTTATAACCTTAACACTTTAATTCCACTTACCCATTTAACAAATCCTACTAACTTTGGCATAATAATTAGCTTGAGAAAAATTTAATCTATCAAAACGTCAAAAATCATTTAAATCATGCTTATTCATTAAGAAAAAAATTCGGTGGCCAACAGCGGGACTAACCTTATAAGCTTAACTTTGAAATTATGTATGATATTTGTATTTTCCCCGAGTCTTCCATTATGGATCAACACGATAACTTTTGTGTTTCCTACTATTGGAATGAGCTCACTAGGCTGGAGTAGTTTGATGCCAAAAATTACTACAACAACAATATACGAAGCCATGAGCACTTGTTGTTATATTATTGTTACATAAATTCATGTGTCAAATGATCTTTGATAAATCAAAAACCAACCAACGCTTAACAAAGGAACTTTTTTTTGTTAAGGTGCATGGATCATAACATCTTAGTGTGCATCTCCACATATGTGTTGAATGTTATTATTGCGACTCTACGTAAGAGGAGAAACAATTTGGGGATAGGTTACTTGGTTTCTGTTATTGCTCAGTCCTATAGTAAGGATTATCGTGGTCTAACTGCCCACTACCCTGATTTTCTAAATCACATCACTTGTGACATGTTGAAATCCTAAAGTCCTATAACATGGAACTTTAGGATATCAGTCAAAAATCTAATTTGAAGATCAGGGCTAGTCAGGTAAGTACTAGTACAGCGTGACCTCAGTAGGCAGAAGAGGACTCGACTAGCCAGGAGTCTAAAGAGGAAGGAGAAAAAGAAGAACCTGGTTGGAAGAAGGTGCTTGATACAATATTTGCTAACACCAAAATAATTACAGACACACTTGAGAAAACCTATAGGATGATGAAGGAGATGACCCGCACACAAAGAAATCAAAGCTAGGATATATATCGGATTCATCGATCCTTCGAAGGCATACAATTGCCACCTTCAACACCATCTCCACCTCCATCACTATAAGGTTTTGTTTCTAACTCTTTTCTTTTGAATTTAGTCTTTATTTTTGTTTTATTTTATTTTATATTACTTCCTTCCGTGTGCGTTTGTTTGTCTCCTTCTCACATTGAGGACAATGTGTTGTTTAAGTGTAGGGTTGTTTTGCTTTGAATGTAAATTTTGTTTATTGTTATGTTAATGTGTTTAAGTTGCATATTGTGAATTGTGTGAATGTATCAATGGCTTAGATGAAATGAAATCGATTTAGTTTTGAACATAATCTATTAGGTTGTGAAGAGTCATTAGCTCATGAAATTAGTGATCTGAGTTCTTTGGTTAGAATATGCAAGTTAATTAGGATTTAGTGTTATTTATCACCATATAAGTTGTCACATTCATTCATAAATTTAGGACTTTTGACTAAGTAGCCTAGCTAGTGTTTCTTCATGAAAACGAGTAGCTAAAGAAACAAGGTAGGCATTAATTAAATTTTTTAAAAATAAATAACTATTCTGCTAGCCTTCAAGTTATGAATAAAGCTAGTAGCCAGTTCAGAACTTGATGTAGCTGAGTAATCAGATCGACACGCATCACAAATGTATGCCTTCGTTTCAAAAGACTATAATGACATTCCAACCAATCAACTTAATAAAAATATGACTTAATTGAGTAACCGGATCAAAATTTATCACCAATGTTTACTTCTGTGTAAAAAGACTAGGTCCATGTCCATACAAAATAACAAAAAAAATGTTTTCTAATAAAAACCTACCAAACTTATAAGTAGCCTAACTTTTCATGAAAAAGTACTTAGGATTAGTTACAAAGTTTGAATGACCAAATAATTATTAATTTGTGTGTGCAATTGAAAAGGGTGAATAAACTTGACATTTGGGTCTTAAATAATATGTATATTTAGTCTAGAGCTCCCAGACACAAATTTTGCTTGTTAATGATTTGGAATAACTTGAATGATTGTGTTTAGAGTTAAATTTGTTTCATAAAGTTGAAGCCATTGTCTCATTATTGCATTGTGTTCTTTGTGATTTTGTCTTGTTTGTTGTTTTGTTTGCTTGAGGACAAGAAAATGTTTAAGTGTGGGGATGATGATAAATGTAAGTTGCATCGTGTTTTAGAGCATAGTTTGATATGTTTTTAGTCATTAATTCAATCATTTAGCATGTACTTAGGTTAAAATTATGTTAGTTTGTTAATTACTTGTGTTTTGAGTGTCTTAAGGGTTAGTACAAGCTTTTTCATCTTAAATATTATGTTTTTGAGGTACCTTAATATGTTTGCTAGTGTTTTAAGGTCAATATCGAAGAACGGAGGAGTTTTGGAAGACATTCAAGCCGAAAAAACGGCCTACAATCGTAGCCTAAGCTCTAAGAATGGCCCACGATTGTGGCCTACATGCCACGATTGTAACAAAAAGCTTAGATATGAGCCACGATTGTGGCCTGTAGGGCCATGATTGCGGTCTGTGTCTGACAAACACATAGACACTTATGAATTTCACATTCCGAAGGAATTTTTAGATCTTTCGAACCCTGGAAAAGCCCTAAGATTACCCAAAACACAAAAGATTATTAAAAGAAAAAGAAGAGAAGAAAGAAGGGAGTTTTTTTGTGTAACCACTTTTGGAAACCTTAGGTGAGAAAGAGGAAGAGAAAGAGAGGAGGAAGACGAAGAAAAAGGAAAAGAAGCAGTCTAAACATGTTTCCCGGATTAGGAGGTTTCCCGATGCTATTGCCTTGACAGATTGTCCATTCTAAATTTCTATTTCGTTTTTGTTTCAATTTTATTCATATATAAAGTTGGGATGGATTGTATGGTGATAGATGGTAGAATGCTAATGATGTTCTAACTCTTCTTCGAGATTTTATTTTGATTTAATGATAATTTAATTGATTATGTTTATTGGATGAATGTCATGATTTGATTGTATCTTTGCATAATTCGGTAACAAACTGAGAAGGTGAACTAAATGAAAAATGATTAAATCAAATTAAACAAATCATATTGGTAATTGTGCGGAGAGAGATCCCATATGATATTTTGATAGTTTGTTAGATTGTTTTAGATCTAATTAGGGTTTGGGATAATTTGTGAATTGAGATATTACAAATTTTATAATCCAAATAGGGTTTATAAATTAGGGTTAACAATTATAACTTGAGAGAGAGTAATCAACCCTAGGATCGTCTACAACTGACACCCATTAACACATAATCAACTAAGTTAGCATTACTGATAGGTAAAATCTCCTTTCTCATAACTTGGTAAATGCTTGGTTGATTTCCATTGTGTGTGCTTGTTGCTTAGTTGTTAATTCCTTAATGTTTAATTAATGAATTAATTGGTTGAATTCAATTCTTGTGTTTACGTCCCTTGGCTTTATTTAGTTTTAGTTTCATATCTTTTCAACCTTAGATTTTTAAGATTAGACTAACCCCTCTCCTCGTGGGATCGACACCTCTTATATTACAATTACAACCCATGCACTTGCAGTATTAGAGGGCTTGTAAATTTTAAAGGTTGAATGACACAATCAGTTCTTAACAACTTTTTAAACTCAGAATGAGTCATGTAAGGATGCCTTAAAAAGCCAAAGTCTTGAATGAAAAATGACAACAACAGCACCTCACTTGGGACTCCTTTATAATGCTATCCAACCAAACTTCCTTTTTTAAAAATCAGACAAGATGTGGCAAAGTTGTTTGATGACTATCCCTATGAATAATTGAACTGCAAACTTATGGATGAATTTGTGTTCATGAAATTGAAACCAATTGAAATTTGGAATGCTATGAAACGAAATATTCATCCTCATAGATCCCAATAAAAGAGTTAGATAATCCAAGTCGCATTGCTTAAGGATATTGGGAAAAAATTTAAACTCATACTGAATAGACAATCAAGAGTTACAAAGATTTGATTATGATGAAGATAAAGGAGGTTGAGAGGAAAATGTGATTAGACAAATCTCCCTTTTCCTACCCCAGAAGCAAGTATGAATTTTTTTTATCAAACTTTCACAAATATTTTAGTATATTAACTCATTCCCAAGAAGATAAAAAGATATTATATCCAAAAATAAAAGAAATAATGGAAAATAAATTAGGAACTATAATGTACCACAATGGCGATCCACATCAATCTTTTACTGACTTTGAAGATTTTTTGCACTTGAAAAGAAACAAAATCCATATTTTAGTTAGTTAACCACAAACAATGATCTCCAAAATGATGAATATAGATACCTATTGCTTGAAGTCTATTTAGAATTTGTATAAGATTTATAGCACATCAATGACATTGTAACTTCTTTCTCCATTTTATTATAAATAGCTAGTTATCTAGCAAAGGTTTGATGACTTATATGCAATCAGAGAATTCTAGGGAGTCTAGCAATTTAAGATCTTCCTTTCAAAAGTGCAAGAAAATAATAAGCCAAAAATGTCGAAAAGCAAACACTTGGAAATGTATAAATGCATAAAACAATAAACCAGGAAAACCAGAAACACAAAAATTAAAAAACTAGAAATGTAGAAATTAGGGATGGTAAATATGACCCGGTTGACTCGATTTTGACTTGGATTGATCGAGCCATAGGTTGAGACTTCTTGGCCTAACAGAAAGGTACAAAATGACGTTGTTTTGTCAAATAGTGTTATAAAAATATGAGGTCAGGTTAGGTCGACTGGCCTACCCATGGTTGGTCGAGCCACTACTTAGGTCATGGGTCGCCTAGTTTGTGGGTCAGATAGGGTTGGGTCAGGGATGGACTAGCCCATTGCCATCCCTAGTAGAAATGCAAAAATGTAGAAACTAGAAACACAAAAACCAAAAAACTAGAAATGCAGAAAATGCGAGAAAACAATAAACCAAAAATGCAAAAAGTTGATAAATTATAAAAACCAGACATCAATGGAAAATGAGAAATTAGGAAAATTACAAACTAGGAAAACCAAAAAAATAACACAATCCAATGAAAACACTTTCAATATAATTAGAAAATATCAAATAAATTTTAAAATCTTACTTGGTGAAAATCTAAACTTAATTTTTCTTTTTACACGGATAGAAAGGGGAAAATTAATAAAATTTTCAATTTTGGAGAAGAATAAAAAACCTAAAAAATATCTCATATTACGCAACAAATATTCATAAGAACAACGAAGCAGGAGAGAGAGAAGAGAAGAATTAGGGACATAAGAAAGAAGAGAAGAACAAAGAAGCAAGAAAGAGAGAAGACATGAGAGTTTTTACAATAGGGGAAGTTTATAAGAGGGGGAAGTATAAATGAAAACCTTTTGTAAAATATTAGAAAAACATCTAATTATTGTTTTTATAAAACTGTTGTGATTTCTTTAATTTTTAAAAACAACTTATTGCAATTATAAGTATCCAAACGTGTTATATCATGTTTCCTTTTTTTTAATATAAAAACTACAATAAGAAACAAAAAATAAAAGAGAAACAAACAAGCCCTTAGTAATTTTTTAAATTTAAGAAATGATATATGATATAATAAACTTACATTGTTAATAATCAACATATCAATGTGAGGATTACCGTTATTGTAATTTATATTGTATGACATTCTTATGTATTGCATTTATTTCACATGTCAAATTCGAGTTTTTTGTGAGACATTTATTTTTTAGAATAAACAGAAATATTATTGATAAGGCTTTAACATTTTTAAACAAGTGTAACTAATTCAATTATATATCTAATATTTTAGAAAATATATCAAATCACATTAGTAAGTTGGCAATTTCCACCAATTATGTTAAATAAAAAGTATTAAATTTGGATTAGAGAGCATACTTAAATAATTATTTATTAAAAATTATTGTACTATTGGCTTAAATAAAAAATATTATTGTCGATTGGATAGCATAGTTATTGATTAAAAATTTATTCTACTGTTGACATTTAAGAGTGGATGATTTGCATGATTAAAAACTCAAAAACATTTTCTAATAGATAAAGAATCAAGTTTAAAAGATAGTAAATTGTCAATTAATTATTATAAGCATATTTTGCGGAAGGTCAATAATAAATATAAAGTGAGTCAATTTGTATAAAGGTGTAGACTTTGAGTAGAAGAATGGACATTAATTTGTAACAAGACTATGTATTGGACAACTTGACATGTACGTGTTTTATAATAAAAAGGTTTAAAGTATATTTTTAACTTTAACATTTGCAACAAAATATAAATAACCTTAAAATTTTAAAATATTCGAATTTAACCTTAACATTTTTAAAACATTCAAAGCAGAACTTAATTGAATGAAAAAAAATTATTGGATTAACTTTTCCTTAGTTAAATGCCATGTAAATAATGATGTGATATTATTTGTTTATTTTTTAAATAAAAAGTGAATCTTAGTGCCAAATGCAAAATAAAAGCTATTGTCTGAAATGTATAATAGTAGATTCCACTATCATTTCGTAAGTGAGATCTGTTAGACTATTTAAAGTCCTATGTAGCGTATAGATTTGAGTCCCATGAAAAGCACCCAAGATAATGGTTATTGGGTATTAAATAATGGATCTCAAATGGGTCAAAGACCTTTTTCCTCTCTCTTCCAATTACTAAATGATATGTTGGTTGGTGATGTTATATAAGTTGAAAAAACTCATTGAATAGATGATTCTGAAACATTTAAGAAACACATTAAAGGAAGAAGAAGAGAGGAAATCAACATCTTATGAAAGCAAAAACAATCATGGATATAGGTAGGCAAAACTCAATCGATCCATAAATGTCTTACAATTGGTATCAGAGTAAGGTGTTGCATAATTTGTTATCTACCATTTATCATTTCAGTATGATTGTGTTGTCTGTTCGGTTGGTGTTTTCTGTATTTGTAATGGCATTAGTTTTTTTTGTTGCACTACCATGAAAGGACTATAGAAATAAACAAACAGACATAAGCCTTATTTGGTAAAGAGCTTATTAGCTCTTTTTTAGCTGTTTGAGCCATTTCAACTTATTAACTTCATGAAAAAGCTATTAAAGGTTTTTGGTAAAGAGCCGGTTGGGTTGGCTGATTCAACCCAACCAACTAATTTTAAACCACCTCCTCAATAGGAGCGTTTCACCCCATCAGCTAAAAATGTTTTGGCCAAATCTTCATTTTGCCTTCGTTCGGTGGTGGATATAGTGTTGATTTTTGACTTCGACCGGATGCTTATCGACAGCGATAGTCACAATTGGGTGGTGACCTAAATGAATCTCACTAATTTGTTCAATCGACTTCTGTACACTGTGCCTTGGAACTCTCTTATGGTTTGCGCTCTCAACTTTTGGTTGGCCTATTTAATCAATGCATGACCCTTTTTTAATAACTTTTTTGAATGTTTGAATTGGTGAATGTTTATCATGGACATTGGGCTTGAGTGTTCAAAATCTTATTTTTCTTTGTCCTTTGGTAATTTTTCTTTCAAAACCATTCATTGAAGCCTGAGTTTTAGTGGCGAGTGGTAGAGCTTGATCAAGAATATTCATCTGTGCAATTGCGAGAACTTGATGGTTCAGAAAGTATTTCTTTTGGGGTTCTGATGGTTTTCTCTAGAATTGACCAGCTCTAATCGAAGTTCTTACCCAAACATGGATGTAAAGCGGGTATTAGTTTATGTTGTAGCTTTTAGTTTGACTTTTATGACCTTTCTTTTCACTGGGATGGCTAATAAGGAGTTTAATTTATGCTTTCCTATTTTGTTTTTATATTCTCATGGAAGTTTTCATTATATTTCTGTGGTGTAGGCTACGAGTGTATCACCTCAATCATCATGAAAGTATGATAATAATCATTCACAAGTTTTATTCTAGAACTCTTTGCCAATTGACAAACAATTTAATAAGCTTTAAGTACATTTTGTTCACTGACATAATACAATTGAATGATATAACCTTTGTAATTGCTAATGAGTTTTGGGACATTTGAGTAAGGTGAATCGTACACGACAAGATGCATAAACCATAGTTTAGGTTATTTTGGACTGATGTAAGTTTCTGAATATGCACAGATCTATTAGTCAACCTCTTCCTAAATAAGAGATGCTATCTAGACACTCTTTCTTAGGACCAAATGGCTTTCGGGGCCAATGGCAAGGACCTAGGGCTAGAAAAAAGGTAAATTTGTTGGTTCATTCTTCTTTTTCGGTTTAGATCATTTGGGTGATAACCTGAGCCTATGAATTGATCAAATCCTTGTGTAATTTAGGTTCAATATCCAAGTAGTGTGGACTTGATCCCTGCTGAATGTTCATCGTGAGAACCAATATTTTATTCTATATTTTCTCTTCTTCTTCCGAAATATTACATAGTTCCTTCCCTATGGAATGAATGTGTTTTGTGGGATTCATTCCTTGTTATTTTTAAATCTCTCTCCTTACATTGCTTCTTCTTATAGTGTCATCATTTTTTTATGATAACTTGAATCAGGATGGACGTGATATTATAGTAGTAAAAGGGGGTGATTCTTAGGAGAACGCGTCTACAGTGGATTCCATACTCTCCTTAGATGATGTTAGATGGTCGCGACCAGGTGAGGAGCCACGCCCTGTGCTAATTAATGAAGTAGGTAGATCCTTTCCAATTGTTTGTTGTCATGTAGCCTTCTCCACCTCTAGTTCTTGCTAAAGTGTAGCAGGAGTACACTCCTATCCCTCCATCAAAAGTTGCTGATCCAACACCTGGACTAGCAAAACCTTCTGAGGATGGGATGTCTACCTTGAACTCATACCAACACGTTCATGTGGTAAGTGTGGGTCAAAGAGCATGCCTGAAAACATGGATAAGTTATTCAATTCATAAAATCAAATGGCCCTTAAGGTCATCATAATAGGAACATAAGATCATCAGTGCTCATCCATTTCCTACTACTGTTATACCAGCTAATTTCCTGATTTCTCCTATGGTCTTTTACTCCCATGACATCACATCTTACTACATTTGGCTATGACTGACTTTCTTTTCTTGAAAAATGCACTCTACTTATCAAATCATCTTTTCTTGGGTTGATTGACCAACTTTATCTTTTGGTCACATTCTTTGATTGGTATTTTTCTTGTTTTTCATGTTTATATACATGGCCTGTTCAATCCACAACTTTTTAGAATTATGTTCTTTTGTGTTGAACTTCGACACATTCTTATTTCTTTTTAATGAGTTAATGAAACTAAATGCATATAATTCTTATGTTCTCAGCTACAAGAAGAGAGACGACAAAGGTAGATGTTTACGCCTTTGGAGTCATTCTGATGGAGATGCTAACTGGAAGAAAGGCCCTTGATGACTCTATTTAAAGCATTGTCGTTCAAACTTTGTTTAAAAATGATGTTATTATAGGCAAGCACATTGTTGTTCAAACTTTGTTTAAAATGATGTTTTTAAATTATTTAATAAAAAAGTTTTTATAATATAATATTTTAAAATATAAATATAAATATATTATAATTTTATATAATTTTTGAATAATATTCAAAAGTTAATTCTATTATGCAATTGAAATTAAGAGTTCAAATAATTTTAAATTAAGTGATAAATATCAATATTACGATTTATTATTATTATTATTATTATTAAATGATCCATGTTTTTTTTATTAAAGTTATAAACTTAATTTTTATAGAATTAAATATCTATATTTTAAATTCTTATAAGAATATTAAACAGAATACTAAGATATATAATATTCATACCCTTATAATTTTTTTTAAAGTTGTAACATCTTGATACCAATGTTAAGGCTAAAATAGTAAATGTGTAACATCCCATTCTTGTAGGAAGGTTAAAATGGTAACTGTGAGTGATTAATGAGAGTTAGAAATGCATTCCCATGTTCATGCATATTATGTCATACACATACATATGAATAGTG
>JANVCQ010000232.1:56134930-56161038 GCA_025531925.1 Erythroxylum plowmanianum | reverse complement strand
GTAAAAACCCTTTGTTGGGAGAAGAATCTCCGGTTAATCGTCCGGTGACTCGATCCCAGACTCGGGACCGTAACAGTGCTTTACACCTTTGTGTCTTCCCTGTTATAACTTTTGAATACGAGAAACTTGAGAACCAATCCCCTTGTTTTTCTTTGGACGATATGATTTCTGTGACACTCTTTCCTTCAATTTAATGGTCAAAAGCTTCTAACTATTGACTGTTTCAATGTCAACTTCTTCTAATATCTTTTGATTGTATGCAGCCGGTGACTTTGATGGACAGTTTTCTGAGATTGGCTCGTGCAAATACACAGAAGAATTTGGAAACATGTGGTATTCTTGCTGGATTACTGGTAAGGCATATTAAATTCTGAAGAGAAAAATGTTATCTTGTTAGAAGCTTTTGTGCACATTCCTGACAGTTTCCAAATGCTGTGGCCAGAAAAACAGAACTTTTCAAATAACTACCCTTATAATCCCAAAGCAGGAGTCAACTTCAGATTCGGTAAGTTGTAATTTCACCTTAATATGATTTTCCAGTTCTGTTGAGTCATAAGTTCGATGCAATGTTTTATTGTCATGTGTTTAGGCTGTTTGCTTCAGTACTTGGATAGGTGCACAGTTGAAAGGAAATTGAGGATGATTGAACTGTGAAAAAAATAACTAATATATAATTTTTCTCCAACATCTAGATATAGGAATCTGTTTACTTTTTGGGCTATGATGTTAATACTATTGGCGTCAAACTTTTCTTATTGTGCAGTGTCAGACGTTGAATGAAGAAGAGATATTTGAAGTTCAAGACAAACTATCTCTTTTCCCTCTTGGATGGATTCATGTAAGTATATCAGCACCCAGGCAGTAACTAGTTCTTCAATTCTTTCTGCTGATATATAAAACTATAGTGTGATTATGCTTCGTTGCTATTTGAATATAGAAAGGTATGTTGAGAACTCTGGGTGGAAACGTACTTCTTTAGTTCCTCTGGATATTGGACAAATTATGGTTTCATTGTGCTGGTACATTGCTATAATTGTGTGTTAACTGCTCTTTTCTTTTTTCCTTTCTATATTAATATTCATGAATACCAAAGCTTTTGATTTTCCATATTGTCACTGATATTTTTATCTAATTAGTAGGTTCTTAATCTTTGGATTTATACAATATTTAACTCTTGGATATCTACATGGGTTTTTCAGACACACCCATCACAGACCTGTTTCATGTCATCGGTTGATCTGCACACTCATTACTCATATCAGGTAAACATGGAATGATAAGTTTTTTTATCTTCTTATTGTGGTATCTTCCAACTCTTTTTATTTTTATTTTTATTTTTATTTTTATTTTTGGGAATAACTTCCTAGTTCTGTTCATGGAATGTGTCTTTTCTTTCTTTGAGCTACCAAACTAATTAGAATCAGCTGTTGTTTATGTTATCTATCATTTTGAAAATTTCTTCTATGTATTAGTTTGTTAATTTGACATTGCAGGCTACCTCATTCTCTTGCTTGACCTGTGTGTTAATAGCCAAATGTTACTCATGTGTGTCAATCTTAGGGAGAATCCTTACTCATCTCTTCCAAGTTTCATCTGTTCACCGTATTAAGCGGTACTAAAAGACTTATATTTCTACTGCTTTCAGATTATGTTGCCTGAAGCAATTGCTATTGTTATGGCTCCCACTGATACAGCAAGGTACTGTTTTCTTCTTTGCACGAGAACATACACGATCTCGTTTGATCGAAAACTAGGAATTTGACATTTCAATTCCAAATATCCAATTGAAATGAATTGGAGAAGCATTTGATTCCAAATACACTTAAATGGAAACGAATTTCTCAAATTTGAGGTTGAACTCTCACTAAACAAATCGTTCTATTTCAAATTTGGGGCTAGATTTTTTTTTTAGCTGATTGACTGAGCTATTTAAAACCCTTTGTGATGGCAAAAAGACAGTAGACACAGAGTATAGTATAAGAGAGATTATCATTGATAATCTGATTATATCTTCTGATATTGAGTGACCTTCTCACGTAATATATGTTTGGATTTCTTCTTTCTAGTTATTTGGCTGTTAATATATCCTTTATACTAATGCAGTCCGCATGGCATATTTCATCTTTCCGACCCTGGTGGTGTCTCCGTGATTCGTAACTGCCAGGATAGGGGTTTTCATCCCCATGAGGAGCCTGTGGACGGGAACCCTATTTATGAGCATTGTTCTCATGTCTACATGAATACCAAGGTAGAATTTGATGTTGTTGATCTTCGGTAGCTTGGATCTAGTTCAGAACCTGCATTGAGAACCTTATTTTTACAAACAAGTACATATACCTTCATGTAAAGTTGACCGCTGTTCTCTACGGAAATTCAACATTGTTGAGCATCTATGGTGTTACCTGCAAAAGACGGTTCCTTTTTGGCTAATGAGGTTATTGTATATAGTATTGTTTGATGAATATTTTTATGAATGCGATTACCATTTTCAATCCAAAGCTTTGGAAAATCCAGGATTAGGGTACACCGAGACTTTTATGTGGATTAATTGACTTTAAATTTTTTCCAATTTTTCTATAAAAAAAAACTATGCTTTGAATTTGGTAAAAGCTAACTAAATCACATAAAAATCTCTGTTTTACAGCTTTGTTTTTGCAAAAATAAAAATTAAATTAAATTAAATATACTAAACAAAAACAGTTATTGAATTTAGAATTGAATATCACAGACCAGTTTAATAACAGTATGTTTATAAATTAAAAGAACTGAGTAAAATGTCTAAACCATTCCTCATCAAAACATAATTTTTCAGTCACAAGATGCAATTCCCTGATATCACCGTTTTAAGAAGTTGGTTTACAGTTGTAGCTAAACTCAAATTGACAAGAAAGCATTCATAAGTGGACAAAAGCACCAAAATGTAACAAACTGAATCAAGTTCTTCATTGACCAACAAGCACAAATCTTGCATAAATAAGCTCTACATTTGACACTATATCAAATCCAAAGTGACAACTGAAGCCAGATTCATAAAGTATAAACCACGAATGTCCGATTAAGAGTTCTGACATGTAATGCTGGGAAAGTCGCAAATTATGTTCTTAGATCGAGAAGGGTACATTCAAAAGTTGGCTTCTCCAACCTGCTAAAAATGTTGACTTTGCAACTGAAAAATGCTTCACATCTTCACAAATGCAAAAACCTGAAGCGTCATCAGTAGAAAACATTGCAGATGCAGTAACCCCTGGAACACTTACATTGGGGTATACAAGGTGGAAGTAGTTATGGCCAAGGAGTTCACTGCAAAGCACCTGACCTCCATGCCGATTAATACAAGGAAAAGATGAGTTGCGAACTTCCAGACAGCTGCAAAGGCTTTGAAAGCCTAATCCGAAAGTTGATCCCCCCTCCCGGAAAGACCCTATGCCTGTGGATTCTAAAATCTACTTGCAATCTTCTTTAGGTGTAGGTATCAAAATCTAAGTACATCAGCAACAACTTCATTAATCAATGAATTAAATATTTGTCCCTCCACTTCTGCTGCAAGTGCACATTCATCAACTTGAAAGTCTAGCCACCTTCCATAGTGACTGCTCATGTCTTTGTCTACAAGCTCGTCCACCATACAGTCTCCCATTCTTCTCCATTCTGTGATCTCTTTGACCACTTCTTCAGCCAACCGGTCCTTTCTTCTCACCATTATTTCTCCTTTTGCCCATATTCTGTGTCCCCCACCAACACATGGTCTGCATTTTAAGTCCAAGCATTCACTTACACAATCAAATAACAGCTTCCTTTCGAGCTTATCATCAGAACAAAAGATTTGGAACCCATTTTTACAATCTTCCAACTGATCAAACATTCGAGGATTGACTATCTCCGGAGCAAGGCTCAGAACAAAGTTCTGAAACACGAAGTCCAGATTCAAGAGTATTTTCTTTATGTATTCAATCTCCCAGTTGGGTGATCTGGCAAGATCAGTTGCAGCCGTTTTATGTGCATTCTTCCTAACCAGAGCTCCAGTAGATGTTGAAGAAGCAGAATCTGACAACTCCATATCAGCGTCTACATAATGAAAGTACTTTGAAGAACTCAATCCATTAATTTGTTGTGCATGAATAGATGAACATTGCTTGTTTCCTGAAACTACATTTTATGAAATTTAGCATTCTCGACTGGAATTTAGTATTCTTGAAACATAACAAGCAAAGAGGTCTGAAAATTATCAATTAGATAACTGTTGTTCTTACCTTCTGTACTGCTACTGTCCATGCTATCCAAAGAGCTACAACTTTCATTTGAAAATGAAGGTTCTAGAACAGAGATTGGACTAGGACCCCTGCGGTCAAGCAGATTCCTGGACTCACTAGATTTGCTGCTGAAACTTTCTACGTTGTCAACACCCTGAAATGTTACAATTGTATCGACCAATAAGACAAAATGATGCTTAAAGATGAAGCAATTAACTTTCCAAAAGCAAAAAGTGAACAGATGAAAGGGTTGAACTTTTTTGGATAGTTCAAATCCAAAGATTCATACCTGAAACAGATGCTTATATCTAGGTGCCGTGGAATTGGTGGATAATAAGTCAGAATCGTGGCTGATATCTGACTTTTCAATGTCAGAGTAATTTTGATCCCGATTGTGATGTATACTTGCTCTGTTGTCAATACTAAGAGTGGATGACAGATCTTGAAAACTCAATGCAGAACTAGAAACTGACCCTACTTGAACAGAAGTACATGAAAACTCCACACTCTTAGTTAATTCCCTTAATTTTTGCTCCAAAAGAGCGCTCAAGGCATCTCCTCCTATCACATTATATCCTGCCGAAGGCAGTTTCGTGCTACCTGCATCTAGCAACAACCTCTTGCCACGGTTATCTGTACAAGAACTGGTATTTTTCTGAACAAAATGACCAGCTGGTCCAGAATCAGATATACACCTAGTGAGGGGAGCTGTGAATGTAAACGAGACAACATCCATCCCTTTCCTTTTACTTTCTTCTGCCCAACCAAGGTGTTTATCGGTTACTGCAGTAGGCTCAATAGCCTTTCTATCATTGTCAAACATGTTTTCAACAGCTTGAGTTTTGTCACGATGCATGTTCCCATCAATTGAACGTCTTTTCCTTGGAACATTCATGGTGTTGGAAGACGAAACCCTCCTCTCACTGTCTGTTACCTCTATGCCTAACTTCCTGGATCCAATTTTAGGACCAACGGTTTTAACTGAGTTCTTATGTCGCACAGAGGAAGGATTTCCAGGCACAACTTTTCTACTCTGCAAGCTTGAAACTGAGGGTTTGGAAGATAATTTATCTTTATCTGTTAAGCAGTTTTGTTTCTGATTATTCTGCCTGAGTGCACCAGCAGAACTATGTGCAGAATTTTTCTTATGCAAACTCTTCTGCAAATTTGGTTGGCTTTTGAAGGGCTGGCTTGACAGAACCTCATTCTGCTCTTTTTGGCCTACCAAGGCCTGACTGCTACCTGAAGCCAAGCCTTCTCTTCTCTGAACATTGACCTTAGCTTGGATTGCAAGAGAGATGGACTTTCCCTTGCTCTTTTGACCAGAAGAACCTTCTTCAGTCCCAGAAACAGCTTTTGAAGATGTTTCTATTGCTCCATTCCAGCTTTTGATCATGGACTGCCCCTTAAGATACTTGGCAGCATTTGACTCCACTGGTTTTCTAGAAGGTTCTGTAAGCCTGGATGCTCTTTGAGAAGTTTCTGCTTTCTCTTTTGGGTCCCGAACTTTCATAGTTACTGAAGAAGATCCAAACTGAGTAACTTTCTGTGCAACCTCCATTTTGTCTTTCATATCCCGAACTCTCAAGGGCACTGAAGAAGTCCCAATCACAGGCATCTTGGCCTTGGAAGTAGTTTGGGGACCGGACTCAATTATCTTTGCAGCAGCTTCCATTATGTGAGCTGCAGTTTTACTTGGAATGAAGCCTGGGCTTTTGATAGGAGATAGAAGTTTATGATGGGTAATTGGAATGGATTTAGCCGACTTAGGAGGCAACATTTCAGTTTGAAACTTCTCAATAGGCCGGCTTAACACTTTCTGAGGCTTTGGCTCTGCAAAGTTTCTAGGAGGGCCATCCCTATTGAGTAGATTTCCAGAGTATGCAACTTGATGATCGTGATAATAATAATTTCTGTCGTTAGAAGCATCTCGAAGAGATTGGGTATCAAAAAATGGGGTAGAGTTTGGTTCAGAAGAATTGGATGTTGGCAGAGAATCTAAGCCCATAAGCCTTGCTACTAATCCAGGGGCCCTAGCTCCGTATCCATCATCATCTGTTACTGAAGATGCACAACTATAATCACTACTTCCTATAATGCTTGATCCTGCTCCTGTTTCATCCTCGTCCATCTGCAAATATTACACCATTATCTTAGATGCCTAAACTTGCCAATATACATTACATAGACAGTCAATGAGGGACAAACAAAATGGCCATAACTGTACCAGTTTAATACGAGTCCTTGGAAAGTTCCCATCACTTCTCTTTCCTTGTTTAGTGTGCTCTACAATAATCAAGACAGAAATACATAACCAACAAGGAAGGAATTTTATCATATGCATTGCACAAGCCCATTGTTTCAGCATACTGAATGCAAAACAAAAAGATAGTACCTGGGAAATCTGACTTGCTTGAGAATAACTTTTTCCTTGATTTAGCAGTCCAGTCAAACAGCTGAAAGAATCCACCAACATAACCCCCTCCACTTTTTGATCCTTCTTTCTCAAAGCCCATTTTCTCAGGTGGATTATCAATGCACCTCCAGCATCTGCAAAGAACAAATCAATGAATTTCCATAGGACGATCATGGAATTTCCTTTTCCTATCTAGAGTCTTTGTTGAATGAAAATCATCTACAACCCAATTTCATATAGCAATCCCATCACTTCTTCCATTACTAATTTTTTACTTGGTCAACATTATCTGTTCACTTGACTGTTCTTAAGAACTTGAAAACTGAATCTAGTCAAATCAACCACCCCAGTTAACATAAAACCCAATTATCAGTTACATTTTCGCTAATTACTAAAATTCCAGAACTCCAACAGTACACTCTAGCGTGCCAATGCAGTATAGTCAATACCCCACACTTAGAGAAACCACATTATATCAAGCAAATGGACCCAATTTAGCAGCACTATCAATACCAGTTTTCTGGATCGATTGCTGCATTTTGTCAGCGAGAGGCGAAGATCAGGAAAAAAGAAAACGAATAGACCCATAAGTCATTTTCAACCGAAAACATAAACAGGAGGGTCGATAATGGTAAACCCCACCAGACCATTCAATAACAACAATCACTTAAATCCACCCTCTAATCACCTAAAATCAAAAACATCAAATTCAAAGCAAACAAACACAAAAAGAAAAGAACTTACTTAACAACAAACTAAAAATGAAAGACGAACGGAGCCAACAACAAGTCTCTCCGAATGATCATCTCTTTCCTGACCAACCCAAGCCCACAAATTTAGTGCACTTACAGAAGGTAAGTAAATTTAAGAACTCGGGACAGAGATTTAAGAGAGTTCTGGATTCAAAAGTTGAATCTTTCCCTTGTGGGTCAGTCTCAAAATGAGAGTGACAAGAGGGGAAGTAATGAGTGGAAATTGTCTGTGGGTCTGTAGTTCAAATGCATTAAATGGAGACAAAAACACCAAACAGTACTTTGAATTATTTCTCAAACACAAACCAAAACAATACTCATGTTCCTGTCTTGTATGTTATAATTAATAATTATTATTATTATTGTCAATAATTATATTGTTTTTATTTATTATTTTATTTTTAAAAAGTAAAAGGGTCGTTCGTAACGTCTCTTTGGGAGGGCGAGCGATTTCAAATTCCAAACGAGGACTTGGACTGGGGAGATGATAAAGATACATCGAGGTGAACCATGAGAATGACTGTAGTCTACTGACTTTACACGTGGGGAGCTGTGACGGGAGTGAATACTGTTTGTGTAAGTTTAAAATGGAGCGTAAACGGTCAAATAGTAGAAGACGGATCCAGGGGAACGGGCCGCTCCAGAGTCCAGATCCGCTCCCATTCCAATTCAAAGCCCAAATAAAGGGTTATAACACGAGTTATTTCAAAATTACACATAATTTATAAATTATATTTGAGTAGAAATTTTTCCAATACATATAATAATTTGTAAATTATGTTTGAATAAATTATTTACTAAATAAAACAAAAATATTTGTTAAAAATTAATTTTTAAAAATTAAAATATTGAGTTATATGTAAAATTAAATTGATAATGAATTAAATTTTATAATTAATAATGAAATAAATTAGATTTAAAATTTAAAATAAAAATTAAAGAACAAAATTTAATATTAAATGAAAAGCAATTTCTTTTTTCGGTTTTTTTTATTACCCACGTGTCCTAAGAGGGTCTCAACTATGGGAAGACATCTTTAAGTCATCTACACCCAAATTAATCATCGCTAGAGCCAAATAGATCTTTTGCAGTAGGTAAAATTCTGATCTTAAATTTTAGACGACTACATACATAAGAAAAATTCAAACCCACAACCTCGCTTAAGTCAAAAAAGTTCTTTACGAACTCAATTACAGCCTGGGTTAATCTCAAGAAGGCTGGGATTATCATAATAATATGCATTCATACATGCGTACAAAGCAAGATAACACAACAAAGCAAATAAACTATGATTATCTCAATCTCATCTCCCTGTAACCAATCATTCTCTTCCAAGGTTTTGGCTTCATGATCATGATCATCAACACCAACATGAAATTTCTATTGCCAAAACCCAACTAATATCCAAGAAAGTTAGGAAAATCAAGATTTGTTTCCCTCTCTCCAATCAATATCTATGCGCAAGCTCGCTATACTTGTTCTTCATCCATCGAAATCCACTCATTACAGAGTCCTTCACCTTCCTTTCGTACGCGTAGGACTTGTACTTCACCACCCGCCTTTGTCTCTTCAAACCAGGGTCACTCGCACCCCAGTTGGAGGAGGACGAGCTCTGTTTCCACGGAGATGGTGGTGTAGCAGATGCTGAGATTCTGTAAGATCGCAGAGGTTCAACTCTACGACTATGTGTAACCTCGGGGGGAGGAGGTCCTCTGGTTTCGAACCTCCATTTACCTGAGGCAAGCTCCCGGTTCGCCACCCGGAATTCTTCCATGTCTTTCATAGCATCTGCTAGACTCATGGAGGTTTCTCAGTGGAGAAGACGACGAGCAAGCTAGAGAGAGAGATGGAAATTCTTTTTTCTATTACGTGCATCCATGGCTTTTATGATAGAGGAGGAAAAAAAACAAGAGGTGTCCGGTGAGACAAGAGAAACTACTATTTTTGTTGTTGTTTTTTCTCCTCAGAGGTTGGAAGGAGCTAACTATCCGTAGAATCCTGTTCCAAGAAGGTGGAAGAGGATTTTCCGGGAATGTGGGAGATGTAGACCTTCTTTTACTACTATATTTGGGTTTTTGTTTTTTGGTTGAATTATCTTCTAAGATGATTATTATACGAAGTTGGAAAAATGGTTGACCATTGGATTTGATTTTGTTGACTTTCTGTTTGATTAATAATTTATCCAAGTTATTAAAATATATTATATTTATTCTCACTTAAACAAAAATACCATTTCCTTCTTAAATCCTTGATATGTGAGACATTTTCTTCATTATATAACATAAATGTAATTTCTAAGTTACATTTAGGATGTTTTTGTATTAGAATAAAAAGAGTGTCAGTACCACTAAATATTTATTCTATTAGTTTTTAACTTTCAATAATTTATTAATTAAAAATAACAATAAGTCAGAGTAATCTCAAATTTTTGAATTAAAAATTAATCAAAAATTAAAAATTTGATACAATCAAATTACAAATTAAGTCTCTCTATTAGTCATGATAAGATTGTGTACTAAACATTTTAGCATAATTTCTGCTAAGTTTTGTTGTTGTTGGTTGAATTACAAACTGATCTCGACTAACTTAATCTTTATAGACAAATGCAATCGTTATCTTAGGTTGATGAGTTTTACACATTTTAAAAGCACTAAACTTTATCATAAATCCTAAAAAATGTATTTTGAGCCAAAAGTAATAGAAAAGAATAAAAGTAATTAAAAATATAATTTTGTAAAGTTGACAATGAAATTCAAAAAATTTCTAAGTACAAGCTGAAATTTAACTTAATCTATTTATTTTAAATAATATAATCTATTTATTTTATTTCTTATTACTAATTAGGTATAAAAATCATACTTAAAGCCTAGTTTTTAGTCATCTTTATAGGTTTAGGTATCACTTGAGACTTGTAATATTATTGGTAATGTTAATGATATGCTATCTGTTACTGAAAAGGTGGGAGAGAGGGTGCATCCAAATAACTTACTGGAAGGGTTTAGAAGTTGTGTGGAAGCTTCTAATCACTTTACTCTCAAATATTGGTATTGCTTTCATCATTAAAGATCACACTCTCTAACCCTGATTCATCAAGTAAAAGATTGGCAACTTCAAGGATTTCATGATCATCATCAATTGGTGAAAACTTATCTCCTGCAATATCCCACATCAGCACGCTTAGGTTTGATCTTATTCCTTTTAAGAGAGCGAATAAAGGAGTAAGTACTCCAATTTCTTTCACAACAAGATGAAGATGATGATTGTCTAAGTAACTTGAAAACAATCTTTTGAAGAATTGAAGCATGAACACCATGAACTAGTCACCAAGATTTTGCATCAAGGATACTTTTATTATTTATAGAGTCGTAATCATCAAACCTTTGTTTACCATCCAAAAAATTAGCAAACTCAATATTCACTTTTCTCCGATCTTTTACATCAAGAAAGTACCTCTTCAAACATTTCAATCTCTCATTGGTGAGCTCCACATCTTGATGTGGTGGAACTCATTTTGAGTCTTTACTCAACCATTTATTGCTATAATACCTATATAGTTGTAAGGAAAAAAATGTTATGAAATATTCATCAATTATCATTTATTTATCTCTAATAAAAAAATATCTAAATTTGAATAATCACCTTGGATTCAAAGAATGAGCTAAACAATGAAGAGGGGTACTTCTTTCTATCCAATGCTCGATTAAGATTTGGTGGACCACTTCATAGAATGTTGAAGTTTCATTGTCATGCTTTCTTTTAAAAAGATATAGGGCCTTTCTTACTTTTTCAATCATAGAATCCCACATCTCATACACCAAATGGAGGGTAGAAGCATCCGTATCTATGCTTCTTAAAACATCATATATAGGATTGGTGAAATAATGAATGAAATCTATCTTTTGCCACAACTATCACTCAATAGCTTCTCTTTCACAAATTCAGCTTTGCCAACATCATCTTCCTTGTGAGCAGACCATTTTTCACCTATCACCATCTCTTGGAGTCCATGTTTGAAAAGTTTAAACTGCTTCAACATCACTATTGTAGAGGCAAATCGAGTAGGAGCAACAATAAGTAACTTCAATGAAGCAAACTCATTAAATATAGACAACCTCATATGGTGATTAACAATGAAGTTCTTAATAAAAGAAACATCAGCAATTTGTGAAATATAAGAACATTTTGTATACACAAGATTGTTCCTTTTGTATTCTTAGCCGCACAAATTATCTTTAAAGCAAGGTTAAGAGTGTGGACAACACAATGAGTACAAAAAATAGTTGAAAACTCTACCTCAATTATTAAACCAGTCGCCCTACAAACCGGCGTTGTCTATCACAATTTGCACGACATTATAAAAACCAACTTTCATAATCACATCTCCCATTTGCATGGCTATAAAATCCTTATCCTTGATGTTATCGGAGCAATCAATTGCTTTCAGAAACATTGGCCCACTTTCAGTCACAGCTATAAAGTTGAAAAGAGGTCTTCTTTGTGGATCACTCCACCCATCACTTACAATGCTCACTCCTTTTTGATTCCATGTATTCCTTATAGGTTGAAGAAGTTTCTTAACATATTCTCTTTCTTTGTCAAGTAAAGTCGTTCTCAACTTGTTGTAGCCCAAAGAAGCATAGCCACTAATATAATTATTAGCGACAAAAGAGAAAGCTTTGATGAAATGAGGATTTTTTGCAAGATGAAAAGGCAATCCTGAAGAGTAAAACATTCTAGTAATCTCAAGATCTAAATTTTCTCTAACTTGCATGTTGAAAGCATCCTCTAGAGGTCCTGATGTTGCCCTTCTCTTTCTTGAATCAAAACTACTAGTATACGATACTTCACTAGTTGAGAAATTTTGAGATTGACTAGATAAGGGTGGAAGAGGAGCAGGTCTTGCCTTGGAATTTTCAATAAACAATATAGCTTCATTGTCAATTTTTTTAAATTTTGTCACCTCTGAGGATGAAATGTCACCACAAACTCGAATTCCCTTGCCTAACAATTTCAACAGGTGCGCCTTTACCTTAGTGTAAGAACCTCTGAATGAGTTATGGCAAAAACTACACTCAAACTTAAAGTTTCCACCACCCTCTGTTTTATTTTTCTTCACCACATATTTCCATAGTGGTTTTTTTAGATTTTCTTGTTCAGCACCACTATTATAAACCATGGAAAAAGGAGAATAGTTGATTGAAATACCTAATTAAGATACTAAATTGTATTAACAACACAAGTAAACAATATCAAGAAACAACAAAGTGTTTTTATGTCAATGAATAAAGTAAGACAGGAAAAGCAACTTTCAACTAAACACATTTCTAATTTCAAAATCACCGCTGAAGATTGCTACTTCTAAAAAAAGATTGTTGCCTAAAGCAGTCCAGACATAAAATCATCAATATTGCATTGCAAAATAACAACTAAACACTCACCAAAACCATGCTGCGGGAAATAAAAGTCGTGGAATAATTTGAATATTTGATCAAGTGCAACACTAAGACACTCAAATTATCATAAGTGATTCTAAGCATAAAAGCCTAATCACTCATAATTTAAAACATGAATTGATGCTAATTGTAAAAACTATTATATATGGAGAAAAAGAAAAGAATCAGAATTAAAAAGGTTAAAAAAAAGAAAGAAAGAAAATACCCTTGGAAGCAGTTGATGGTTTCGGTTGGTTTTGGCCTCCTATAGAGTTTCAAGGTTTTTAACTCCCAGTGACAAACCTAGAAGAAGAAAAAGAAAATGATTAGTCCAAAAAAAGACCAAGAAAGCCTTATCCTACGTACTCAAGTACTTAATACTTAGGATAAGGTACTAAGTAATGTCTCGACCTCACGATCTATGATTCTCTGTGAATTAAGCAACCTCAAGATAAAGGGAAAGGAAAATATCGGTCAGATGATTGAAACATAAAAACCTTAACAGAGAGAAAGCCAAAAATCACGTTCATAAGGCCTTACCCAAACAAATTTTAGGAGTCGTTGAAGGCGGCTCTTTAGACTTGGTTAGGTAAAAAGGAAGTGAGGTAGGAGAGAGACTAAGAAATTTGAAAGCAAAAAAGTTTACTAGAAGTTCTATTCTGTCTGAATTCGTACATAATCAAAAGGCTAAACTTTTGGACATTCTTAAAAGAAATAAATAGCCAAAGGTTAGGATTAAAAATAATTTGCTTGGATGGTAAACGATCGAGATTTTGAATCTAGCTGTGTCCGAGCCGTCTCTAGCTGTGTTTGAGCATTCTCCAAACGTGTCCGAGCTGACACAAATTATTTTTTAATTCCAACACATACAGGCACGTGTCCACCACGCGTCAGGTGGGTGTCTGTGTCAAACATGCGTCCGACACACGGACATGGCTTCATTTTGCTGTGTCCATGCTATATAAGGCTGTTCACATGGGAGAAGAGCAAGGGAACATATTATGCTATGTTTGAGAAGCTAGATAGGGCTTTTATGAACAACACATGGATGAGTCGGTTCCCCAACCATAGCCTGCTGAATGTTCCTGCTAGTGTGTCGGATCATAACCCTTTACTACTAAAAGTACTCAATGTAGATCTTTTGAGAAATCCCAGGAGGTTTCGTTTTGAAAATTGATGGTTATTAGAAAATGGTACAGTAGATGTGGTCAAACATAGTTGGGCAGAGGATACTTCTGTCTCCATCATGGAAAAAATCAGCAATTGTGCAGGAGAGTTGGAAGCATAAAGTAAGACGGTTTCAGTCTAGTTTACACGCCAAAAGAATGACTTGTATGGCAGACTAAAACAAGCCCAAAGAGCTGTTGATTTGGGAGGACATGTCACCACAATTAAAAAGCAGTTAAACAATGTGCTGGCACAGGAAGAAGCGTATTAGCAACAGAGAGGAAAATCTTTCTGGCTCCAATATGGGGATAGGAATACAAAATACTTTCATGTACAGGCATCTAATCAAAAAAGGACCAATTAGATACCACTTTTGCAATCTCAAGATGGACATTGGATATCATATGAGAATGGCAAGGCATAAATAGTCCAGGCATATTTCTCCAATTTATACTTAGATAGTGCAAACCCGGATGTTGAAATTTTTTATGCAATGAGGGAGACAGTTGGGGAAGAAGACAATCGAGTCCTTATGGCTCCCTTTACGGAAGTTGATTTCAAATGGGCTATTGATCAAATGCATCCGGACAAATCACCAGGTCCAAATGGGCTTAATGCAGCATTTTACCAAAAGTTCTAGCCTATAATTGAAAAAGATGTTGTGCGAAGCTGTCAAAGTTGGCTACGTAATGGTCAGTTACCTACTTCCCTTTCTCATACTTTTATTGTCCTCATTGCGAAGTATGATAAACCAATACATGTTAAGGATTTTAGACCAATTGCTCTATGTAATGTGCTTTACAAAATTATGGCAAAAGTACTAGCTAACAAATTAAAAATTATTATTCCTTAAATTGTCTTTGATGCAAAATCTGCTTTTGTTTCTGGGAGATCAATTCATGATAACGTCATTGTGGTCTTTGAACTTATTCATGATAATGTCATTGTGGTCTTTGAACTTATTCACTATATGAAGCAGAAATTGAGTGGGAAATCTAGGGTTGTGGCTTTAAAACTGGATACAAGCAAAGCTTATGATCGCATTGACTGGAAATATTTGGAATTCATTATGGGGAAAATGGGTTTTGACAGAAAATGGATTGAGCTAATCATGATGTGTGTCACGTCAGTGCACTACAGTGTTTTATTAATTGGAAGGGAAGTGGGGCCAACAATATCGAAAAGGGGACTTTGTCAAGGAGATCCCCCTCTCCCTATATCTTTTTATTCTTTGTGTGGAAGGCCTTGCATTTTTACTATGAAAGGCAGAAGCAAAGGGCCATTTGCATGGGTTGCGGGTTGTTAGAAAAGCCCCGTCGGTTTCTTATTTACTGTTTGCAGATGATATTCTTTTCCTCTTTCGAGCAACTATACCTAATTTTCTATCTATTACAAAAATACTGGAAGATTATGAAAATGCTTCGGGGTAGGCTGTTAACTATAAAAATCTAGCATATTTTTCTCCTCTAATGTTAGTTCACGGTTGGCTAGTGATATGAAAGAGATTCTCGGAGTTTCAGACCCTCTTGATAATGGAAGATATATGGGCTTACCCTCTCTTATAAGCAGAAACAAGAAACATATATTCTCTTTCCTTAAGGAGAGATCGAAAGGGAAGCTTTGTGGTTGGAGAAACCGTTTTCTCTATAGAGCAGGGAAGGAAAATCCTCTCAAAACAGTTGCCCAAGCTTTGCCTAATTAATGTATCAATGTGTTTTTGATACCAATCATAACCTGTGATGGACTTTAAAAGATGATGAATTCTTTTTGGTGGGGCGGCAAAATCGATGGAAGTGGTCGAATACACTGGTTAACATGGGATAGAATGTGTAGGTCAAAACTAGAGGGTGGTCTTAGTTTTCGACTATTGCACTGGTTCAATTTGGCAATGCTAACTACGCAGGGATGGAATCTACTCAAAAATCCTTCTTCCCTCCTCGCACAAATTCTCAAAGCTAAATACTTTCCCAGGGACTCTTTCCTAGAAGCAACGAACGGATGCAATCCTAGTTTTATTTGGAAGAGTATATTACAAATTAGAGATTTGCTAGCTCTTGGCACCCGGTGGAGAGTCAAAAATGGAGAGACCATCTCCGTATGGAATGACCTTGGTTACTAGGCGATGCATATTTTTTTGTACAGTCACTCGTGGTAGAGGGTCTTGAAGGTTTGCAGGTGAATGACTTAATGCTAACAGATGAGAAGGCATGGGATCTACAATTTATACACGGTCTATTTTGTAATCTTGATGTGGAGAAAATTCTTTCTATTCCATTGCAAAGGACAAACCATCAGGATAAGCTGATTTGGCATTTTACTAAAGACGGTTTTGAATCAGTTAGGTCAGGTTATAGAGCATCCCTTAAATGGTTAAACACCACATATTTTGATGAGATAGTTGGCCCATGGAAAAAAATTTGGCAGTTACCAATTCTTCCCAAAACGAAGGAATTTTTTTTAGAGCAAGTAGAGGGATTATTCGAATGCGAGAGGTCTTAAAAAGACGGGGAATGAACATAGCAGAACATTGTTGATAATGTGATGAGGTTGAAACTATTTCTCATGCTTTGCTAAACTGTGACCAAGCTCGAGCATGTTGGGCTTTATTAAATTTATCTCCTATAGCTCCAAATTTCATTACTTTCTTGCAAGACCTTTTGACTGGCCAGATAGATGCGGTAAGTCAAGCTTGTGTACTGCTGTGACATTTGTGGAAGCTTGAAATTCTTTCATCTGGCAACAGAAAAGACAAGATCCCAGTATTATTGTGGCAACATTAAACAGGTTCCTTGAAGAGTGGAATAATGCTAAATCTCAGGCTAGTAATTATGGTACACCAGTAGGTACTAATCAACATCTTGTTCGTTGGTCAGGTCCAACTGATGAAGTTGTAAAATGCAATTTTGATGTCGCACTTCAGTCTGCTCAAAGGACTGTGTCATATGGCGTAGTAATAAGAGGAGCGAGAGGTCAATTCATTAAATGTCTCTCTGGTTTCTCTACTTCCAATTGTCCTCCTCTTATTACTAAAGCTATTGCTTTCAAAGAATTTTTATCTTGGTTGATACATTCTGGCTTTACATCCGTGGAGGTGGAAACCAATTGTCTTCAATTAGTGCAACGGTTCCATGGGTCACGAAATGGTATTAATGAGCTGGGAACCATCCTGAACGAGTGCAAATTAACTACTAATGGCTTTCAATCCTTTACTTTTAACTGGATCCCGAGGCATGTAAACACAGTAGCCCACTTGTTATCTAAATCAGCTATTAGTTTTCCCAATAGGCTTAGTTGGGACATGTCGCCTGAGTTTTTGATAGACACTTTAATGTGTGATGTAGCTTTATCTTAATATATTCGATCAGTTTTCTTAAAAAAAAAGGTATTATATGAGACATGACATAAGACACGAGATGTAAATCACAGGTTTACTCATCATCATCAATAAAGGAAATGTAGAAAACTACGGAGGTGTTTGGCAAAGGTTATCAGTTGTCTTTTAGTTTATTGACTAAAAGTTAATTTTTTTATCATCTTAAAAGGTTATTGATGTGTTTGATAAATGACTCATTAGTTTGCTTATTTAACTCCAATAAGCTAATTTCTAAAAGCTCTATAAGAGGAGTTTTTAGAGTTTGTTGTTTGCCTAATGACAATATTGTTCTCCACTTTACTTTCTATTTTTGCTTTGTGTGTTTTCAAAGTTGATTTTTTTATCGTACTGAAGTTTGGAAGAATATAATAAATGGGTTAATTAAACTTTTTAATCTTTATTTAATTTTATAATATTAGTTTATATTTAAAAATACCATAATATTAAGTTTTTTAACATAAAGAGTTACATTAAATTAATATTTTAGTATATAACTACTATATATCGTATTTATATCATACTATAATTATACAATTTTTAATTTATTAAATAATAAAATTTATACATATTATATAAAAAAACTTATATGATGTAACTCGCTGTATTATTCATATTAATAGAGAATTTAACGTTGGATTATTATTATTATTATTATTATTATGTTGCTTATTAAAATTATAAACTTAAATTTTGTTAAATTAAATATCTAAATTCTTATAAGAATATTAAACGAAATTGTAAGAAATATAATATTCATGTCTTTATAATTTTTTTAAAAATCATACCTATATAAATCATTTCACACATCAACAACTAATACTAAATAACTAATTTTATCAAATATCTTTAATAAACAACTTATGTTATCCGATAGTCAAATCAGTTGATATAATCAACTTTCAACTAACTGCTGATAGAATCAACTAACAACTAATGCAATCCGATATTTGCCAAACATGACACATCTCCATAACCTCACTGATAAAGATCTGAAGTTTGGTGTGAATTCTTGTATAGTTTGCTTTGCATTTGGGTGAGATTTCTTAGCTACTTGGACCAGGAGTAGTAGAATTATGACATCTCAAGCATTGCTGCATTGGTCAACCAAGTTGTATTACGATAAACCGTTTTTACACCACCGCCGCAATCGTTTGAGAGTCATTTCCGGCACCTGCTAGCAAGCAAAAGGGTAAGAGACATGGCACAAGATCATCTGTGACTTTTATCCTATCCGTGCCTTTGATTTTTAACATTATTCCGATTTTAAATTAAGTCACTTCTACACGTTAATAGGGCTGATGGGCTCTGGTTACATTGAGAAAACAGTGATAGTTTGATATAAAACAAAGGTAAGAGCCGACCCATCATTGACTCGGCCCACAATGCATTGGCAAAAATAGAGTTACAATACATCTCATCATCATCATCATCATCACATCCAGTCCGAAGTCCTACAATAAAGCGAGATCTGATAATATACAACCTTACTCCTACATAATAGAAAGGCTATTTCCGGTAGACCAACATGCAGATGTGATAAATACATCTATTGAATAAAATCTTACATACTCATAATAGTTAACAATTTATATATTAAAAGGTTTAAGTTTAACTTCAATTGCCCTCAAATCCCACTTAATCACAAAAGTCTTCAAGTTGAAATATTTTTATTATAAATGATATATATATATAATTTAAGCCTAAGATTAAATTGAGTTTAGATCTTTTGAGTTTTTAACATTAATTCAATAGTCTCTTTAATCTAAAATTTAAATTTTTTAGGACCATAGTTTCCAAATTTTTATGTGAATCAAGACTAAGAAAAAGAAGTTTTCCAACTATTGACTTAAATTTATTGTCGAACCCTACCTAGCAAAATATGGAAGTACTTATGGCCGAACGAACCAATACATGTGGTAGAAAAATTTGCCAATCTATTAAGATATGGTATATTACAAATTAATATTTACGACAAGAGATGAATCCTATAAGGTTACATTAAATAGCGTTTTTATAAGGTAGAACCTTTTCAGGGAATATAAGATTTTCATAAGGCTAATCTTGAGCTTGACCTTAAAAAGTTAACCCGATTTAATAAAAAGATGTCATTTTATTCGATTTTAATTTATAAGCAACTCACAATTTATTATTATCTGACCACTCCTTCAAATTAACCATAGTATTGCTTGGAAGGATAAGATGAGAATATGCTAATATATTTATGCGTTACACAAAAACTCTTGGCTCTCAAGTGTCAAAACGTCAATGTTCTAGAAACCTTGTTAGTTGCTGCAAAGGTTGTTCCTGTAAAAACCCAAATAAATGTATTTAAACCTCTTTTCTGCTCTGGTCCATACTTGCATTTACAGAATAATTGATAAATCAATTTCTAGGGTTTTCCGATCTGCTGCAAAACCCTAATTGGTTGCATATTACTTTAGGGTCTCCGATTCCTTCTAGATTGCATCAGCCATGTCGTTGAGACCCAGCGCCAGAACCGAGGTTCGCCGGAACCGGTACAAGGTCGCCGTCGACGCCGATGAGGGTCGCCGGAGAAGAGAGGACAACATGGTCGAGATCCGTAAGAGTAAGCGCGAAGAGAGCTTGCTCAAGAAGCGGCGTGAAGGCCTCCAAGCTCAGCAGTTCGCTTCCACGACTGTATCTTCTGTTATGGAAAAGAAGGTTTATTCTTTGCGCATAAACATTAATTTAAAGTTTGAATCTTTATCGCCTATTGGTGATAGTGGATTGTTTTGATTGATTTTAGGACTAGGGTTAGTTTTGATGCTTTATATCTTTTTGGTTTACTTGGATTTGACGGTTTGGTAAGCGTACTTTTTTAAAAATCTGCAGTTGGAAAGTTTGCCTTCGATGGTTACTGGCGTTTGGTCCGAGGATAACAATTTGCAGCTTGAAGCTACTACTCAGTTCAGGAAGTTGCTTTCAATTGGTACGAATAAATCATTTTCTATGGGTTTTCAGTTTCCATAGATTTGTACTTTTTTTCTTCCATAGTGATAACTTATTCTTTGTTTCGCAAATTCCTGGATATCAGAACAAAGCCCGCCGATCGAGGAAGTTATACAATCTGGGGTTGTTCCTAGATTTGTTCAATTTCTAGTTAGGGAGGATTTCCCCCAACTACAGGTATGTAATTGGTCGATGATTTTGTGTTAGCTGTATCTATCTAGTTGGAAAAACGAGTGAAATTATGGTTTTCATTTGTTATTGTTGTGGCTTGTAATAGTTTGAGGCTGCTTGGGCTCTCACAAATATTGCTTCTGGAACATCGGAGCACACAAAGGTGGTGATTGATCATGGTGCAGTTCCTATATTTGTGAAGCTTCTTGGTTCGCCGAGTGATGATGTCCGGGAGCAGGTATGTAGTTGAAGTTCAAAATTTCACCCAAAAGATCATGTGATGGTAGAGAATTCAAGGATGTTATCCTAACTGTTGGTTCAATTGTAGGCTGTGTGGGCATTAGGGAATGTTGCTGGTGACTCGCCCAAGTGTCGTGATCTTGTTCTCAGCCATGGAGCCCTCGTTCCACTGCTTGCACAACTAAATGAGCATGCAAAGCTTTCAATGTTGCGGAATGCCACTTGGACACTGTCAAACTTCTGCAGAGGCAAACCACAGCCTCCATTTGAGCAGGTTTTTTATCTATATTTGCATGTTTTGGGACCTTGAGTGTTTTCTTAACAAGCAACATTTGGTGCGCAGGTGAGGCCAGCACTTCCAGCACTTGTGCGGCTTGTGCATTCAAGTGATGAAGAAGTGCTAACAGATGCATGCTGGGCGCTCTCTTATCTTTCGGATGGTACAAATGACAAAATACAAGCTGTAATTGAGGCTGGTGTCTGCCCTCGACTTGTTGAGCTCCTCTTGTTAGTATTGCCTTGTTAAGTTAAATCTTTTCATTACTTTTAGTCGTGGATTATGAAAAGTAATCTTATCTACATCATTCTGCATATCTTCAGACATCCATCACCTTCGGTGCTTGTTCCTGCACTTCGGACAGTGGGTAATATTGTTACTGGGGATGATATGCAGACTCAGGTACCGTCTTATCAAAGATATTGAAGATTGTCTCCTTAGCAATATCTTTTTTTAAGCAGCAAGTTATTCTGAATGCTAATTGTTTAATTATGGCAGAATAATGTTGTACATAAGTTTGTTGGGGAATCTATCGTGTGAGAACCAGTGCTTTAAAAGCTTAAGATTGGTTAGCTCACAGAATAACTTGGTTTCTATCATGCATCCTTTTCAGTGGTTTTCTAATATACTTAGTAAGTTGAGAACCTAGGGAATATACTGGAAACTCTAGACCAAACAAATTGTCCCTTCAATTCTTCCAACAGACAAATTTCCCCTTGCATCCTTCCTGTTATGTATCTGTTCCCGAGTTATTTTATATCCCTCTCCCTTTTATTAGGGTTGGTGGCGACTTAATTAGGAATTTTTTTAACTAAAATTTCACACTTTTCGTTACTCAAAATATGGCTAATAACTCCTGTTGGTTACCTTGGCAGTGCATAATTAGTACCGGTGCACTTCCTAGCCTGCTGAGCCTATTAACTCACAATCACAAAAAGAGCATCAAGAAAGAAGCTTGCTGGACCATTTCAAACATTACAGCTGGAAACAGGGAACAGATTCAGGTTAGCATACAAGAAATGTGATTATCTCCTTGGAATTATTGTCCGTTATAATTGATCCAGTGGATTGAGAAGCAGATGAATAACTTGTGGGAACTTTTCCATATTATTTGATTTGCATGTTCCCCTTTTCGTAACAGTCTTGTTGCGCAAGAGGTACACTTGAGTCTGTGCTAACAATCTTTTTGGTTAATAAAAAACAAAATCTAGGCTGTAATTGAGGCCGGTCTCATTGGTCCTCTCATTAATTTGCTTCAAAATGCTGAGTTTGACATAAAGAAAGAAGCTGCTTGGGCAATTTCCAATGCTACTTCCGGTGGTACCAGTGAGCAGATCAAGTAAGTTAATACAGTTTCTCTTATTTCACTCCAACAGTTCTTTTGTCACAGAGTTGATTGACCGACGATTTCACGATTGTTAGGTATTTGGTAAGTGAGGGGTGTATAAAACCATTGTGTGATCTCCTTGTATGCCCTGATCCAAGGATTGTCACGGTGTGTCTTGAGGGATTAGAGAACATTTTGAAAGTTGGGGAAGCTGAAAAGAACTTGGGAAACAGTGGAGATGTTAATTTCTATGCCCAGATGATAGATGATGCGGAAGGATTGGAAAAGATCGAAAACTTGCAAAGTCATGACAACAACGAAATTTATGAGAAGGCAGTTAAGATTCTTGAAACATATTGGTTAGAAGAGGATGAAGAGACTTTGCCCCCTGGCGATGCTTCCCAGCAGGGATTTCAGTTTGGTGGGAACCAGCTTCCGGTCCCATCTGGTGGGTTCAACTTTAGCTGAAGGTAAACATTCAACTTGATGTGAGATGTAATGTGATAACAGGCTATTAGATATGTAGCTTAATTTTTATGACTAGCTGTTCACATTTTGCTCTTCTAATATGCATCTAGAGGCTGGGATGTTTATATGATTCACAAAACTTGCAGGGTGGGATATATTCTTTTGTGACAACAGTTCATGATGGTGCTGATAATATTTTGGTGTCAAGTGAGTCTGGTCAATGGCACGCTGCGTCTGGTCATAGTCTGGTCTAGTGTCTGTGGTGATTGAAGAGTTGCCTTGGCTGTTGTTCTATACTAAACTCCAAATAAGGAGGATGATGCCGAGGAGACAGGTTACTGGCCAAGGATGGTTGCGTGAGCAGGCCAGTTGCTTGAACCACCAAGTGATTATACTGGGGCATTCTTAAATGTGTGCAGCGTCGAAGTTCTTTGCATCTTTTGGAGTCTAAGTTGTGCCAATAGTTTAAGAGTTGGTATTTTGTGATATCATCATTTGCAGAACAAGACTATACCCACGAATTTTGTCTCCCTGGTGTATTTCAGGGGAGTTTGAGTTCATGTTTTCTTTTCTCCCCAATTTATATGTGGACCCTGTGTAATGATTGTGGATACCGTTTGATTAACATGGTACCTGAGAATATATATATATTATTGGTGTATGTCCACGGTTTGGTTGCCTTTAGTTATTTTCTTCACTTCTTTATTCAATAACCCCTTCTTGTTTCAAGTTCGACCACTCTCATGTAGTGGTTGGGGTATTGCCACGGGCATACATGTCACTAAGGGATAAGGCTTAGGGCACATTAACCTATTTGATGACTTGTTCAGGATAAGAACGTAAAATAGAACTTGTTCAGACCATGAACCATTCAAATTGGCTTAATCCAACGACCTCCATTGTTAGTGGACTACGTACTTTTGTAAACTGGATGCTGCACATACTTTGTTTTTCTGCATTTATTGATTGAGATGCAGAAGTTTCCATGTTATTGAGACTGATGAACTGGTGAAGCTTCAAATTTGTCCTCATAAATACACATTTGTTTCTTGGTAATGTTTTGCACTGACACAATGTTCTTTAAAATGGAACATTCATATCATTTAAAATGGAGTTAAAAAGTATAAGGTGGATATGTGGGATATAAACCCATACCTTGACTCTCAACACTTGTTTCATGTTCTATTCACTTCATTTAGTGTTTGGGGTATTACCGCGAGCATACATGTCACTAAGAGATAAGGCTCAGAGCACATCAACCAATTTGATGACTTGTTCGGAATTAAGAACATGAACAAGAACTTGTTAACCATTCAAATTGGCTTAATCTAAGCACCTCCCTCGTTACTGGACCACTTCTGTAAACTTGATGCTGCACATATTACGTTTTTCTGCATTTATTGATTGAGGTGCGGAAGTTTCTATGTTTTTGAAACTGATGAAATGAACTGGTGAAGCTTCAAATTTGTCCTCATGCGTACTCATTTTGTTAGAAAAGTTTAAATGGGACATTCGTGTGATTTAAAAGTGGAGTTTGATGCAGGATGGATATGTTGTTGGATATAAATGCATGCCTCTACTCTCAGCTTTTTGCATGAGAAGAGGGCACAGTTCTCGAGCATGTCCACCCTCAATTTATTGTTATAGAAGTTGAATATGGGTTGAAAGGAAAGTGACATTAACAACCAAAAAAAGGGCAATAACCCCATTAATACACACACGTTTAAGAAAATTGCAGAGCTTTCAAAAGCTTCTCTTTCAGTTAAACTCGAACTACTGTCAAATCTTTCCAAATCTATTGGTTGAAAAGCTTGGACATCTTTGCTTATGTTTATTGTATTATATGTTTATGTTAGGTGGTCCTTGTACTTGCATTGCCAGGTCTCGTGAGGAGGAGACGATTAAAAGTGGGGTCTCTCCTGAGCTCTCACTTTCTTTCTGTCAGTATCTAGTGAATTTTGTCATCTTCATCCTTATTACTGAGTCGAAGTCTTGCCAAGGCTTAAAAACATTCAAATTCACTATTTATTTCTATCCAAAGGCTTGATTTTTATATATCCAAAATTATTATTATTCAAGTGTGTTAAATAAATCATCAAAAAAAGACATAATAGTTTACAAATTATAAATAAATCGATTGCCAAGACAATGATTCATAATTAAATAACAAATTTGATAATAATATTTGTAAAATTATAATATTTTTAAAATTTTATGTAGATTACAAATTTTTTAATCACTCTACTGATTGAACCATCTTTGAAGAGCAGTCTTAACCTTTTTGCCTTTTTATCTCATATTTATCTGACTTATGTTGTCCACCACATAAAGCTCCATCAAGCCATCTCAAGATAGCACCTTTTGTCATATCTCAATTAATTTAGTTACAAAATAATCCTTCTCTTCTCTGAATCTTGTTAAATGAAATATCTTTTTGTACCTTTTGTCTCTACCCCATGTGGACAAATTGAGGTTGTGTGATATATCATCACCTTGTTTAAATTAAAAAAAAAAACACAGAAGCTGACCATTTTTGCAGAAAAGATCATCCTCCATTGCCAACTTTCATTAATGAATTTGTGATCTAAACACAATTTTAGAGATATATTTAAAAATGTATAATTTTTTAATTTAGCATTAAATACATAATTATCATCATCATCATACCCAATCTAAAGTCTCGCAATAAAGCAACGTCTGGAGAAATCTGATAACATGTAACCTTACTTCTATATAGTAGAGATGATGTTTCCAGTTTAGCATTAAATACATAATAAAACACTTTTTTTTTGCTTATGTATACAGATTATAAAAGAATAGTCAGTAAGTTCAAAATTTTTAAAAATTTTGACACTAAATTAAAATTTTATTAAAAATTAAACACTACATAATTTGCTATCCTTCAATTGTAGGTATGCATTATCCTCTGTAGTGGTTCAATTGGTGATGAAACCTTTCAAAGAATTTGAAATTAGGTATTGGAATTATATATATACTAACATCAATTGAATCCAATATGTCAAATTATTGCATCTTCTCCAAAATTTGAGCCTTATCCAAAAGCAACAACTCATACATGTAAATTGAAATCAACCCCTCCAAGTTTTGGCCCTGTTTGGTGAAGAGCTGATCAGCTCTTTTTTAGCTGGTCAGCTCTTCTTAGCTTGTTGACTTTGAAAAGAAGCTAGAAATCTTGTTTGGTAAAGAGCTGATTGGGTTAGCTGATTTAACCCAATCAGCTCTTATTCAACCAGCTCCTCAAAGG
>JANVCQ010000232.1:56124451-56134830 GCA_025531925.1 Erythroxylum plowmanianum | reverse complement strand
CTGATATAATCAGCTATCAGCTAACAGCTGATAGAATCAGCTATCAGCTATCAGCTATCAGCTGATTGCCAAACAGGACCTTTGACTTGACCTGCCTCCCCAATCATTATGTGAATGAAGTAACTTTCAAAAACCCAACAATGTCATCACTTCAAACTACAATAAAATAGTCAACAAAGGACTCACAAACTAAAAAACCCATCTTGGAGCCAAAACAGCCAACTTGGTGGCGCCAAAACAACAGACCCTTTTCAGGCTTTTTGGTAAAACAAGTTTGTTTTTGGCCAACTCAAAAATGGCGCCCCTTTTTTTTTTGTTCATTTTCAGCAAATCCCACAAATTGTGGGTTTTGGCGGGGAGGCCAATTGGGTCAAACAGTTTCGTTCACAAGGGCATTGTGGTCATTTGAACCCTCCATCAGGGTTAGGGTTTGGAGTGCCATTTATAAGCCCTTTTTCAGATCCGCCCCTGCATGCTCGAGTGCGTGTGATCCTGTCGCTCTTCTTCTCTCTAAAAATCACACTTGCACAGTACTTTCTCTCTCTATCCGGTTCTCTGTCTCTTGGTGGTTGCATGTCGGTTTCTTTCACACTATCATCTCAATCACCTTTAACGATTCTTGATCTCTCCAATCTTTAATCTCTGCGCCGCCGAATCTGTTAGATCTCTGTTCTTTCTCGGTTATTTTTGCTCTCATTCTGTCCGACTCTAGCGTTGTTGAGTGAAATCATCTGTTTGATTCAGATACATCTCACTACCCGACTTTGATTCGTTTTGTTGAATACCCATTTCAACTCTGATCTTTCTCTCAACCGGGTTTGTCTTAGATCTCCAGTATAGTGGCTAAAGATGCTGGATCCAAGTGACAGAGTGAGTCTTAGGTTAAAAGTTAGTTGCTTTGATTAGTTGATCCATGATCTTTAGTTCCAGCTTTAGTTAATCAGGAGTCTCATCTTATTTTTACAGGGATCAGAGGCTGAAGATATCAGTAGCAAATCACCAGAGGTAGAGAGCCAACAGAAGAAAACCTGTGCTGATTGTGGAACTTCCAAGACCCCTCTTTGGAGAGGAGGACCAGCTGGGCCTAAGGTATCTTCGCGCACCACCATTCCTTAATCTTTTGATCATGATTTCGCTTCTTTTTCGAAAAAAAAGTTTTGATCTTCGATCTAATGTTTTCGTTTTCATTTCATTGACAGTCACTATGCAACGCGTGTGGTATCAGAAGCAGGAAGAAGAGAAGGGATGTTTTGGGACTAAACAAAGGGACATCAAACGACAAAAAGCCCAGAAAAGGAGGTCACAACAATGGGTCAAGCAATCATAATCACAGTAACAAGCAGTTGGGAGATGGGTTAAAGCAGAGACTATTGGCATTGGGGAAGGAGGTTTTGATGCAGAGATCATCAGTGGAGAGACAAAGGCGAAAGCTTGGAGAAGAAGAACAAGCGGCAGTGTTGTTGATGGCTCTGTCTTATGGGTCGGTTTATGCTTAGCGTTTTTGTGGTCTAGTAGGAGTGTACGTAGGTGGGAAGTGTGAGGGTTAAGGCGGTGGTGGTTAATAATTTGGGGATTTAGGGTTTGTATTTTGATCTGACCAATTTCAAGTGTAATGTTGAAGGGTCGTTTTTTGTCTATTTATTGTCGTTAGCTATTTTATTATAATAGTCTTTAAAAGGTTTTGTGGGGCTAACTGTATTGAGAAGAAGAAGAAGATGAAGAGAAGAGCAAAAGAATGGAAGATTAGATTCTATTTTTCCTAACTACAAGTAATTCAACATTCATGTAATGTTCCTTTTCCAATCTCTTGTTCATTCCAATCCTCTATGATACATTGTTTTGCATTTAATTAATTTTAATTGAATATAATTGTATTCAAAATTAATGAAAATAAATTTAATTTATTAATTTTAAATTGTAACAACAATTCAGATGTTGCAATTTGTTTTGGGACCACAAAACAAGTGTTACTCTACTTTCTTTGATTAAGGCCTTTTATGCATGTAAAGGAATATATGCCATCTTTATGTAAAGAGATTAAACAATAAAGAATGGACCGAGTAGTCTTATATATGTTCAAGATAATTAAATTTTAAAAAAACTGATTTTAAATTTATTTGTAAGAAAATTACTTATAAACATAAGACCTCCTCAAACATTTAATTATTTTAAAATTTTATTTGTGCAATTTTTAATAATTAAGTAGGGTTTCTTTGTCACCTTTAAAATTCCCATTAACTACTTGAGGCCTCCTCCATCGGGCCCATGGCTTTTACTCCTTTTTTTTTCTTTTATTTGGGTTAATTAAAAACAATTAAAATTTACAATTATAATCCAAATATCAAAACTTAATAAATAAATGCTCAAATTTTTTAATTTTTAATCATAATTTGACGTTAGTGTCTCGATAAAATTTTGTTAAAGTAGCTTAGAACGTGTTTCAGAAACTTTAACTAATAGTATACGTAATCAAAAATAATACAACTAATGACATTATTTAATTATATAATTAAAATGATATTATTTTTTTAAAATAACGCAATTAAATTCCTAAATCAATTTACGCAATCCTGATACCCTCACTCTTTGTTTTCAATTTGTTTTTCCAATAATTTTACCCTTCATTTTCAATTTGTTTCCTTTGTATTTATGGTGTGCTTGTTTGGTGAACATGAGGAGAGAGGAATGAGTATGAAATAAAAAATAAAGCTTGGTAAGAAGTTATAATTAAATAGCTTATACTTTCATTCCTAATTTTTGGACATTGTCATTTCTCCAATATCCTTTGTTCTTCAATATAAGTAGCTTTGTTACCATTATTTATTTTTACCCTATGACCCAAAGTAATGCTTGATTTGTTATGGCTTAGTAAGGTTTGGTATTCTTTAATTAATAATAATATTAATATAATTAATTAAAATAGTGTAATTAATTACAATATTATAATTAATTAATATATTGTAATTAATTAATTATAATATGATTAATTCAAATATAATTAATTGTTATTTCTCAATATTTTTTAAAAATTAACCACTATCAATGATAATGATAATCATTCATTTCTCTTAACCAACCATCATAATTATAATGATAATATTCATTCTCATTCCTCACTATATTTATTATCGTTTCTATTTCTCCAAATTCCCTCATCTTTCATTTTCTGTTTATTCTCCCAACACTCTCAACTCTTCGTTTTTAGTTTGTTCTATTAACACTCAAACTTAGTCCCACATTGAAAAATGAAAAGTGAGGATGTTGGGAGAACAAACTAAAAATAAATGATAAGGATGTCGAAGCTACACAAGCTAATTTAGGGATTAAACTACGTCATTTTTTAATAACAATGTCGTTTTAATTATATGAGTAAACGACATCATTTCGTTAATTTTCATTAGTTAATAAGGACACTAACGTCAAAAATAGAATTGAAAAGAAAATAATATTTAAGTATTTAATTGTCACTTTTTAAAATGCACCATATAATTGCAAAATTGCTCAAAGTTTAGGATTTACTTTGTAAATAACTCTTTTTTAAATTACATGTTATTTATAAGTTAGCAAACGGAGTAGAAATCTTAAATACTATAATGTCTATTAAGTATTAACAATTGATGTAGGAATATTCTGTTATACACTTTTAAATTAAATAGCGATATATGATGTAATGCTTTTCCAATAAAATGAATTTTCAATTATGAGTTATGCACCAAAAAATTCGTGGTTTAATTCTAGTATTTAATTTATAAATAGAATAATTTCTTTGATTCTGAATTAAATACTAAAGAGTTTGTAATTTAATCATATTAATTGATTTATTTATATAAATTATAAAATCAAATGTTAAAATTTTAATTTATAGTAAGATTCAAACAATTAAATTAAGAAGAAATATAACTATTTATGTAATAACTTCGTATTATATAAGATTATGCCACGTATCTTTTATTGCATTTTCTCTTAACGTGCTCAGCCTGAAGCTCGACATATAAAAATAAAATAATATTATTTTATTTTAAAATTAAAAAATTAAAAAATTTTGATCCGAGTCTGTCCAATGAAATTTTAGATTGTTGGGACCCGATCAGAATCGAGCTTAAGCTCTATTCTTCAAGCCCAATTGAGACTCAGGCTAGGTTCGAGTTCGAGTTCGAGTAGACCAGACTCATTCTAACCTGACTGCCTATTGCCTAATCAAAATGAGATAGAATTCGAACTCTAGACATAAGACTCGAGTCCAAGCATTGTTTAATTGAGCTCAAGCCTGAATGGATCCGACCCAGATCATTAACGTCTCTAATCAAATGGAGGTACTATTCCAAACTCGGACATTGGATTCGACCCTCGCAACGCTTGCAAAATTGGTACTTACCTAATCTTAGTAAGCAGATAGGCACCCGACATAGCACGATGTCATTCCAATTTTGCATTCTCATGTTGTGTGGATCCGACCAACCAACCACCGCATTATACATGCCATCCAGCTATTTTTTTTTCCTGTATTTCCTTTGTCCCATTTCACATATTGGAAGGGAAAATTAAAAAAAAGAAAGAAAGAAAGAGCTAAAACTTTATCCATTGCCAATCTTTCTGTCTGCTAAAAATTTGGTAAAGGAATACTTTTTTTTTTTTGGGATTTGAGGAAATCTTATCGGCGAGCTAAGCGAGTGCACCTCATCATTGATGGCTCAACCGACGCTCCACTTACTGTTAAAACTCCGGTTGCCCCAAATTCTTATAAGAGGGGCTAGTATAGAATCGGTAAGATTACGTATTATCTAACCTTCTCAAATTTCGCATCTAAGTGAGATTTCAATTAGTTGATGATGATTGGCACACTATATTTCTATCAAAGCCTCTTATTCAAAAAAATTATATAAAAAAGAAATTAAATCATTAAAAATATAATAAAAAAATTAGGAATTTTTTAGTTTGAAATATACTTCTTTTGTTTTGTTTTTAAATTTTTTAACAAAATTAAAATGTCATATTTTTCAGGATAGTTTTTAACGAAAAATAATAAAAGGTTATGTTTCTATTTAATAAAATTTTTATGAAAACTATTAATATATTAAAAATTGAAATATGAATCAAAATATAAACACTTAAACCAACAAGGTTTTCAAATTACAAAATTCTAAAGCCTTGTAAAAAGCCAAAAAATAGAAAGTGGAACTTTAATAGTGGGCACATGGACACATTCTCCAAGAACGAGAGATGAAATCTGGTGGTCAACGATCCACTAAACTAAAGTACGTTACACACTTGCAGCCACTCATTCCAGTGTCGAAACGGATGAAATCAGACGCTCCCAGATCATTCTGACTCTCTAAACGGACCTGATGGAATAGAATAATCTACTCTGAAAAGCATCATCAAGTACCTGATCCATGTGTATCTTTGTTCCTTTTTCTCTCTTTTAGCTTGAAAGTAATATTTTTAGAACAAAAGAAATACTTTATTTTTTTTACTTTAATTAAAACCCACTAATTAAAATATATATTTACAAAATAAAGAGAAAGGGCTAAAAAGATACAATCTTTTCACTTTTCAAAAGAGTTTTTTTAATTGGTAAAAATAAAAAATTACACAAATTTGTTTTCTTTATTTCATAAAAATAAGTGTAAAGGTGACCTTTCTTTAACTAACTTGATAATTATAAAGGTTGATACACATCTGATATATCTTATCTTATCCACATATTTATGTAAGACCCTTTTATTACTAAATAAAAGATAGCAAGAAATAAATACATCTCTAAATTAAATTTAAAAAACTCACCAAATATACCAACTAAAATCAATAAGCAATTATATATTTTTATAAGAAATCATATAAATATCATTTTTAAAATGCTCAAATATATTCCAAATAAATTCTTGAGTATATACAATATTTTCAAGTATATACTAAACAACAAATTTGATTTAAATAAATCATAAATCATAAATCATAAACTTGTTAAAATAAACGTCATTATCTTTACCTTGCAATGATCTTGACATCTCTTGAAAAGAACAAAAGATTCCAATCAAATCCTATTGAAAACTATATATAATAAATGATCATAAACATAAATGATTTATTAAGTCATTAGTTTTCAGGAAACAAAAGAACAAAAATAGAGTACAAATTGTCGGTAATCAAATCTACAGCAAGAGAGAAAAACAAGAGTTCAGTGTCTGTGTTTGGAAGGAAATGAGCACTTCACTTAATTCACTGTCCTCTTCTGATCCACAAGCTCAAAAAATGAGCTAAAAGACGCCATTTTTATCGTCCCAGAAGTTCATTTTCTTCGTCTTCTTTGAAGATCAATCAAGTTTTGCTTCAAAGACTCGATGTTTTCCTCAGCTGTAAACTCTTCCCCGATCTGACAATCTGCCTAGTTATTCCTACTCCTTTCAGTTTCATCGGTCACTTCTGTCAAAACAAAGAAAGTGATAAAACAACCAGAAAGACAGTGAAATAATGACCAAGAGAAGCCGTCAACTTTATGGACCCACTAGACGGAGGTGGTGGGCTGTTATAGTAGAACGGAAAGTAAGGGACAATCGGGTTAGGTGGCGGTGGTGTAGGGTAGTTTTTGTACATCGGAGGTGGAGGGAAGTAGTTCAACCCTCCTTTTGGCGGTGGGGGTGAGTAGTAGCCGTAAGTGGGGGAGGGTGGAGCCGGCGGCGGGGGAGGGGAGTAATAAGAACCGCCGCCGGAGCTTGGTGGGGACGGGGGTGGTGGGCAGTTCGACGTGGGGGTGGATGGCGGCGAAGGTGGTGGTGAAGAAGGTACCGGCGGTGGTGGCGGTGACGGTGGAGGCGTTGCAGGAGCTGGGTTGCAGCAAGTTGAGCACATTGTGCACGCGATCTGGTATAACACTCTTGAGTTCGTCGGCATTGAAGCGGACACAGCGGCGGAAGAGGAGGGTAGGAACATCATCATCATCACAAGAGAGAGCAGATAGAGTGAGAATTTGTGGGTTGTTTCCATTTTCGGCAAATTTCGCAAGCACCTAAAGATGTGTTCGTTATGATCAATGAAAAAAGAGATTGAGAAATTCAAGAGCAGTTGAAGAACAAAGATCAAACTTAGATGAATTGATGAGGAAACTGAGATAGGAAGTGGAGAGAGAGAGAGAGAGAGAGAACTAGAGCAGCATGAGGTAGTGGGAAGTTGTCCTCTTATCTTGGCTCCTTCCTTCGGTGGACTGACTGACGGTGGAGGTCCCAAATTAATATAATTAATTATATTTTATTATTAAATAAAATATTTATATAAAAGTAAAATATTTTAAAATTTATCCATTTCGACTTTATCATTTAAGGACTAATTATTGAGTGTTTTGTAAAAAAATATCTATAAATTCATCCCTTTTGTGAAGAATTCAAGTATTTAAAGTATGTATGTTTAATTTTATAATTAAAATTTAAATTACTAAATAAATGTAATTTTTAATATTAATTAGTTTGACTTTATTATTTAAGTCTGGATATAAATTTTTAAAGTAACTTTTATCTTATCTCTTTAGTGAAAAAACCTCATATATTAAAATAATTTTGAATATAACTACTAAAATAAAAGTGCATTATATAAGTATCTATTAATTTTATTTTATTATTTAAGTTTCAATCATCAATTTATTAGATAAAATTTAAATATATAATATACTAATTATCATACTTATAAAATTAAAAAACGTGAAATTTATTAATATATTTAAACATACATAAATTATAAGTTAATTATAATTTCACAATTTATTCAATTTTTTATTGTAATTTTTATCTATTTTTATTATGAATTTTTTTAAGAACAAATCAAAGAAAAAAACAGGGGAAGTTAACATATCAAATTCTCTATTTTAATTATTTTATTGTAATTTTATCTTATTAAATTTTATTTATATATTTACATAAAATTTATATAAATATATTGATAAGATTTAATAAAATACGATATAAATATAGGATGGGGTTGAAATGAGGAGGAGGTCTAAATTTCTAAAAGATGACGCCGACACGTTTCACTTTACCTCGTTTTGGACACGTCTTTAACGTTTACTTTAACGTTGTCCATGTCCATACTGTGCCAAAGCGGATTCAAGAAGAAGAGGCTCCTCCCTAGAAAAGCAAAAAGTTGAATGTAATCATACCATTTAGACCCTTGCACCAATAATTGATTGCCAAATCACAATAATGGTTGTTATGTAAGTTTAACGCTTTGGTTTTAGCAAATATTGGTTTTCTGTACTCCATCATAAGGTGTTGTTATGTTTGGTTTATTTTAAAACAATTAATATAAGGTTAATTATGAGTACAATGGAATTTAAGCTTTTTAAGAAAATTTAAGTTCAAATATAATTAATTCTAAATATCTGAATCAATCTTAATTAAACTTAATTTGACCTATTGAGAAGACTCGAATAACTAATTTATTATGGTTTATCAATTATAAGAAAATGTTTAAATACTAATCATAAACTGATTAAATTAAATTGATTTCATTTGTAATTAATTGCTATTTTAAAATTTCATAAATTATTTTTCATGATTGATTGACTGATTTATTATAATTAATTAAAATTAAAAATTTTTATGAAATTTATATTCTAAATTTGATTAAATTTAAATATGTTATCTTAAATTTAAGTTAATTAAATTAAATTAATTATTTAATTGTAAATTAACAATTGATTTAACTAGTGAAAATTTGGAAAATATAATGCCCAATTGTCTTTGGAAATTAAATAGTATGTAAATGTAGGTTTTGTTATAAATAGTTAAGATGTGTAATTGAATATTGTTAAAGTTAAAATTTAGAAGGAAAAATTGGGAATGTATGTGTTTGATCCACTATTTGTGTTGCAGGTTTTGGATTTTTTTTATCTGTGATGATATTATAATCAATGATGAGGTTGATTGTTGAGCACGGGCTGACATGGAAAAGTATACGTAAATAATTCGCAAGCTCCACCTGGTTGCTCTTCACTCTCACGAGTTTTCAAGTACTCAATTACTACTTACTGTACCTACAAAGACTTGTTTACCTAACCAATTCTTATCACGCGTAAGTGAGGTCATGAATTCGAACCGTTCTCATATATATAGCCGTTTAAAATTTAAAATTAGAACTTTTCTTTTCACAAGGGACCTACCCTACTCAAACAGGAATTAGTCTGAGAGTAGATGGCTTAAAAGTGCCTTTCCATAGTTGGGACCCTCCTAGAATACTTCGTGGACAAAAAAAAAAAAAAAAGCTCTTGTCACCTATTTCACTTCCTGTATTTTCAGAACAAGGATGAGGTCGTCTCTGCTATTTTTTCAGTTTTCACCCTGTATCAAAAATATTTCATCCACGACTCTGTATCCCTCGACTTGTAGTGTAAGCTATTTTCGGTTTTTCCTATTAATTAAAAAAATTCATCCACCCAAGTACGAATCCATAAATTATTTTGAGTGGGGATAAAATATTTAAAGTACTCTTATATTATTGAAAAAAATACAAATATTTGTATATTTGATAAACCAAAAATTACATCATTGTCTTGAAAAACATTTTACACATATGCAAATTTATGAAATATAAAAACAAAAAGTAAAATTTTCATATATACTATGATTGGACTTGATATAGAAAATGATGTACTATACTACTTGGAAACTTTAAACTAATCATCTATTAGCAATAATAATCTATTTTTGTTAATTTTATTATCATTAAAAATGAATGTCATTTTGTTTCATCATTTTCACTGACTTATCCATTATTTACACCTTTAAATTTAATAATCATGTTTCCTTCACTTTCTGAAGGGATAGATGTAACGAATTTTCATTATGATAGCCATAGGCTTGAGTTTATCAAATACATCTGTATGTCTTTTCTCCACTTATCAATATGAAAACTTCTACTATTTTCAATTTAATTCATAAGGGCATCTAGGGTACTTTTATCCCTTTTTTTTTGTACAAGGGAAGTGAAAACACTAAAAATCTAAAACAGATACTCAGTTCCGGGTACGCTTGAGAGCAATCCGCGAGGGTGGTGCACCCCAGACGAATCATGGAGTAAGGCTTCGCGAATAATTGACGGCGGATCCCGTAAGTACTGAAGACTGGCCTGAAGGCAGCTGTTGGACCCCACACCCCATCCATAGGTGTTTGCGGGTTATAACGCGCGTGTGCTTGCGGGTTATACCGCGGCATCCAACCTTAATCAGTATTGTTGTTGGACCCCACACCCCACCCATAGATGTTTGCGGGTTATACCGCGGCGTGTGTTTGCGGATTATACCGCGACATCCAACCTTAATCAGTATTGTCCTCTTTGGGAATCGAACTCGTGACCCCTCATGACTCAATGGTGAGAGGCGTGTTCTTAGAAAC
>JANVCQ010000232.1:56097829-56110691 GCA_025531925.1 Erythroxylum plowmanianum | reverse complement strand
AATCTGAGCAAATTAAACGGGAAGTAGCAATATCTAGGACAAACTAAGCATATACTGGTAATGGGTTAGCATCAAACGATGTTGAAATGGAGGAGGAGAAGACTAAACTAAGTAAACAGTAGGTCAGCCTTCCTGTTTCTCTCACAATGAAAAACAGAGTGAACAGAGGAACTCTGTTTCTTGAAGGAAATGGCAATTAAGTACTTCGATTTTAGTTAATATTTACCCATTTTTTGCAATTCTTTTCTGTAAAAATTGAAGCTTTTGTTTTTATATATAATAATGTTAACTTAAAATTTTATTTTTTTTATTTTCTTGTGATTTTTGTGGCCTTGGAATCAGATAACAATTTGTGGGAAAATTTCGAGTTCTGTGGTGAGGACTTTTGGAATATCATTCTCACCTCTGTCAAATTGTGGCTCTTACCTTAGCCACGTCCACTAGAAGCTCATTTCCTTCTGTTCAATTATTCATCATCCGACTCAATTCACCATTTGATATTTGGATACAAATGTTGAATTGGGCTGGATTTTTCTTTTCAACGTTGGATTGGTTTTGGACTCAAGAATCTTCTTAGTTCCATTAATGGATTGGACTCACATTCATGCATGATTTGATCCAATTTGCAATTTTGTACTCTCAGGTTAGATATGCATTTTGGCAAATTAAATTAGGTTTCTTCAATCAAGTTTAGGCGTAAAAGGTTGGTTTAAGGTCTAATTTGAATGATGGTGTTTTAGTTTATCTTATCAAATCCATATGAAAATTTTAATATCACAAGAGTTATTAAGAGGGTCAAGTCAAATCTAGGATCAACTCGACTTAATTCGTTCCCAAATCTATAAACAATAAATAGGATAAGGATTAGATTTTAATAGTTTTTTTCAAATTTGATTAAAGTTGATTTTAATATATTAATTTTGAATCATCATATTTGATTGATTTGTTATAATCACTTAAGTTAAAATATAACTAAAATGTTAATATAGCATTTATAACATTTTAGTTATACTTCTAATTGATTAAATAAAGATTAATAGTTATATAAATAAAGAGTCTCTTTTTTCATGACTTTTTAAAATTAAAAAAAAGTGACTATAATAAAATACTCAAATATTATTTTTGACGAAAAGAAAAAGTTACATGATTTTTTTAAATATAAAGCTTCACATCATTTGTCGATAATAAAATCGGTCCCTTTTAAAGTTAGAGTCGGTTCTACCGAAATTCCATCAACTCAAATGACATTGATTTAACTGTGTCTTGGAGGAGGCAGACGGCGGCGAGGGGGCGGACGGAGGCGAGGAGGCGGATGGATCGGTACTTCATCATTTTTAACCATTAGTTACATTAATAAAATGTTAATAAATATAATGTTTTAAAAATTTGAATAAGTTTAAGGTTGAATTTGTACCTTTTTTGTTTGGTCCCGACGGTGCTAGTCGCTTGGACTCGGTCACGAAGTCGTTGGATTTGGTATATCCAAGTTCTGGCGTAAGTAAGCCGCCATTAATCTTCTTCGGAGTAACCATTGCTCTTGCTTCCGCTGACCTGCAACTTGCAATCATGAGTATTATCAGAAGCAGAGCCACATATCTTTGATTTTCCATCAGATATATATAAATATATATAGCGATATGCTCTATATCTGGACTGAAATTCCAATATGGAGAAAGTAGAGTAATAGAAGAAAGGTGTTGTGTTTTATGGTTCTGATAAGGTGCTCATTGCATATATAGAGACCAGGGAGAAGGGTGTGAGTCTCTACGAAACTTCATCGGTCAAAGACTAACAGCGGAAGACGATAAAACAATTTATTTTCTTGGGATTTTTGTGGGCGGGATGATGGAATTTTCTGGAGGTTCATATAATTCACCACTGTTGTGGTGGTCCCTTGCTGTCCGTTGTCTTTACAATGGGCTGAGCAATAAATAGACAGTTATAGGTTAACTTTTTAGCCCCTAATTTTTGACTTTTAATTTTAAGAAAATTTTATATCATTAATATAAAATGATAAGGTACAAGATAATAGCAGATTATGGTCGTCATCAGGTATATATATGGATGTGCTTTATTTCTTTACGGATTTATTCTTTGTATCCTACATCACTATTATCAAGTCATATATGCATATGGGCATATTGGAAACAGCCTCTCTATAATGTAGGGGTAAGGCTGCGTACTATCATGCTCCTCCAGACCTTGCTTCATTGCGGGACTTTCGGGGTATGATGATGATGTTGTTGTTGTTATAGTACTTATTTATAATCATCTTTCATTATTAACTAATTTCATTATTCGAAAGGTCGTTTATTTTGATTTCGCTTAATGCTCAATTTCTATACAATATCATGCTTAATTTAAGAGTTTGTTATTAGAGTTTTTAACAAAACTTCTAATACATTAAATTTAACCATCCAAATTTAAAATTAAGATCAATTCCAATCCCAAGAATTTTGGAAACTGAACTTATAAAGAACAAGTTCAGAGTATCTTTCGTTTGAGTTTGTGTCTGAAAAAACAGCTCTTATGAAGCTGTCCTAACTGAATATCTTTCACAATTCTCTTATTTGAAGTTACACCAAAACTCAAATTACTACAAAAACCACTTGGAACTTGGAAGCCTCCAACCTTTTCGAGTTCAGTTCTGGTTTTGTCATCATTTCGTGTTCAGAAAAGCCTCTCTTCTGTCTCTGTCTCTGTCTCTAAGCCACGAACGACCAAGTTGATGGCTTTTTACGTGAATCTCGTCTCTCTGTCTATATTTGTTTTGTTGAGGGGCTCTTTCTCTCAACCCGAAGACGCTCAGGCGCCGGCGGGAAGGGACTGTAATGGGGTGTTCTTGTCTTACCAGTACGACGGTGGGTCACAGCTAATGCCCACGAATCCCAAACGACAAGCCTATAGGTTCGAGTCTACACTCACTGTGCAGAACAATGGTGTCGATGAGCTTAAGTCTTGGAAAGCTTTTGTGGGTTTTAAGCAAGATGAGATTTTGGTGTCTGCTTCTAACGCGATTCTCATTGATGGCTCTGGTTTTCCTGCTAATGTGGGGAATGGAACTGTTTTTGCTGGGTACCCGGCGACTGATCTCAAAACTCCGATTGAAACCGCAGGTGATTCGAGTCAGACCACCGTTCAGATTAAGATGGTCGGGACTCAGTTTGGTGTGTCGTTAGACTCTGTGCCTTTTCCGGGGAACATCTCGTTGGCTAATGATGGATTCTCTTGTCCTAGGGCGGTCACCGAAGGTAAGTTTAGACGAGTCTATGAGTTGAGCAAGCTGATTGACTTATGTCTATGCGTTTTCGTTTTATCTTTCAATCTGGTTTAGCAATGCATTCATACCGTCCGTGGAAACGCGAGAAAGAGCAGCAGCTTGTGCTGTTTCTACTTATCTTGAGAATCAACCGTAGCATATTGGTTTATTTATGGTATAGCAGGTCCTAATCTGCTACTTCGATCACATGAACTTGCTTGCAATCTTGAAGATTGTTTGTGTTGGTTGTTGATTTTGGCATGTTGGGTTTGGCAGGCAGCTTAATGTATGTTTGTTGCATTAAAGACCCAACTTTTAGATCAAACATCACTGTAGACGGAGAGTTTCTGCCTCGCCAGAATGGGGATCTTACGATCATATATGACGTCGTCAAAACGTACGAGTCTTCCTACTGGGCACAAGTTACCATTGCAAACCATAATCCCCTTGGTCGTCTTGATAACTGGAAATTGAGCTGGGACTGGATGAATGATGAATTCATAAATAGTATGAAAGGAGCTTATCCCTATGTTGTTGATTCATCCGATTGTGTATTCGGGCCTCAGAGTACGTATTACCAGGATCTGGATTTTGCAAATGTATTGAACTGCCAAAGAAGGCCAACGATTGTTGACCTGCCTCCGACGAAATACAACGACACAAACTTGGGTCTGATCCCTTCATGTTGCAGAAACGGTACAATCTTGCCAAGATCGATGGATCCGAGTAAGTCGACCTCAGTTTTCCTGATGCAGGTTTATAAGATGCCTCCGAATCTCAACAGGTCTGCACTTACACCACCACAAAACTGGAAGATTAACGGCACAGTCAACCCAGACTATCAATGTGGCCCTCCAGTAAGGGTAAGCCCCAGCCAATTTCGTGATCCAAGTGGTTTGCCATCAAACTCCACTGCATTTGCAAGTTGGCAGGTTGTGTGCAATATCACACAGCACAGGGGAGGAGGACCTAAATGCTGCGTTTCATTTTCTGCATACTATAATGCTTCTGTTATTCCATGCAACACTTGTGCATGTGGGTGCCCCACTAATACAGCACATACCTGTAGTTCCACTTCTCCGGCCGTTTTCCTACCACCTGAGGCACTTCTTGTTCCTTTCGAGAACCGTACGAAGATGGCTATAGCGTGGTCTACACTAAAACATCGACCATTGCCAAACCCAATGCCATGTGGAGATAACTGTGGAGTCAGTATCAACTGGCATGTTCATACAGATAACAAGGGTGGATGGAGTGCAAGGATCACTGTCTTCAACTGGGAAGATACTGCATTTCCTGATTGGTTTACTGCCGTGCAACTTGATAAAGCAGCTCCTGGTTTTGAATCAACTTACTCCTTCAATGGAAGTCTGTTGAACGATGTCAACAACACCATATTCATGCAGGGCCTTCCAGGATTGAACTATCTTGTGGGAGAAACAGATGGAGCCAAACCAGCCAAGGATCCTAGAGTCCCCGGAAAACAACAGTCTGTGATCTCATTTAAAAAGAAAATGACACCGGGAATTAAGGTGGTTGATGGAGATGGTTTTCCGTCTAAAGTGTTCTTCAATGGGGAAGAATGCTCACTTCCTTCGATTTACCCATCAAATGACAGTACCAGGACTGGATCAAGTATAGTTTTATCAATCTTGGCAATTCTGGTTTTTGCATTGGTTCGATCATAGAATCAAATACTACTTGTTCTTGCATTCTTTCATTGTTTTGGTGTCTTCATGCTTAACCAGGAGGTTTGACTACGGAGTTGCTGAACAATGTCAACACCAAAATTGGTAAATATACTCTCAAAAGGTTAGAAATGGAGGTTCTATACAAAACGCTGCCATAGTATTTCCATAGGACCAATTGTACAATTTGAGGTTTAATCAGGCATTATTGAACTGCACTTCACGTCCATTTCCCAGTGCTGTGAAGTTGTCTTTTCTTGTGCAAGATTAGGCTTGCATATACATACATATTAAGAGCCTGCAGTTTTCTGTGTCAGCTCTATTTGGTTTTCAGGTTACGTCTACGGCATAATAGTTTTTGTTTCCGCCGTTTTTAAACTCAAGAGCTCGATTGTTCCAATAGCAATAACGACAAAACTTATTGCAGACACCAACTGTCTTGTTGCAGAAACTAGTGTCATAGAGTAATGAGTATTATAAGAATGTCGTCGATGAAGATGATAAATGAACAGAAGTACAAGAAAACACCAAGATGGAAGTGAAGTACACGGACTTGTGCGAAGAGCAATCAAATTTGGATATATACATCAGGGTCATTCTAAGAGATGAAAATTAAAAACATCAGTGATAAAGAGAATCAAACTTAAATCTGTTATTTAAGTTAGAAAATGTATCCTACAATCTGCAGGTATCTAAGTCATTACCACCAACTGACATCCTCGCAAGCACTCTCAAATTAGTTGCTCCTCCTGCTAGATTTTCCAACCAAGTGCAGCCAAAAATGATGCACATATATGCCTTCGCATATAATGCAGCAATATCTTACAAACTTCACAAGTATCTTCGAATAGGATTTGTCTGATGTCCTTGCTCCATTTAAACCAGCAGAACCTGATACTCACACGGCAAATGTGGCTGACTGAATCAAGCAATCCTGACTACTGAACAGAACGCGTAGATTGTCATACTCTGCTTCCTGGAAGATCAATTGAATTCATATCTAACAGCCAGTATGTACAGCTGGAACTGTAATGGAGAAGAGATTTAGGTTTGGATCGTGTCTTAAACTGGAATGTTATCCATGGCGTAGCCATCAAAGTCAAATTCATTTTCAGATGATCCAATGCCTCCCTGCTGCTGCAAAAAATTGAAGTTCACACAATGTTTTAGTATTTTGTTTCTTGAATTTAGTTATGAATGCCTGAATACAAGCATCTGACATACTATAGTAAACAAACCAACCTGTTTGAGAAGTGCACTCATGAGATCATCCTGACCAAACTGTTCATTGAAGACTGTAGTCTGAGAACATGCGTCAGGAATTCCCTCAGTCTTAACTCTCACCATATTCTCTGTGAAAAAGGTACCGAGTTCTTGTCCAACACCAGGTGTATTACCATGTTCAGTTGTAGCTAAGAAAACTGGCTTTGCTGCAGCAGATACATTCCTGTTCTGTCCATTTCTTTGGCTAGAAGGGTATCGTTGAGCTAAAACTGATTGCCCCACATCAAGGTTGCTTTGCAAAGCGCTGGGTTGCTGAGAGGCATTGAAAGTCAACCCTACATGCTGTACTTCCCAATCATTGGATTTATGCTGATGCAAATCATTAAAAATGTCATAACTTGACATGTATCCTGCCCCAGAAACTTTCATTTCTGAGTTCACCTCCTCCTGATATGGCCCTTTAGATGAGAGATTGGGTATCCCTGGAGTGCTTCCAAGCGGAAAGCTGTTGCCTGGAAGTTCAGGTGAGTTGCTCAAGGGGATATTCAACATAGAAGCAGATTGTGAAACTTGATTATATACTGCCCCTCTCCCATTTTCAGTCAACCCATTCCTCGCCAAGACCCCATTAGCACCAGTGATTGGATTTGATAGAATAGACTGCCCCATGGAAGATGGAAGTCTGGAGACATTACTGGCATTTTCATTTAGCACTTGACTTCTCGACTGCGATTGAGACATCTGCATCAACAAGGAGTTACTCTGAACACTCTGCTCTTGTTGCGCACTCATTTGTACGTTGATGCTCCCAAGGGATTGGGGTGAATGGTGTAAACTGGTTAGCTGCTTTGGCTCCATGGTTGTAGGGATTCCATGGAGTAAGTTCATCTGCCTGTTGCTGCCCAAATGTTGTTGCTGTTGCCCATCCCCATATCTCAGTTTTGGGTTTTCGAAGCTGAAAAAGTTCCTTTGATCCACAATGGGCATGGGCATCCGAGGTTTTGGAGTTGGATGACCAAGTACTGCCGCTTGTAGTGTTGCAAGACTTTGCGTTGGAAGTTGCCCGGTGGCAGCAAGTGTTTGAAGGTCAAGTCCATTTAGTGAGGATAATGCCCCATAAGCTGGATCTTGTGGACTTATAAAGGAGTTGCTCAAATTGCTTTGGTGCTGTGAAACCCCACTTAATCTTCTAAGGTACAAGCGATATTTCTGTTCCACAGAGTAAGGGATACTGGAAAACTCAGTATCCGCTCAAGGAAATGTTTCAAGATATGCAGGTAGTTACATATCTCGACTGGCAATAAAGTAATATTATGCTGGTGAACCTACAATCTTAATTCTTTCATGTTATGTTTGGGATTATCATACCTGAAGATGACTGGCAACATTTTCTCTAGTGAGCCCATGAACATTCATCAACTCAAGAATTTTCTTTGGAACAGCCTCTGATTATGGACAAAAAGAAAGGAATGTAAGAGGCAACAATATTTGCAAGGGCGAAACAGATAGTAGTGCAAGCAAAATTTGGATGTTGAGCAATGGATTACCGTGATCTAGTCAAAACTATGAGCTGCACAGACCACTGAACAAAATACGAACCATAGTATCCACATTTCACACTCTTATTTCCTCATTTATTTTTCTCAAAAAGTCCAATGAACTTATATTTCAGCTTAAGCTCATTCAATTGTTAAATTCATTGTTTAGGTAAACCGGGAAAGTATCAGCTCCTTGAACAAAGGTTTCATAGGTACATACTGTCAATGCCGAGTTGATTAACAGCTGCAACAAACTGTTGATGAAGCTCAACCGACCAAACTACGCGAGGCTTCTTTAGTGTGGACGTATCATCCCTATCGTCATTGTCTTCTTCTTCATCCTTCCTCTTCTTTGAGTTCCTCCAACTGCCTTCATTTGCAGATGATGAGTAATCTAGCTCTTCACATTGCTTCTGCTGCCTATCTCCCTCTTCTGCACTTCCTGATTGCTCTGATTCCCTCCGCTCATTCTTTCTCTTCCGAACCACATGTTGCCATATGTTTTTCAGGGCCTCGATCCGCACCGGTTTAATCAGGTAATCACAAGCACCATGAGTGACACCCTTCATGACAACATGTTTCCCGTCATCCGCAGACATCACTGTTTCACACATAGATTACTTGTTAAGCTAAACTATATGGGACCAGAAGTCAGATCAAATCAAATGAAGCCATCGCAGTTGAATACTTACTGATTACTGGCAGATCCATCTCCAACCCAATGTCCTCGAGTAGTTTGAAGCCATCCACGTCAGGCATGTGCACATCACTGATCACAATATCATACCCATTTTTGTTCTCTCGAAGCAAGCGCAAGGCAGTCTCTGCTCGATTGCACTTTGTTACTGAAAAATTGCCAAAAGAACTGAATCAACTACTCAATCAATACTAACATCAGTCCTCTCATCTCTCATTCACAAACATCCAATTGACAGGATTCCCTTATAACTTCACATATTGACAACATCAAATTACTTCTGTGAAATTACCAGGACTCTTTTGAAAATTAGCTAAACCAAACCGCAACAGAGCTTGACCATAACCCACAGTTCCATTTAGATCATTACATAGATAACTAAAAGTTTCGGATATAAAAAAGCTCAAAAACATGCCCAAATTATTCTTCAGGCACCAAAGGTATCAACAACAAAAACCATCGAAGAAAAAAAAAATGATCCTTTTAAACGTTGTAACCTCTAAAATCGTCTGACGAAGCCAGAATGAAACAAAATCGCAAATTTGAGGCACAAAAAATTGGAACGAAAAATAGCAAAAATTCACAGGACCGGTATTTGGAAGAGAAACTAGACTTCACAGAAACCTCTAGCCTACCTTCATAAAGACATGTCTTGAGCATCTTCTCCAGGATCATGAGACATGTTGGATCATCATCAACAACCAGAACCCGTAGACCGGCCGGAAACTGATCGGAGACCACGTCTCCAGATTTCCAAGCAACACTAGAACTAGCCGTTGACATAGATCTCTTACCGTTGTTCAGATTCATAGCTCAAGAACTTGGATCCACGGTAGGAAGACAAAAGAGATAGAAGCACAAAAAAGACACAAAATTCACATGCTTAGACTTGAACTTAGCATCAAAAGTTTGATACCCAGTTCGAAACTGAGAGAACCCAGTTGAGATATTGAAAGAAATTGAAGAAGAGAAGGAAACTTTGGAATTATTAGGAGAGGAAAATGGTAAAGAATATATCTTTTTTATATGAAGGGATTGAAAGTTAAGAAGGACATGGCTTGTATCAGCTTGAAGCTCCAATTTTTGCTGTGTTTCTTGAGAGGAAAAAACACTGCTTTTTAATTCCCAATTTCTGTAGACTATTTTATTCAAAAGTGGGTCAGACCTTGAAGAGTGGATCCAGCTCACACATGAAAGTTAACTAACTCCACCGCATCTCTAAAATCTACCCTCAACAGCCCACCCCCACCCCTCTCCTCCCTTCTCTCTCTCTCACTCTCTCTCCCCCCTCTCACTAACACCAACGTTAAAGTCTGTTTCTAATTTCACTGTTCTTTTAGTACTTTTGTCTTCGCTTTTACCCTCAACTCTTGTTCACTTACCAGAATATTTGATTGGTCGGTCTATTCTCATTGCAATATTTTCTACTTAGTCCTATCTTTAAGCTCCCTCCAACTGTTCTTTTTCACTTGAGACTCGGGAATTTAGCTTCTTGAAGGGTCAATATTCCTTCAAAAACTTTCCTTTTTTTCCTGACTACTGAACGTGAAATCGTTCTTATCTTTAGAATATCAGAAGTTTGGTCTCCTACAGTTGGATAAGAGTCTTTAACACTAAAGTTTCTATCCAGTTCTAATCTGATAAGGTGCCATGGCACTTTGATATACTCCTCTCTCTCTCTCTCTCTCTCTCTATATATATATATATGATGATTCCGTCAGAACCCAACTTATGTTTTGATGATCATATAATTCCAGAAATGATGATAAACCCATCAAAGTTTACATCTTTATGGACCAAAAAAAGACGTAAAGTTCAATTCTTCGAAACAATTAACCAACTCTAAGTTGGCAAAATTTAATAAAAAGAAAGAAAAAGGGTCAATCTCTCTTTGATTCAACTTTAATAATTTGCTGTAAATGATTTGATACCTCTTCCTTTTCCAAATGTTCTTGAGCAATCCTCGTTTTGGCATTCTTTATTGGTCATAAAAGATAAGAAAAACCCAAACCAGTCCTCAGTTACGGATTCCTCGTGAAATCCCCCAACAAACGGAACTCAAAATTGGGTAATTCACATTCAAAGATCCTTTCTTTTTTGGTTCCAATTTTAAAGCTCTTCTTTTTAAGTCTCTCAAGTCCCAACCTTTGGTGGTAACTCCATCAGTTCTCATTTTTACCTCACACTGTCTCACTCTACTCATCTCTATCTGCAACTATCTCTACCTATCCCCTCCCAACTTGCCCCCCATTGACACGTGTCCTCGTAGCCTCGTGTAAGGTAGATAAGGTTTCTTTGGCTTGTATTGATTTGCTTTTATACCCATCATTTTACCTTTCTTGTTTTGTCCTTTTTCTCAAATGTTTTGTATTCTTAAAAAAATCAAAAAATAGAAGAATAAATTGAAAAAAATAGTTTATGATATCTAAAAATAAATTAAATTTATCCCTCAAAAAAAAAAATTAAATTTACACTATTTTAAAACAATTTATTAAAATAGTATTAATTGATAATTACTATATCTAAAAAATAAAATATTTTGAAAATTTTCCCCTATATTAAAATTTCTGATAAAAATATAAAGATTAAAATATTGAAAAGTAATATATTTTATAATATTTAAAAATATAATATTGAATTTAAATTTAATTGGATTTTAATCACAATAAATATATAATTTCTAATTATATACAAGTTCAATAACTATTTTTAAATTTTAAAAAATTATTTAAAATTATATTTCAATCCTCTCTACAATGTAAGAGTAAGGTTGCGTATTATCAGGCCTCTTCAAATCTCACTTTATTGTGAGACTTTAGACGGAGTGTGATGATGACTTACTCCAGTTAGATAATTAATATATACTTTTTAATTTTAACAAATTGTTTAAAATTATATTTCAATATCAATACCTACTACAATTAGTATTCTTACTATAAAAATAGATTATAGTTATATGAAACAACTTAATCAAAACACATTAAACCAAAATCATATAGAACATGATCTCTTTGCTTTTTAATACAATTTCTTCTTCGTCATGATACATGACGAAGAACCCTTTTTGTTTATTTATTCTCAAGTTGGGTTTTAATAATCTTTGCAAGAAAAGGTGTGAACTTGGTCAAGTGAAAACGTATATTCCCCGCGACCTCTTGTCTCTTACGAAGAATATATATTTTGAGGTCCGATACCCAATAGGAAATATTGAAAATTTTATAATATAAAATAAAAAAGAGGTATTTAATTTTATAAAAAAATAATTAGTTAAAAATTAAATTATCATATTCATCATTTTGATTATTATTATTATTAAATATTTTTTTACTTAATTAAGGAATAATATATGTAAAAGTATGCAATTTTTAAAATTTTTAATTTAATAACTAATATTTTAAAACTAGTATAATCAACTATTTAACTTAATTTATTTAAAATTCACAAAATTAATTAATAAATTAAAAATTATTTATTCACTAATCAATTTCTTTAATTAACTTCTAATTAGATAAAAATTAAATTAAATTTATTCATTTCATAGCGAACAAAATTCAATTTGTCATTTTTAATAACTAATATTTCAAAATTAGTATAATCACATTTCTTTTTCATTAAATTCTTGTAATTCAATGTTCTTATAAAGGCTTTTATTTTATTAAATAAACACATTTCCTTTTTATTCAATTTTTAGGTAAATTCTTTCGCTTTTGAGTAAAATAAAATTATTTATAAGTTTAAATAAATTACTTAGTAATCCACACAAATATTTATTTTTAATACATAAAAACGCGAAAAACTTATTTTTTAAAATATCATTTTATTATTGACAAAATATACAAAAAAATTGTTAAATACTATTTTCAAGTTTATATTAACTATAATTAATCAAAAAGACAAAATAATTCATAATTTATAGATAAAAAACTCAAATTTCATTGCCCTTTTTATTGCATGCACATATCAATGTGTTTAAAAATTTGTATTACACCTATTCCTATGTTTAATAAATGGAAAATAGTTGAAGATATTCAATTCACAAGATCATAACCTATACATTGCAACTTGCTTATGTAGTTTGTTTCAAGGGACAAATAAAAATAACTTAAAAGCAACTATATCCTTTTCTATGAATAAAAAAACCCTAAATCTTTATAATTTACTTAAATTTTAATTGTTTTAGTTTAATATTTTATTTCTAAAAATTGTAGGATTATCATACCCTCATGGTCTCTCAGTAAATACCTCTAGCGCAATCAGCGACAAAATGAGTTAATCTTTACAGTGTATAAGGTACTAATATATTTGGTCTTCTTCAACTTTTTTTTTCCTTATTTATTGTTTAAAACTTTATTTACTGATTGTGGTAGCTGAGAGATGTCATAGGGCCTTCTTCTATCACCTTTTGAGCCTCATATTTTGAATTGAAAGTAAGTATAATGTTGTCATTCTTAGTTAA
>JANVCQ010000232.1:56029121-56097729 GCA_025531925.1 Erythroxylum plowmanianum | reverse complement strand
TTAATACAACACTTCTTTCTCTTAGTTTTATTTTCAACTTAGACTCTTATAAGCCTTCCATCCTTCTCCGTCCCTTTTATACTTCCTGTTGTGGAGGGAGTTCTCGTCCCAATACTTGGGTGTCTCTGCGTATTATTTTAGACCCTCACCATTTTCTTTACTTTTATCATTGTGCACTAGTTTTTTCATATTATGAGCCCCTTTGAGTTTTGCCCTTATTATTATTATTATTATTATTAGTAGTAGTAGTATTACGATTATTTGTGATTAGTATTATTAGTGTTATTTTTATTTATTTTAGCTATATCTTGCGATTTGAGTATTTTTATTATTTTTTCTATTTAGTACTTTTTTTCCCATTACTTGTATTTTCATTTATTTTTATGTGTTTTGAATTGTTTCTGTTACCTGCATCATTATTCTATTGTCTTATTTGCATGTGGGTCCACTGGAAACAACCTCTCTACTATGTAGGGGTAAGGCTGCGTACTATCGGACTTCCCCAGACCCTATTTTATTGCGAAATTTCGGACTGGGAGATGATGACGATGATGACGACGATGATGTGATAGAGTGCCGAGCATATTCAACATCCACCTCCTTTGTACATTCTGCATGTGGATCTAACGGAAATAACCTCTTTACAATATAGGGATAAAGCTGTGTACTATCATACCTTTCCATACTTTATTTTATTATGGGACTTCAAACTGGATGTGAAAATAATGATGAGTTTAATATTTTACAAAAAAATTATATTATATTGAATAAATATATTTTTCTTAAAAGATTTTGAAGAAACTTTAAATTATAAAAATCATTAAAAATTATTTTATCTCGTTATTATAAACAACAACAATACTCAGTATGAATCTTATTAATATACGAGATTAATGTATTGATATAAAACTTTTTACTGTAGAGAGGGTCATGATGAACGTAATTTTCTCTTTATATTTTTATAAAAAAATTTATTTATGCAATATATCACGTGATGAGTAGCAAGGTTTCTTGGGCCCACCCCGATGAGCGGAGCCGACTAGCCGACTACTTGAAAGTGGGACCAACTCTAACCCAACATCCAACGGGTCCCACGACGTCAATCAGAGAAGTGATCGGACGGACACGTGGTGTTGTCCTTATAGAGATGGGTCCCACATTTGAAGTTGGGCCGGGCCCACCTTCTAGACCGTAATCGGTGAAAAGAGATGTGGGGCGCCACTTGCGCTGTGCAATGTAGTACATATCTCTTCTGGAAACAACTAAGCGGGGAGGGGAGCGGCTGCTATAAACTATTGCATAAAATTATAAAGCTATTATCCTATGTAGCTGGGTAGACCCTAAATGGGGTTTTTTCTTAAAATTGATATATATTATTATTTTGAATTGTTATATATAATAATTTATAAATTACGTATCTTATTATAATTATTTAACAGAGTTAATTAGTTTTAAATTTTAAAAATTGTATTTTCTTATTTTTTTAGTTATTTTCTTAATGGTTTGGTGTAACTATATTTAAATGTGTCTATTTTTTAAGGATTTTTAATTAAACTCTTAATTTTTGTAATTTTTAATTTTTATTAAAATAAAAATAATATGCACATTAGTTACTAACTTTGATTATTGAATAACAATCTTTCTATTAAATAAGGATAAGGTTATATATTATCAGATTTCCTTATATCTTACATTTTAGCAAGACTTTAATTGAATGTTGATGATGATGTCGTATTAGTCAAACATTGATAGAAGTCATATTTTAAAATTTCTTATCCCAACATATTAGTCATGTAGACCTTATTTATCTTATAATGGAGAGTTGCTTAAACCCTAAATAGATTTTAAATTTTATTTCCATATAATGGGTACTTTATTTTTCAAATTTCCAATTATTTTTATTATCGTTTGGTGTAACTAAATGCAAGTATGGTCAAGAGGATGGAGGGAAGAGTTTTATATTATTTAACATAAACTTTTGATGAACTTGAGATTGATTTAGTATAGAAGCAAGTAAAAAAAATCCTCATGTTTCATGACAATTCAAGTCTTTACAAAAACTTTTTTTTTTCAAAGCAACTTTTTTATTGAAATACTTAAGATTGAAATAGGTAAAAATGACAGTCAAGTGGGAAGATTGATGATATTATATAAATTAGGTTGCTTTTAAAATATACCCCATTTATAGAAACATCAGTCCTTACCATTTTTAAAAAATTTGAAACGGAAGAATCCGTATTCGCTATTCTTTAAATGTGCATTAAATAAATCTCTAAATTAATACAATAGCCTGCAAATTATATCAACTGGCTAATTCCCACTAGATATGTTATGTATAATAGGCTTAATCGAAAGAGTGTAAATAGAAAGAATTAAATACATGATATTTTAGTCCGATGTTCCTCCACTCTATCAATTTAACTATTGCGGGGACTCCTCGTCATGTGCATATACTAAGTCCATAGTCAAATTTAGAATGCTTTTTAAATTTTTTTGGGGTTGGTGGGAGAATAATAATTGAAGTGAAAACAGCTAATAAGAGTACCATCTGAATTAAATTCATATCCGCAATGTACACAAGTTTTGCCAGGCTTGCAAGCAAGTAGGTCCTATTGTTCTCACTGTACTGTACTCACTCTTAATGTCATCAACTTCAAAAGTTAAAAACCTTTATGACTTTAGAATTTACCTTCTAATGATGCCTACCATTTATTCTACGAGTTATGTCTCTCCAAACCCACTTTTTGATTTAAATAATATTATAATAAGACAAATAATTGTTTTTAAACAAAAAATTAAAAAAATATAGAGTTGATTATGTGATTTTTAGTATATATAATCCCATAATAAATTGTAATTTGACCTTGAGATTAATTCAAATGTAACACTTTCTTCTCCTTTTTTTTTTGTTAACCCACGAGGTGTCCTAGGAGGATCCCAATTATGAGAAGGCGCTTTTAAGTCATCCACTTTCAGATTAATATTCGTTCGCACCGAATCAGCTCGTAAAGAATAAAGTGTTGGCCAAATAAATTTTTCCATTCCCAGAACTTGAATTCGAGACCTCTAGTTACTTCTTTCTTTTGGATGTAAAGGTGACAAAATTGGGAAATCATGGTTTCTCTCAACTTGGGAACTTGCATGCATGTGAAGACCATCGATTTGCAAATTCTCCTTTGCATGTGGAGGAGTGGAAGATATATAGATATGGAAAAGATTTGGAACTCTCACGTGCCATGTGTAATGATGATGCACTTTGACTCTTTTTAACTTCATCATTTTTATGAACTTCACCAATTTGGATTTTTGTTGGTTAATGGCCACCATATGATATGATCTCTCATGCAATAAAAGTTGGATACATCTGGTCTTTGCTTGTCATGATTAAAGATAAAATCCTCAACTTGCATCACTTCTAAGCTATTTTTGCATTTATAGTTTCAGACAAAGAGATTGGATCCTTTACCTCTGTGTGCAATCATTTTATGGTAACTAAACATGCAAGCACTATGTACCAACTTGGTCACCACAAAGTAAAGCTGCCTCACTATTGCTTTACATAACATGGGAAATCCCTTTTTTTTTATAACATTAATATTAGTAAAGCTTGTATTTTTGAATGTAATTAATAATTTATATATTACATATTATTTCAGAGTTAAGTGATAATTTCAACTTAATTGTTATTTATAATTCAAGCATGATCGATTGTATTTGAACTCACAACTTGAGATTAAGACATTAAACTAATCTTTTAAGAATCAGACTGGAAGTTAAACCAAAAAGACAAGAGATTTAAAATTTAAAAGATTCAACATATATTAGACATCATAAAATTGGTTAAAGATTAAATAAAATTAAAAATTATAAAATATGATTAAGAAGAACGTTTTTCACTTAAAGTTTAATTAAAAAAGAGACTGTTAATTAATAAAAATTAATTAGTTTATTTTGATAGATAAAAATTGATTAGTTTATAAAAATCAACCAATTAATTAAGAAACTGATCTATTTTTAATAAAAAAGTATGAAAAGTCGAAAACTAAACTAAAATATTAATCGATTCAAGATTTTCATAATTAAACCGATCGAACCAGTTCAGTTTTAATCATGACATTAAACTATGGATGTGGGTTGGTTGGAATGGTACATAACCTCAATTCCTAAGTATATCTCATATTGGTTTCCAAATCCAATAGTTTATGTGAACAAACAAAGAAAAGAAGAGGTAAGAGCAGCAGATTTTGACACTTTCTTTATCTTCCCCTCAAGTCAATAGTTTGTTGGCATCTACCTATGTAGAGGAGAGGGGACATTATGTGACGCTTTAGGCTTATAGGCATGTGATGATCATGATTAAGTCAACGTGCACCGTTGGATGGAGCAGCTGGTAGTTTGATTAAACGACGTGATTACCCCAATCTTTGGAACTTGCGGTCTATGTGATTCTTATCTCTTTCATTGAACCTCTCCATAATATTATATAGGTCTTGTCAAGTGAGCCCATTTGGCTGTGGACATTGGTTTGGGCTTACCAGATCACGTCATTTCATTTCCTCTATTTGTCATTTAAAAATTATAATATTATTTTAAATTTGATTCAAAATTTAATTAATTAAAAAATTGACAATGGTTCAGATTAGGGTTTTTAGTAATTATTTGATGCATCTTATGATTATGTGATTCATTCATTTTCTCTATTGTTTGTTATATAGCCATTAGATTCCTTCCGTACCTTGTGATTACGAAGAAACAAAGTTGTGAATGTTCCGAGAATAGAATGAAATAAAACCGAATAGATTTGAAAATTTATAAAGTTGAAAACCCGTAAATGAAATATCATTTGGGGCTGGTTTAAATGATAAAAGCATGCTCTCATGAGCTTAACAATTCAAAAGTTGTAAGTTTAAGTCTTGATTAAGGAATCGCAACTCAATTTAGAAAGTTTTAAGATCCATCTCACAATTAAGATAGTCTAACTCAACCTCAAATCAAAGTTTAAGTTTAATAGGGCCTGATTCGAAAATTATAAACTTTAGGCCCATTCAATTCCTTTTTTAAAGAAAAGGCCCATTTATTCCCATGTCACACTGAGTCCGTTGCCTAATTCCCTAATTTAACAAAATTAAGAGCCCTTATTTGCAAAAACCCAAAAAGTTAAATTCATGAGAAGGGTACTACACTAGTCTCCTTCTTTCCCTCAATCTCTATCTCTTCAGTCTCTCAAATCCATTCTCTCCTCTTTGCCTGATCTTCCAAAACTCGGGGGTCTTGCCCAATTCCTAATTCATTGTGCGCTATCGGCCCTTTTTATCCATTGTACGACATAACATATTACATGTTCTTCAAATTCCTCTGATTTACTAGGAATTTTCGGGCAAGTTATTTATTTTTGGGATAGAGAATGGCTTCTGATTCGTGGGGTTCTCGTTTCTCGACTTCTTCGAGGCGTTATAATCTATCTCGATCAGGTTTGTTCCAAAGTTTGTTTATTTTCTGGTAAAGAACCAACCTTTTTTGATTTTACGCGCAAAGGTATTGGGTTTTTGTTGGTTTCTTGGTTTTCAGGCTTGTAAACGTTTATTTTTTTTGTGTGGGTTTGGCGATTTTAGATCTGTTTGATGAGGCTGAAGGGGAAGAGGATTTGAGAGCGGAGTTCTTGTGCCCATTTTGCCCTGAGAATTTTGATGTTGTTGGACTTTGTTGTCACATCGATGAGGAGCACCCAGTTGAAGCCAAGAATGGGGTATTAATTTTCTTTTCTGTCTGTTTGAGACTCTAATATGTTACTTTCTTCTTGTTTCTATTAATTCTTCTTTAAATTTCAGTTTTTTGGTCTGTCAAGTTGAGAAATGTTGGAAAAATTTGAGTTCTTTGATTTGATGACAATTTATTTATTTAGTTTTCTTTGGAAATTGTAATATAGTGTGTGTTTAAAGGATGTCTTTTCTTGGACTAAATATAGAGGTTTTATGAGGGTTTATAGACATGAGTTTATACTTGGTACTGAGCAAAAGTAAGTGTTATGTACTCTTTAGCTTTTTAGCTTCTAAGTTGACTTCTAGTCCAAGGTTCTTGATTGCAAGGATTTTTCTAGGATTGTACATTTTGGATGTAGATCATAGGTTGGAATGTGAATTTCATTCTCTTTTGAGTGTTATTTATCAGGGTAAGGTTGCTTACTACTGGATCTTTTCAGACTCTGCATATTAGTCGAAATTTTTTACTAAGTTTTTGTTGTTTCGTGAGTTATTTACCTGCAAGAGTATTAGAAACTGGATTACAAACACTTTTGCTGTAGTTCTTATGCTCTAATCTTATTTTGCTATGGGAGCAGTTTTAAGATGCCTTAATGCTGTGAGCATTGTTTGAGGGTATGATCCTGACTATTCGTTTGAATTGTCTGTTCTAGGTATGCCCAGTTTGTTCCAAGAGGGTTGGAATGGATATTGTTGGCCACATTACCGTGCAACATGGGAACTTTTTAAAGATATCCTTGATCTTTGGTTTGATACTTAAGTTTAATCTTTCCTCAAATTTCTTGAGATTCGACTCATTTCGTTTGTGTTAACTAGATTTGCCTTTTCTTTCCTATGGAGCCTCTGTCTGTGATTTATCATTTTGTGTTCAACAGCTTATTGTATCTCTTAGTTTCAAATTGCTTTTCATTTTCATTTTCCTGTTTCATCACAATCCTTCAAGACTCTTTGGTATTCCTTAACTTGGAATTACGTGCAACGAAAAAGAAGGTTGCGCAGGATGGGTTCTAACTCAGCATTTTCTATGTTGAGAAGGGAGCTTCGAGAAGGAAGCTTGCAATCCCTGCTTGGAGGATCTTCGGGTTTCATTCCTTCCTCTAGTACAGAGCCTGATCCGTTGTTGTCATCCTTTATACTTAATCCACCTGTACCGGAGGAAACTATCAATATCCAGCCTCTTTCACCTGTTGATGGAAGCTCGGGTAAGAGCAACAACACTGAGGATTTTCAAGAAAGGTATGGGTCATTTAGTTCTTTTTCCCTGTTAAATTTTGACTGTATGTAGGAGTATAGAACCTTATCCTATCAGGGTTAACTAGGTTGGACTTTGTTTGACTTAGATACTCTTGATTTTAAATTTTCATGTGCAGTGATTGGTCAGCTATTCTTTTCAAAATTCTTAAACCCAAGTGTCAGGGAACGAACTTAGTGAAATCCATTTAAGATTCTTGGTATTCCCTTGTAAGGGTCATAAATTGAAAATTTTGGGTATCTGCGAAAGGATATCACGACTTTAGTAAACACAATTATCATTTTAATTATGCCATTGAGGTTGCATTCAAACTAGAACTTGAACAGAACTATAATCACCTGGTGAACCTTGGCAAAATACCAAGTTGCACTAGTATCTGAACTTGGTATTCCCTATATTTTTCCTCGTATTGGTTACGATCACGAAAACCGCAATTTCAAATTGACAGGAATGTGGAACGGCCAGCCCTATCTAACAAAGAACAAGAGGAGAAGATGCAGAAGGCAGAGTTTGTCCGGGGATTGCTGCTGTCAACAATTCTTGATGGCACGTTATGAGCCAAAGAGGGGATTGGTGTGAGAGGAGAGATATGTTGTGTGTCCTGTATAAATATCTATGCAAATGAAGAGGCAAGAACTCATGCGAGATTAAGAGGGAAGGCTTCAGCTCATAAGTTGTATTAGCTAGGCACGATGAACTATGTACTAGTGACCTATTCCAGGTTTTATATTTATATATATATATATATATAATGGGAAGATGGAATAACTTATCCCTGAAGGCTATGATTTTAGAGTGAAATAAAAAGTCGTGTGAAATCAAAACAACCGCTGCAGAACTTTGCTTGAATATCAACAGATCCTCGAGCAGGAAAATTATCAAGAACCATGATTGCAGTGTACACCCGAATTGTGGCGTCTCCACACGGTGTACATCTGATGAGTCGTGTTTTCGGTCGGTGTACATCCGAAGAGCGATGACTGCGAATTCTATCACACAGACATCAATTAAACATAGGCTGACCCTTCTCATTAGACCTCTTGAGAAGAACAGTTTTAACTTGAATTGATTGACCCGTCTTTGCAGGATGACAAAATTGAGTAGGTCAGGTATTTACCAATCTGAAGAACTAGAGTACATCATTAACAGATAAAAACAAGCAGTTGCAAGTACAGAATGAACATTCAATGATCAAAAGAGATTATATACAAATCTATTTAACTTTTCATCATTATCATCATGATTGTCATATCACAGCCTTATTCAGGAGGCCGCACCAAAACAGGATAGTGAAATAACAACCAGAAGGCCCCTCCAAAAGCCTCTAAACAAGCATTTACTAAATAAAAGCCAAAACTAGACCTCTCTTCTATCCTTATCCAAGAGAGATGGTTATAAAGCCAATATAACTTGGGCTGAAAATCCTAAAGGCACCTCTCAATGAGTTTAAAACAACGATGGAAATTTTGCATTAACAACCGACAGTGTACTATTTTTAACATTCAAAGTCTCAGGATATACGAAAGACTTGGTATCACCTCCAGCTAGAGTTATGCCTTGCGAAAAACCCGTAATCAGGATGATTGACTTGTAAAAGCCTAAGCCAGTTATCAGCAGCTAGCAGTAGTGAACTGGCCTTTTGACGTTCGGATGCTTTATTAGAATTCTGAAAGGACGACTTGAACTTGTGGGAAGCAAGGCCAAAAGTTGGCAAAGGTAGCTTAAAGGGTGCGGGTGCACCAAATGGAACATCCCTAGTGGTAGAACCACGAGGATGCATTCCATCGACGTTTAAACCTGCTCCAAAGAGGTATATAATGAACCATATGTAAGCCCATGATTGCAAGATAACATAAGCAAGCAACCATGCTAAGATAATAGTTCTACATGATCAATCCAAAATAGAATGTATAGAGAGAGAGTACTTTGGAAAAGTGTTGAGAGTGAATGAAAAGTCAGGAAGCAGGCGTCAAGATTCTGTAATGTCTGACCCACAGGGATCCTATAAATCGGATACCAATGCACAGAGACCCAACTTGCAGGTGACAGGTCCAAACTTTTATATGTCTTCAGTTCTGGAAATTGTGAGGCAAGAAAAGAGATCTATATAATATTGTGTTAGTAACTAAAAATTATAACAAAAGAGTAGAATCTGAAAATATTAAAAGTTTGACGAACTCACCTTATCAGCTAAAGGTTCTCGCATAAATGGTGGATCATATTCCATATATTCAAAAACAAGCTGACCTCGAGGGTTGGAAAATTCACATTCATCACTTGATGAACCCTTCAGAGGTTTATTTCCAAGAGACACTCCATTCAAACTCTTGTCAATTCCACCATCACTGCCACCGTCACTACTTGTTTCCCTAGATGAATCATTATCACTCTCTTCATCACGTCTCCTGTAAGAAGATGAAAGCAATAAATTAATCGAAGAAAGGGACTGGCTAATCCACAAAAACGGGACTTGTGAAAAGATGATAAAATAAAATAAATAATAAGCAAAGATGCACATAAACACACATGCCACTCTAAATTCTAATATTTATTCCTCAAAGGAACACCATAACTTATGCTGATCAGAATGACATATCAATTTGAAGGCAAGGAATCAAACATGAAAAGAACCACAGATCCTCCTGCCACTACAGTTCTTCATAAAAGGACTTCTGCAACAATATTCTTGGCTGAAGTTTTAACAAGTTGTGCGTTGTACGACTGAGGTACATTCCATCATATTCACTTCTAAAAGGTTCACACTCTTCTCATTAGTTCTTCATGTAGATTCTCTTTACGCTTTAAATAAGTGCCCATTTACGTCAGCAAACCCTTCACATGGAGTTAATCACTACAACACCTTACTCATACAAAAGTTGTAATTGAGGAAATATCACCACTCCAAGTGTTCATAAATGGTGGCCTTTTTAGACTTTTTCCTATCATTCTTGTACCACTTCCATATACTCTTCATTAGATGTAATCAGTATGACTGAGCCATTAAGACAAAAACTAAGCTACTCAAACACCACGAAACAAATTCATGGCTAGAATATGAGACAAAATATTGTCCCAAAATTTCTCCTGGCACATTTTCCACCAAGAAACATCTCGCTGCAATAAGATTATTATGTAAAGCTCAAGCAAGACACCACAATATAGGATACAGGCATTCTATCATGGAAGGTTCAAGTTTCACACCATAAAACACTTGAATCTAGGTGAAAATTATGAAGCTAACAAGCTGCAAAAGATCTACTAAATTTTAAAGATTCCTTTTCACTATGAAAAGGTCCGACTGTTCATAACTGAAGCTCATATTTCCTGCAAATGTTAACTGCCCTTACAGCTTGCTAACCGTGTAGATTAGATCTTTCATCCATATATAGTTTGTACCGGTACAAAGGAGAATAAAGAATAGTGTTAATGAACGGAACTAAGGAGAAAACCAACCTAAAACAACCTGAAGAAAGAACTCTAAAGCAGTATAATAACCCACAGGTACTGAGAAGCTACATTTTGGTTATACAAACTCATCTCGGAGATCTTTATGAATTACAATAAATTCCTATCTAAATTGATACGTCCAAGCCTCAGAACAGAAGTTATCCATCTCACGACATGATAAATACGTGGCTCCAGAACAGGAAACATAGAACTATGGATATTAAGAAATGATAAACACGTGGAACCAGAACAGATAAAGTTCAAATACAGCATATGATTCTCTTCAGAGCACAACAATTTAAGTCATTGTGATCATTCATAATTATTAGAAGATTTAGAAATATAAGTAACAATTGATTGCAGATAAATATCAGAAGATGTCAACAACTTACCTTAACCGCAGAAATGGTCTGGATGGGTCCACATATAACTGAATGCCAGACAAGGAGGGACAATAGTACTGCATAACAATTTCACCATCATCCAATAAATGGGGAACTCCAGCTCCATATGCACTCCACTCCCCAAACGATTCCCAGAGATCCTCAAGCACGAAATATGGGTGACACTCTGGTTCATGAGTTCTCCATCCCTTTACACTGGTCTACAAACCCATAAATGCAACCGTATTAGACCTCATTCATTGTTAGAAACAAAGAACTGCAACCAATTCAGATGAAACCCCACACAATAACATTTGTTCAAGAAATTCAAGTTCCAAAACCCTAATTTCTCATATTGACAAATTAATTCCATCTTTAACCGACAAATTCCGAAACCCATATAAGAAAACCACCCAAGATTCAAACTTCCATCGTAAAGTACAGCAAACCAACGATGAAACAATCGAAGATTCAAACTTTAACAAAACCCTAGTTCTCATCCATAATCTACAATCAATCGCTACCTTAGGCAAAAACTGGGCAGGAACAATCGGGGCAGTGTACTCCAAGAACCGATCCAAATTAGTCAAGATATCCTCACCGGCAGTCCGCCCCGAAACAGAACAACTAGATGACAACGACGAGTTTGACCCGCATTGATCAGAATCCGACTTCTTCACCATCTCCGACCCAGAATTCTTCAAGCCCACCACCGTTTTTTGCTGCTGCTTTTGTTTCTGCTGTTGTTCCTTTTGCTTTCGCATCGCCGGAGACACATAGAAGCGATTCTCTCCACGGTTTCGGGTCATCGGGTCCCCTTCGGATCTTGGCATTGTACAACCAAGTGCACCACAGATGGCTACAGAGCGAAAGCAAGGTTTTAAGTGCTTCAGAGTCGATGGATACAAAAGGGGTTTTAGCGATTTTACGAGATTAAACGATCAAATCAAGTATGCATACACCAAAATGAAGCAGAACAGAACAAGAGTTGAAAAAACAGAACCGAACCCAGATAAACGTACCTCTGTTTTCGTGAAAATATATAATAAAAAGTCGTCTTTTGTGTTGTGGCTGTGTCGTTGTATCGTGTCACTTGTTGTCTAAACGATTATATGCACGTATGTTCTTACTTCTTGGAGTCATATTATCTTTTGTAGCTAAGTACAGCGTGTGAGAAATCACATGTGTGACGAGAAGTCTCGAGAAAGTTTGTTTCTTTTTAGAAATTAAAAATCAGAAGAGTACATAGATAATCTCCACTAGTTAATACAATACTACATGAAGCAAGTAAAAAACGATATCGTTTAAGCATAGCTACTAATCAAAGTATAAAAACGACATATGTTATTGGGCCATTCCAAATTAGAAATCGAGCCTACCCCTGTTCTCTGAGCTTCCCGAATTGTTCCAAATTAAGGTTGGAGCTTATGTTAATTCGTGATACAAATCGCAACTATTCGATAAGTACTTCACTATCATCGTGTCTAAACTTCTTCCAATGATGATTTTCTTGCCTAATCTCCCTTATAGTTGTTAAAGGTGGAGATCATGCCTCGTGAAGACGCGACTGGGTGCCCTTAAGACTTGCAAAATCTGGCTTCCTCAGGTAAGTTCCTGCTTCTAATCCTTGTCTATCAATTTTGCTCCATTTTCCAGCTTGTATATTGTTCTCTCTCTCTTTCTGTATGACAATTTGTAGCACTAAATTAGCTTATCGTTCCTTGTTTTGGAACTTTCTCTGATTCATTTCTTCCCATATCTCTTTGGTAGATATGGCGAGAGATAGAACTTTCCTCTTTCATAATGGAGAGGAGATTTGCGCTTCTGCTAAGTCTTAGATGAGGGAATTAGTTATCCCATGCTAAGAGAGGCTATTACTAATTCTACTCCACATTAAACTAGAAAAAGGGCATAAGAAGAAGAGGTGGGCCCTAGTTTTAATATCTCTTCGTTTTAATATCTCTTCTCCTCCACAGACAACAATTTTGGTCCAAATTCTGGATGAATTATAGTCTATCCGATGTTGCTACCCTATTCCTTACCACCAACCACAGTAGGAAAGCATAACTTGGCCTGAGAGTATTACACCAAATAACTTTAGATCACCGGTCGTCTTGATCAGAGTGATAGAGCCATTTCCTGTAGATTTTGCTAGAAAAGATTTTAGTAGAGGATTCTTTCCATAGAAAACAGTCCTGTAAGCTAGGATTAGGAAGGTATGTAGGTTTCAGATGCCTGACTATATCGGGAAATTGTATCTATTCATTATGATTTATAAGGCTAGCCACCTTAGCTTTGTGGTCATGATCTGAAAAAGCAGAGACAACAATAGGATTTGATTATAGGGGACCATAGTCGGTCCAATTATCGTGTCATGGGAAAGCAGTTTGGCTATTGCCAACTTTACAGAAGACATCATCTACTCCTTTTTGGTTTTTTCTTAAGATCTGATTAAGGAACCAAGAATGAGATGACCTAATAGGAAGAGACCATATATTGTTCCTTTTCAGAAAGTAGATCTCGAGCCACTTCATCCATAATGAATGCTTGTCCTAGATCATTCTCCACAGCCTTTTAATCAAAAAAACATTATTAGCAACTTTTACTGAGATGACCCCTAGCCTATCCTTCTCCTTTGGTTTACAAAGATCAACCCATTTAACCGTAGGAATCCCTGAATCTCCATTTGCTTTCCCTCATAAAAAAATCTCTCATCATCTTTTCCACAGTTTTTACTAGCTTTTTTGACAAAGGAAAATGAGTACTCCGTAAAGATTTAGTGAACATAAGACATATTTAATAAGCTGACCCTTTCCACCATAAGACAATTTGTCCCTTTGCCCAGTCGCCTTTGAATCTTTTCAATAAGGGGAACACATTCATTGAAGGATAGTCTCTTGGTGGAAATAGGGAGACCTAGGTATTGTAGAGGAAGATTTTTCCTATCTATATTAGTTGGAGAGGAAGCAGTACCCTGAAGGGAGTCTGCCAAAGTGGATAGAACAAAGTGGCTTTTATGAAAATTCACTTTAAGACCTGACATCTTGGAGAATTCGTTGAGTGTGTCCATTAGTAGTTAGATCGAATTTGGATGGGCTTTGGAGAAAAGAATAAGATCATCTGCAAAACAGGGGTGAGTGAGTGATAGTTTCCTATGCTTAGAGTGAAACTTGAATTTAGGATTGTGAGAGACTTTGGCCTTGATCATTAGCGAAACCACTTCCATACATAGGATGAATAGGTATGGAGACAGAGGATCCCCTTATCTGATTTCTCTCGTCCCTCTGATGATTCTAGAAGACAAGTCATTAATAAGCACATTGTAGGCACTATTTGTAACACAAGTCTTAATCCAATTAATGAAAGAATATGGAAAATTGAACTCCTTGAGAACCCTGAATAGGAATGGCTAACTGATGCAATCGAATGCTTTGTTGAAATCTATTTTGACACCACAGTTAAGGAATGAGTTCCTTCTAGAGTATCCTTTAAGAAGTTCCTGTGCAATAAGAATGTTATCCCCAATATCTCTACTTTTCATAAAAGCATTCTGATTCTTATTGATGATGAGATTCAGAACTCCCCTCAGTCGATTAGTAAGGATCTTAGCAATGATTTTATAGAGAAAATCGGTGCAAGATATCAGTATGAAATCGTTAAAAGTAGAAGGGCTAGGAGTTTTGGGGATTAAACAGAGATTAGCCTTGTTTAACTCCTTGAGGAGCACTCCATTAGTAAAAAATTCATGAATAGCCGCTCTAACCATGGGTCCTATAAGGGACCATGTCTTTTGGAAGAAAAAAACCATTGAGCCCATCTGGTCCGGGAGCTTTCATCCTATTTATAGCAAATACCATGGTATTGATCTCCTCATCTGTTATGCCTTCCACCAATTTCCCAGCATCTTCAGGACTGACTTTGTTGATGATATAATTCTTAATAGGATCCAGAGCTAAGAGACCTCTATCAAATTTCACAGCTTCCTCCATGATGCTTGATTAATCATTAAGACTTCTTCCCTCAGTATTGATTATCGAGCATATTTTATTAACATTCCTTCTATCTGTAAGGGAATTGAAAAAGAATTTAGAAGCTTTATCGCCCTCCCTGATCCAGTTAATCTAAGCCCCTTGATGGATGAGTGAATAGTGATTTTGGACTGCTCCTAGATAGAGGTAAAGTGCTATCTTTTCCTTTTAGAGAAGGTTCGCATTATTAAGATTACGAAAGAGTAGACTTTGAGTGGTAGCTAGTCTTTCCTTAGCAATATCAATAGTAGCTTGAGTACTAGGGGAATGTGAAGCCTTCTAAATCTTTAGTACTGCTTTAATTGCTTTAAGTTTTTGGTAACATATGAATTGCCTGGAACCCGAAACCTTAGCTGATAATCCCCTCCTGATTTCTTCATCGAATTTATCCACTTTAACTAGATAGTTGTTAAAGCTAAAGGGATGTGGAGAAAAGAACTCCTGGAGGAGTCCCTCATCTAGAATGGGAGAGTGATCAAAAGAAGTCTCTAGAAAGTTTTTACTTATGAGCATATGGGCTTTATAATCATCTTGTTGGAGCCCCTTCCTTATATATGGTTCAAATAATATTATTTTTTATATTCATTTAAGTATTTTTAAATTAAATCAAATTAATCGATCAAGTTTAAATTTAATTTAAAATTTAATTAAATTAAACTCGGATCAAAATTATTAATTCTATACTCTTCTAATGTAGATGTTCTTAGATTGGTGTCTTCACCGGTAAAATTATAAGACATTTTGTTGGTTAAATATTGAATTTAGTGTGATTTTTAAAAATAAATAATAAAAATTATTTATTTGATATAACGATTTAAGTCAGTGTAAATTTTGGATTATGAAAATATAAAAATGCAATGCCCATTATTTAATTTTTGTTTTGAGTTAGTGAAGTAATATTCTTGTGAGCTTTTTTGGATTAAAGGAATTGGGTTGGCTCATTACTAGGCCGTAGCTTGTACCTACTTATGTTATAACTTGTAAATTTTTCATTATTTAATTCTTATTTTGGATCAGTGAAAGATTACTCTTGAAAACTTTGGCTTACAGGAATTAGGTTGAGTTCATTCCTAGGTCTTACTCTTTGTCCATTTCTAAAGTTTAAAAGTATTTTTTGTGTGTCTCATATTCCTAATTTGAGTCATTCAAGATAACATTAATTTAGATTTGACTTAAAACTTAACTAATTCCAATCTAGTTTGACTTGCAGGCATCAAATCAAACCAACCTAATTATGTTATTATTATTTTCACAAATCTACTATATTTCATTACATTAATTTCAATATAAGAGTCAATGAATTCTATCAAATCTTCCCAAACTCCGCGTCTAAGCGGAATTTTAATTGAGTGTTGATGATAATATTGATAATAGTCAATTAATTAACATAATATTCATCATAAAATATCTTTCATTTTCATGAATATGCTTGTACATATGTGAGACTATTGAGAATTCTTAACCATAATTCATCTCATATATAAATAACTTTTGGTAACAAGTACATAATTATGATATCCTTTTTTACAAAAAAGAAATAAAAACTGGTTTTCTGTCAAACTTAGACTCTAATTAGAATTCAAATTCAAACCTGAACTCACCTAAACTTATTTGCCCCACTTAATAGTAATTTAAAACAACTTTTACCAATCCAAGAGAAACAAAAGTATTGGTGTAAATGGGAATTCTTAGGCAAGGTCACTTGATGACAAAGAAAAAGGCCAATCAAGAATTACACATTCATTGAAGAAGTTTGCGCAATCATACAACTTTTTATCTGACGATTCAACTAATGAGATTAGGACAAAGAAATTTATAATTCTATAATTCTTTTCCTTCCCATAAACATGTTGTTTTAATCTATTTAAAACTCTTAAAAGTTCATGATATAACCTTGAAAATGACATGATTCTAAAACCGAACAAGATTTAAACTCTTGCAAGTGATGAACAATTACTCTTAGAACATAAAATTCCATCATTTGGTTGATATGGTGTCTTAACTATAAATATATCCCTCACTTAGTCTCAAATCGTAAGTTTTCGAATACCATCTTCAATTTCTTAAAACAAGACAACAATGGTGGTTGCCACTTCTAATGTTGAGTTCACTTCTACTGTAACCCGTTCAAGACTTTATGGAGAAACAAAATTTATAAATCATAATAACAAGTCCTCATATAAGAGTAATATCTTCCATGTATTACATTACATTATGTCTCTACACACAATCCTTCAACTTAATGAATAAGCCCTATGTTTATTCTAGATCCAAACTTAACGAAGATTCTCAATATAACAAAAAGAATATTTATAGGTGCACAAACTATATGAAAAACATCACATTGAATAAGAGTTTTATTGAAAATAATGTACATTCAATGACATTATTTTACAGAACCTAGTCCCATTTGTACTACATGATCCTTAAACTGCTTAGGTGGCATGTCTTTAGTCGAAGGATCCACAATCATCAACTTAGTGCTATTGTGCTCAATGATCATTTTCTTTTCTTTAACACGTTCTCTTATAGCTAAATACTTAAAATCGATATGTTTACTTCGGCTTTCACTTTTGTTGTTTTTAGCCATAAAAATCGCAGCTGAGTTATCACAGTATAACTTTAACGACTTAGAAATAAAGTCCACAACTTTAAGCCTATATATAAAACTCTTTACCTATACACCATGCGAGGTGGCCTCAAAACATGATACAAACTCAAATTCCATAGTAGAAGTAGTACTCAAGGTCTACTTGACACTTCTTCAAGTAAATGATGGAATTTTATGTAATCCTTCGTTCCTTGAAGATATCTCATCATTTTCTTTGCAGCCTTCCAGTGATCAATACCTATATTGCTCTGATATCTTCCTAACATTCCAACTGTGAATGTAATGTCTGGTCTTGTACAAACTTAAGCATACATTAAGCTTCCAAAAGTTGAAGTATATGGAATGTTCTTCATGTGTTCCCATTCGAACTCATTTTTTGGGCATTGAATCAAATTGAATCTATCACCCTTTACTGTGGGTGCTACACTCGATGCTTAATCTTTCATTTGAAATCTTTCTAAAATTTTGTTGGTATAGGTCTCTTGAGACAATTTCAAAATGCTTCGAGATCTTTCTCTATGGATCTTAATGCCAATGATATAAGACGCCTCACCCATATTTTTAAATCATTATCATTGGTTGAAAGTAAAAAGTCATCCCCATATAACACAAGATAACGAATCTTGCTCCCACTAACCTTCTGGTGTATACACTAATCTATGAGGTTTTCTTCAAAACCAGATGAAGTAATGACTTCATGAAATTTTTAAATACCATTGACAAGATGCTTGTTTTAAGCCATATATGGATTTGTTGAGCTTGCAGACCAAATGCATACCATCACTAGAGGAGAATCCTTCTGGTTGTTTCATGTAAACCTCTTCCTCTAGTTTACCAATGAGGAACGTTGTTTTTACATCTATTTAATGTAAATCAAAGTCAAAATGGGCTACTAATGTCATAATTACTTGAAGATAATCTATCTTTAATACAGGAAAAAAGAAAATGTCTCTGTGTAATTGATTTCTTCTTTTTGAATAAATCCTTTAGCAATGAGTCTTGTTTTATGTTGCTCAATGTTGCCTTGTGAGTCTTTCTTTATTTTAAAAACCCATTTACACCCAATGGGTTTTACACCATTAGGCAACGCAATAAGGTCCCACACTTGATTACGTGTCATAGAATTCATCTCATCTTTCATGGCATTGTACAATAAGTTTGATTCTTTAGAACTTATGGAATATGAAAATGTTTCAGGATCATGTTCGGCTCTAATGTTAAAGTCCGATTCTTGTAAATACGCAATATCATCACTAGAGGTACCTGATCGCCTTACTCTAGTAGATCTCCTTAATGTTGTTTCAACATTCTCATCAGGATCATGTTGTGCAATTGGTTGATCAACAATTTCTTGTTATTCCATATCAACAACTTGATCTATTGAATCGGTATCAATTGCTTTTGGAATTTCAGCAATTGGTTGTCTAACACCTATTGATGCTTGAGGGGTGTGAATGATAATCAATATATCACTTAAGCCAGAGGGATGAATTTCTTGATGTTCCTTTTCTAAAATAACATCTCGAAGTCGATCACTCTTACTAGTCAAGTCATTCTCAAGAAATTTTGCATTTCTTGATTCCACAATTATAATACCGTGAGATGAAAAATAGAATCTATACCCCTTGGAATTTTCAGCATATCCAATAAAGTAACCACTCATGGTTCTCGACTCTAGCTTCTTTTCTTGTGGATTATAGATTATCACTTCAGATGGGCATCCCCAAACGTATATATGTCATAAACTTGGTTTCTAACCCTTAAATAACTCAAAAGATGTCTTTCAGACAGCTTTAGTTGGAACTCGGTTTAATATATACACAATCGTCTTTTGTGCTTCAGTCCACAAGAAATCAGAGAGTTTTACATTACTCCATATACTTCTCACTATGTCAATTAATGTTTGGTTTCTTCTTTCCGCTGTACCATTTTGGTTCGGAGAACCAAGCATAGTGTATTACGCAACAATCTTATGTTCTTGAAGAAACTTAGAAACGGACCAGGTGCTTGTCCATTCTTTGTGTATCTATCAAAGTACTCTCCACCTCTATCTGATCTCACGATCTTAATTTGTTTTCTACATTGATTTTCTACTTTAGCCTTAAAAACTTGAAAGGCATTTAAAGCTTCGTCTTTAGAATGAAGTAAGTAAAGATATATATATCGTGAATAATCATCTATAAAGATGATAAAGTAATTTGGACTATTTGCATTCATGTCTAGATAGCAAATATCCGTAAGTATGATTTCTAACAGATTTGCGCTCCCCTTTGCACCTCTTTTAGATTGTTAGTTTGCTTACCTTTAACGTAATTAACACAAGTCCCATAATAAAAAAATCCAAAGTACTAAGTAATTTTTCATTACCAATTTCTTAAGTCCCTTAATAGAGATGTGTCCTAATCTCTAATGCTACAACATAGAAGAATCTTCATTCACAATTCATCGATTTATCCCAGCAATAGTATGCATAAAAGTACAAGCAGTGTCATTTCATAATTTAAGAGAATAAAGATCATCAATCAAAACACCATGTCCAAGAACTTTGAATTTATTGGATAATTGAAAACCAGAATTTGTAAAATTAAAGGTAAAACCCAATGGTACAAGTTATGAAATAGAAATTAAAATTCGAGAAAAACTTGGTACATAAAAGGTATTTTCCATATGTAAAATAAAACCACTGCTTAACGTCAAACTGCAAGTGTCAATTGCTTCTACATGTAAACTTATCTTGCCTCCTGAATAGATGTGGTGCTCACTTCCCACTAGTTTCCTTAGGTTGTGCATACTCTGCAAGGTAATTGAAACATGGATCGTTAAACTATAATCAATCTACTATATGTTATGAATAACACTAATCACATTAGATTCATAACAAATAATTGAAAGATGAGTACCTTTCATTTTGAGCTCGTTCTTAAATTTTAAGCATTCTTTCTTCATATGTCCCATCTTTTTGTAGAAGAAACACTTTGATGCTTTCTTTATCTCGGGCTGAGGAGGATTTTGCCTTTTCCCTTATTTTTGTCCTAATCCTTCTTTTTCTTTCCTTGCGTAGTCAAGTTCACTTTTTCAGCCTCTTCCATAGCCAATCTTCCTTCTTCTTGAGCACACATGATTGATCAACAGCTCATTAATTGACCATTTTTCTTTACGTGTGTTGTAAGAAATTTTAAAAGGACCATATTGTTGGGGCAGAGTGTTTATAACAAAATGAACCAGGAAAGATTATGACATTTTCACTTCTAAAGTTTTTAGCCGAGTCACTATGTCCCTCATGCGCATGATATGATCATACACCTTTTATCCCGGTGAGCCTTATATATGATAATTGCATTATTAAGGTGCTAACAAGAGCTTTGTCAGATGTAGCAAATTGTTCATCGATGACTTTTAAAAGATCTTTCACCTTAGTATCCTGTTCAACGAAACCACCGATACCAACAGATATCTTAGTCTTTATGAACATCACAAATAGACGATTGAATCACTCCCATTTGTTATAAAGACTAACTGCATCAGGAGCGCTGGTTTCAGTGATAGTAGGTGGTTCATCTTTCCTTATAGCATAATTTATGTTCATCCAGCCCAAATGAAGAAGCACTCTCTCCTTTCATACCTTATAATTACCACCCTTTAATTTGGGAATGTCACACAACTTTAGGGATATTCGCAGGTAAAATAACTACAAAATTATTAAACATACATGCTTATTAACAAAATTACTATATTTTACCAATGTAAATCATGCATGAATTCAGGAATCTAATGACATAAAATTTGTCAGTAAACTAAAATTCTACTCAATTAGATCCATTTGATAACACTATCAAATTATGTTCTTTTTCTTAATTTCTGTGGATAAATTAATTATATACACATAACAAAATTTCTGTGAGTAAATTATATATATATATATATATATATATATATGATTAACTACAACTAATGTTTACACTGATCCATAAACTTAATGATATAATTTTAAACAATTACAGTTCATAGCTGGTCCTGACGGAGAGAGATAGGATCCTCTGTCCAATTTTATAATGTCTTATTTTGTTCAATAAATCTTAGCCATTCATTTATGTGGGCCCTGCTTAAATGAGCGCGGAATCCGTATAAATGAATGGCTGAGATTTATAGGACAGAATAAAGCATCATAAAATTAGATAGAGAATCCTGTCCCCGACGGAGAGAGCTTGATCAAAAGTAAATCAACCTACACTACCAATGGAGATGATGAACCTGCAGAAGAAGAGATCAAGAAGAACAATGAAAAGAGTACAGGGATCTTCAAAGCTGTTGAAGCTTATCTTCTCCAAAACCTTGAGGCTGCTTACACTTAGGTTTCGTCTTCTCTAAGGTTGCATGGCGTGCCTCTTACGTAAAACGATAGTTGTTGGTTTCTCCAAGGTCTTGGCTATAGTGGACGATTTTTGATTAAATAAGGATGTTTTGATCGTACTTGCATGATAGGATTGTAACGTTTCTTACATTTGGAATGGTGTTGATTTCAGGTTTAACGAACTTAACAAAATTTCAATTTTAGTCACAAATACGTTCCAAAATATTCTAAAATAAAAAATTTGAACACATTCACACTAAACTTAGGCTTAGACTAATGTTGAAAATGTTTAACTTTGACTAATAAATAATTTTATTTTTTTCTAAAATATGAACGAAATTAAAAGTTAATTTCACCCAATAACTGATAAAATTTTATCATAAATATAAATTTGTACAAACTCCGATTAATTTGATTTAATTTGATGTCAAGATAATTGAGCTTGATAATTCTCTCTTTAACGTGTTATTGGGCTGTATTTATGGGCTTGTTATGATGGGTAGGCTTGACCAATGTATTGTAATGCACAGCAGGCCCTACTGCTAGTCAACCTTAAATACAATCGCCCCATTGAGAACTGAATGAGTTTCTAATCACGATTCGGAATAGCAGTAGTCAATCCTTTGTTGCGTCTCTGTCACTTTGTTTCTCAGAAAATAACAATGGATTCAATTGTTCCTCAATTTTCAGGTATTTATCCATACAATTATTGAATCTAGCATGTTACAATCTTAGAGTTAATCAATTGTATTGATTAATTATGAAATTAATGGATGATTTAATGCGTATTTTCCTTCAATAACAACATATTTCTTTAAATTTGTGGTTTAAAAGAGCCCTTTTGAAACAACCAACTTTAAAATGTTCAATTATTAAGGAAAGCTCACTATAACTTTATGAAAGCAAAGCTAAACGACAATCATCCACTAATATTATTTATATCCACTAATATTATTTATATGTAAAGAACATAATTAACTAAAAACTATAATAATCAATAGGGAATATCTCTATATGGTCCCCTCCTAAAGGGTCCGTTCACATTAAAAGCTTTGCACTAACTTGTAAAGGATGGATAGGGAGGGAAAGTTCACATTAAAATTTAAGAAAATATTGTATTTTATTACAAATTATTAATTAATGATATGTGTGAGATGATCTTTCACAGAATTGTTGTCTTATTATTACTTAAAATTATTTAACTTATAGAATTATAAAAAATTATTATATAATAGTAATTACTATATGACCATGAAGGGTAACCGTTGGTAAGAGAGCACATAGGGATAACAAAAACTCTAAGGTACATGATGTTGTTATACTACATGAATCGAAAAAGACCATTCTCTCAGGTTCATGAAATATTTCATCGATAAGTTTTAAAAGAGTTGCATCATAAGTTTCTAGCTTATATGCCAATCAAGTGTTATGGAACAAATTTTCATAAGAGGCCAACGATAAACAAAGATTGACTGTAACTTAGGGGGCGTTTGGTTTGAGGGTTTGGGAATGAAGGAATGGAATAATTGTGAAAAACAGTGTTTATTTTGGGGTTTTCAATTTCAGGGGAATGGATTTATTCCATTAAATTTGGAAATTTACTAAACCAACCAAGGGGGGTGGATATCGAGTTTTCACTTTAGTATAAGTTTTTATCACGTTTATTTTTTATTCTTTTATCCTCAACATTTGCCCTATTATCATCTTTACTTCCTTATCGCCTCTCAATTTCTTACGATCTCCCATCCTACCTTATCACGTCTCATAAATGAAAGAATTTTTTATTTTGCGCCTCTAGATATATTTTTTGAAATCCCTCGATTTAATCTGAAATTTCAATAAACATATGAAGGGCAAATTATTTTCATTTTTAGTGAGGGTAAAAATGGTATTATATTATCTTTCATTCTCATTGATGCAACAAACCAAACAATATTATTAGTATTAATACAAAAACTCAAGTTACAAACTAAACATCATTTTTTTATTTTTCATACCTATTTTCATCCCCTTCTACTATTATACTCATATTCATAGCCAATCCTGTGCTCAAATCAAACGCCCCCTTAGATTTCAAATATGCTATCCGATACACAAGCCCTTATTCTCCTTCAGGGTGACAATTCTCAAAGTCTGCGATTTAGAAATCTAAACTAACCAACCGCTTTGGTATAACTTAGACCTCAAACATGATATACTCACCAATAAAAGAAATTCTCTTTAACTAATTAAAAATGACAATCAAGCTAAGGTCTCCTAAATTACAAGTTTGATTGGATCTAGATAAGAACTTAGGCTCGAGCTTCTTTAGACTTGGAACATATCCGAAAAATTCTTGTTAAGTTACTCTACCTCTCTCTCTCTTTTTACCTTATGATTTGACAATTACTCCAGCAAGAATCTTCCTCTTTCTGTGTCTTATCACAAGGGAAAGAAGATTCCTTTTGCTTTTGCCTTTCATATATTCTTCCTCCATGCACAAAACAAATGTCACCTTACCTGTACATTGATTCTTCACTTGTACTCTTTCCACCAAACATCCCTTTCATCTCTCATATTAATTGTTCCTTCATTCTCTGTCTCTTCCTCTCTCCGTTCCCTAATGGCTCAAGAATTAGAGGTATGTTCTTTGCATTCCAGTACCTGGTGAGACCAGATATATAAATACATACTTTCTGCAGAAATGAACCTTAACATGGCATGACTTAGTTTGAGTATCAGAGTTGAGTTTGTTTCTATAACCATTCATCATGAGTGGCTTTCCTTCTCAAAGTGCAGGAACCTCGTGTCACCGAGATACAAGTCCGGATGGACTGCAACGGGTGTGTGCAGAAGATCAAGAAGGCACTGCATGGCGTTGATGGTAAGATGGTAATATGTCTGACAAATTCTTGTTAGTGTTGTTCTTCAAGAATTATCATCATCATCCGGGGATTCAACATTTCTGATGTAGATTAATGTTGCAAGTTGCTCAGGTATATCTCATATATATGTTGATCTTCCCCAACAAAAGTTGACAATAACCGGGTGGGCAGATCCAGAGAAAATTGTTCGAGCCATTAGGAAAACTAGGAAGATGGCCATTATCTGTTCTCACTCAGAATCAACAGAGCCTCCTGCTGCTCAGCCATCGGAACAATGTCAACAACAACCTGAAGGTGGTTCTTCGCCACCATCAGCCTCTGATACTGCTAACCCTCCTCCAGCAGAAGCACCAGCCGCTGAACCACCAGCAGCACCGCCAAAAGATCCACCATCGGAAGAGAAACCATCACCAACACCTCCTACGCAAGATACGAATGCAAGCCAACCTAATCCACAAGCCTCTGTACCCAGAGATGAAGGAGAAGTTCATACCACATACCACCGCCCTCTGGCACCAGATTATGACAACTATAGACATGGACCCAAAGATCAAGGAGAAGTTCACATCAAATACCAACACCATCCGGCAACAGATTATAACAACCATAGATATGGTTATGGAGATAATCACACAGGTCACTGGAATAGATATGGCCGTAATGAACCAAGATTTTCACCAGAGCCAATACAGCCAATCCATGTCACACAAAGCTACAACACATATCGGCCATCTCCATATGTTACTAGTTACGAGTATATACAGTCGCCACCGCCACGACCAACTTTTTATAGCAGCAGGATGGACCATTACAATGATGAGTATCAAGAGAATAATCAAAATGGAAACATCACATCTATGTTCAGTGATGAAAATCCGAATGCATGCAGGATAGTGTAAAAAGGGTCAGGCAGGGAGAACATGATGAGAGGAGGGATCGTTGTTTCGTGTTGAGCAAATACAGAAATCAATTAATTGTCAAACAGAAGAATAACAGAATTCTGATGGCTGCCACATTTCCTAACAAGCATGTGAAAACGTTGATCCACGATAGAACTAGATTCTAAACTTGTATGGGCAGGAAGAATCAATTCCCTGCATTCCGTTTCCAAGGCACTACTCCTCTAGACTTCCTTTAAAATTGTGTTTTGCCATGTTAACAAATAGGACTTAATTTATTATCAATTTTCTGTTGGTTCTCTGTCAAAACCAACTTTGCTAGTAGCCTAACTAAAGATGAAGCCACTTGCAATAAAGCAAAAATAATTTAGAATAATTCATAGGTGAACTCAAAAAGGACAAGTAATATTATAGATTTTCATAAAAGAATTACCAAGACAATGGTCAAACAAATCATTTAGATCAGTCCTATTTACACTGTATACTTAAATTCTCAATGTGAACATATAATGGTAGGATTTCCAACTATAGACTTCCAAAAAGTGCTACAGGTAGGGATTCTTTTGATAACTTCAAAAACAACTATTAGTGTTAGGACAAAGGTGATGTAGGACAAATAGAAGAATTATGAACTATTAGTTAAAAGCACAAAATTAGGAAGTGTGGATGGTATTAGGCTACTGAAATATTAGGTTTCAAGGTTGAATTTTGGCTAGGAATGCAGAATTTTCAGATTTTGTAAAGCTGGAAATTTAAGGTTTGATTGCTGGAATTTTAGGGTTTAAGATGGTTGGAACATAGGTATGAGAGGGCTGGAATTTAGGTTAGGGTTGCTGGAATTTGGTGAAGAACACAAAGAATGTGATTGATTAATCTTTCCTCTTTTATTTCTCTTATAGACTTTAAGTTCATTTGCATCAAATGGGTTTTCTGATAGCAGCTACATATCAAATGGGAAGATGCTAACTACTGCAGAAGCACAGCTCAAGGTTTTCAGTTGTTATGTTACCCAAAAGATACAGAAATTTAACAACTACAAAATGTTGCCGTGTCCAGTCACTACAATTGGCAAGCAATAACTACTTCATATGACTAACATTACAGATTTACAGAGTAAAAATGCAAATAAAACGAAGGTTGGTATTATTAGGACATGATCAGGATAATGTGCATAGGTGCTTTGTAAACTAGCAGTCAAATAGTATTGTCTGAAAAAGAGATGCCATGGAGTCAAAGCTTTCACCAATCAATAGAAATCAAAGATCAGAAATACTGATTCGTTGTTTAAGTTGGAGTTCATTACTTGGATTTATACAGAATGAAGTCATAACCATTCAAAGAAAATGGCTTAAATACCAAAACTGATAAATGCAAAATTGAGATAGAACTCAAAACAGTACTATCAATTCACTACCCTAGCTGTCAATATCACTACTTAACTCAGATTCATCGTCTTCTTCTCCATAACGACACTCATCAATGTCTTCATCATCATCCTCGTCATCATCCATCTGGTGACTAGGTGATGACATATCAGTTTTTCTCATAGCAGCTTTGTCAATCTGTCAAAAGGATTAAAAAAGTTAATCAAATACCATTAAAACAACATGAAACAATGAATCAGAGCAATGATGGGAACTAACCTGTGCTTTTACAAGCTGCAATCGACCAGATAGTTGAAATAAAGGTTGAGTAGCCACCTCCCTGGATTTGGTGATCTAGAAAAAGAGACATTGTAAACTAAGAAAGCATTTATTTCCAATTGAGGTGAGGTCAGATACTAGCACAGAAAGAGCAACCAAAAAAAGTATTTTTTTTTCTTATAGTCAATTTCTACCTTCAATAAGGAATCAAGAATCTGGGCTTCATCTTGAGCTGCGATATGATGGCCATAATTGACCAATATACAGTAGATCCATGGTAGAACTAACTTTCCCTTATGTGTTCTGATGTAGACAAAGAATCTTAGTTAACAGCAGTAACAGTGTTTTAGTATGATGTTACAAGAAGATTTGCAGAACTTTGTGAAAGAGATGCCCAAGTCAAAGCAAACACTCGGAATAACAAATTAAAGCAGGAAGGGAAAGGCCAAAATAGATTTGTAAATGGCAGACTCCTATGCTGAAGAATCTCAAATATTAAATTTGATCTTAGAGAATAACAAAAACAAACCTAGACTGCCATACGATCATCAAGGTTTCCAGTAACTTGATAGCATTGCTTGGCCCCATAGACAATACAGCTGCCCTCATCTGGTAGAAAACAACCAATAAAACCCCATAAAATGAGTGAAGCTTATACCGATTCATTCATATTGATGTTGACTTCCATTTTACTGTTTTAATCTTATTTTATTCGGTGGGGGCTAGCAGCAGAGGAGAAATATTGACCCTTGTGGTATTCATAATGACAATAACCAAAAACAACAACAACACCTAGTAGAAATCCCATTGACATAATGACAATAACCAAAATAATTACAAAACAGACCAGGTTCACTTAAGCAAAGAACAGACCTTCTTTTGCGGGATATCAGCTTGAAGATCAATACCCATATGCATTGCAGAGTCAATTGTCTTATCATCTTCATGAGTAAGTAAATTTAATTGTCTCAGCTGCTTCTCCAAGCAGATTGATGGTATGTCAATCATTTCATCTGAACATACCCACAACATTAGCCATTAGTCCAAGCAGAAAGAGAATAGCATAATTCTAGACATTTCAGGAAGTTAAAACCTAAATACTGTATGGCAGTTGGCAAGCAAAAGATGTCGCTACAAAATTTGGTGCTTCCTTATCTTAGTCTCGTCAAGTACAGGAGCAGATAAGCACAAGCACAAGCACAAGTCCTAACAAAACACACTTATTGGCTATTATCAAAATATATTTGACTCTTATGCATTATGTTCACAATCTTTCTTGGCTTTCCTTTCTTTCATTAGCTCTCACTTTAATTTCCATTTTATTTCACGTCCTCTTCTACTTTATCCAACTAAACTGCCAGGGCATCTAGCAGTCTTTTACCAAATTCCAGCAGTGTCAGTCCTAGCAATCTGGAAGCATGGAGAAAATGTTCCAAACATGAGGTATCAAAAAATGTATCTTCAAAGTGACTCCAAGCTCTAAAATTATGGCTTTCTCTACCTTCAGGGATGACAATCAAACTTACAAAAGAACTATATATTTCAATTTAAAAAATGCAATCACCAGAGTCCCCAACAAATAAATTGATATACTCTTTTCCACTTTTTATTGTTTTCAATGAAAGAACACCTACAATTATAAGTGAGAAGTGAAGAAATCAAGTTTTGGCTAGGATCAGAAAATGTGGTGGAACAGTTTAATGTTTATCGATGATCTGAAATAATAAAAACATGGATTAATTATGTTCACATGTACTGTATATATTTCTATAAGATCGCAATTTCACCTTTCTTCTCCACAAGCTCAGCTTGATCATCATTCTCCATCAGACCAGCCATAGCTGCTGCATTGCTCTTCTTTTTATGTTTCACCTTTTTCTGATAAATATCAGAAACTCTTGGAATAGGAAGCAAGGCATCCTCCACATTTGCACGGTCTAATGCAGTAACTGTTGAATTATTTGCAAATTGATTAGGGAACAGGCAGAAAACTAAAACACAGAAAACTACCACCAAATAAGGGTAATTAATACAGGGAAGAACCCCCTAGTGCACAGGGAATCTATTAAGTTTGTCAATCAGTGTCACATCAACAAAACACAAAATAATCGGGTAGTAACTGGCAGCTTTAGGACTAAGGTCCACTGCAAATCTCAGGTAGTTACCTGCATTTTGTGCCCCCATTCCTTTCTTAGGTTTAGTGACAGACTGAGGGACTGGAAGCAGAATACCATCATGAGAGCTATTAAGCCTGATGTCTGTTCCAGAATGCACCAATACTTTCTGGAACATGGGCTTTACCAATAAACCATAGGCAATGAACACTTGTGCAACACTGGATCCAGAAATGCCTTGAATTTTTGCAGCAAATATTGCAGGTACTGGACCCTTATAGGGTTTAGAAACAGATTCATCAGAAGACACTAAAACTTTTGTGGGCTTGGCATTGCGTAACTCCTCCACATTCTGTCCGCACCAGGTATAACACACACCAGCTTCTGAAATGGCCAACACATAAAGGCCCACCTCGTCAACTCCATCAGATCTAAAACATTTGCAGTCAAGGTACACAGCAGGGTGCTCCATTGCAAGAACACAGCTTGCTGATTGCCTTTTGCTTCCATCAATTCTCCATATTGCAACATATCTTTCACCAACAGCAGATGAGAGAATATAGTTTCCATCTTCAGTAAAAATCATGAAACGAATGGTTCCCTGTTGATTATGAGAAAGAAATTTTCTTACTAAAAACAGATATCACAAATTACAAAAGCATATGCAAAAACAATCTAATGCATAATCAATGTTGGGGAAGGGAATTTAAGAAAACCAGCAGATGGAAATCAACACTCACAGGATGACCAGAAAATTTCTGTATCTTCTTGTGATCAGAACAACTGAAAACCTTCAATTGTGCAGCTGCAGTAGCTAACATCTTCCCATCTGATGTCCATAGATATCCACCCAAGTAAACATAATGAAAAAAAACCAAGTATACATTTCCCTAGTATATATCCCTAGTTAATTCAAATGTGTTTGGTAAAATCAACACCATAAGCCAGAATATGTTTACACCCTCTAAATAAATTCTAAATTTTCCAGGAAAAACTAATTCATAGAATGGTCAAGAATGAAGGAACAAGAAGCTAGAACACTAAAACTATATACAACGAACATACCTGAAGAAAGAGAGTTGGAGGATATAGCTTTTGTAGAAGCTCTAAACTTCCCTGACATATTTCCTGTTAGTGGATCAATTATGCAAATCATTCCATCAGCACCTGCAGTGTAGATACACGAATCCTGTGTTGAAAATGAAATAGCATTAACCCCCCTGCACATTAACAACAAAGAAGATCTGAGCTAATAGTAAATCAGAATTGAAGTCACTTATAGTTGATACAGAGCGCCACCCAATAAAGGATAGCAGCTTCAATACAACAATGAACTTTTCACTCTTCCTCTCAAACATCTATCTACATAGCAGTTAAGAAACTTCTAATACAGGGTCAAGTTACTGATCAAAACAACCATGACTGAGAATATCAAGAGAAGAAAATGGAGAGCAAGGGGTGACAAGAGAAGGAACAAGGAAAACAAGTTTTAAATTCTTGATAGAACATAAGGAAACCACAAAAAAAAAAAACCAAAAGACATGGTAAAAGAGCAGTATCAAGGCCCCGTATCTTGACACTTCACCATGAAGGCTAGAAGTTGAAAGACATCTTAAGTTGTAATACTCAAAGAACACTGGTGTTGACAACACAAATTTGCAAGACATAACATTTCTGGGCATAAATCATGCATAATTGTTTCATAAATTCAACTTAAAAGATTCCAGTTACAGATTAAACCAGTACAGGCATCAGATTAAATATTCAGCTATCACTGTTCAGTCCATGCAATTGGCCTTCCTTTTTGTCAGTATTTCTCAACAATAGTACCAGAAGGGAACAGTTAACCACAATTGAAAATACAATGTAATACAAATAAGGTATAAGATTAAGTTTTCCACAAAAAAGGAAAAACACAGAAATAGAATGAGTGGAGTAGGAACAACCAAGAAAGTGATCAATAAGATGGAAAGCTAAACCAAAAACTAAGAGAACTCCAAACTCAACCTAGCAGATTTATGGGTAAGAATATCCATAGTGCAAATCAATGTTTATAACTAACAGTGACTTGGTGAATTCAGAGAAAAAGAAAATCATTTTCACTCAAATATGATAAATTAGCACAGTATGCAGCAAGTAACTCACCCAGGATGGCAATCATTAAGAGACCACTTCAATTGACCAGAAGACACATCAAGTGCCAAGACATCCCCACTGCCAGTTCCTAAAACTAGCAATGAACTTCCTAGTTTCCTTTTCTTCTGCAATGATACGCGGCATTGAGACATATCATTAAGAATGATTGCAGAATAACTTTGAATAAGTTCAAAAAGAAATTGCAAACCTTCCGGTCAAGAGACAACCATTTCATACACGTGTAATCAACTGACAGGTGTCCTCTTTCAGTAGTGTATAAATCCGCATCACTAGATGCTATGTCCGCAAACTCAGTTTGCAGTTGACCACTTATACTGTCCCAAACCTGAGAAGAACAAAGCAGATTCATTACATTGTTTCCAAGAGAGCCATGAGAATTAACAAAAGATATTAATATGCAAACTTTTCACTCATATAAAGCATGGTCAGTTTTAACATCCCCTACTTTAGTAGAATCGAAAGAGTTGTTCAGATCACCTTTATTCGACCATCTCCAGAATTAATTGCGAAGTAATCCAACGAAGGACTAAAGGTAGTCAAGATGTCCCTGATATTAGTTGTGACCATGATCCTGAAAATCCAAGAAGCAAATCAAACATCAAAAATATTTCGCATGGTGCACAAAACACATTCCAAAAGCAACTCTCAAGCGTTCAAAAGCAAACAAAATCATATCTTCCACACACAAACAAGAGAAAAAAGGGGGTCCAACTTCTGAAACCAAGCAAAGCGTATTCGGGAATAACCCTCTTAGCATTATCAATAATACCCTTTACCTATTATGTCCCACAACGTACTAGTTCCATGTAAAACCCTCCTAAAACCCCTAACCAGAGAAGACCCAGAAAAGGGTATATCTTTTTTCTTAGATATTTATTGAAAAAAAATACCTCTTTATGCTGGTGTAGCTATCTGAACGTTCTTCCTCTTCCACTCTATCTTCTTCCAATGAATTTAAGCTCTCTACGTTGAGTACACAATGGAAATATCCAGCTAACGGAGAATTTGTCCTTTGAAGCGACTTTGGAACAATAAGATCATGAAAAAAGAACAGAGCTTTGCAGTGAGTCGGAGACGAAAGAACCTAGAGAAGTGGTGGCAACTAGCTAGGCTTTGAGCCTTCTTCTTCTTCTTCCGTTGCTTCTTTTTTCACCAAAAAAAAAAGAAAAAGAAAATTCAAAATTGGGCTCTTCTCTTCTATTCTAAATTAGCCCAATATTATCTCTAGTTAAGACCAATTTAATGATTTATGGGAAAATAAAGTATTTCAAATTTGTTCAAAACCTTTTAATAACAAAAAAAAAACTAAAATTGGTTTTTTTTTTCTTTTAAAACTGAGAACCGCGGCCGCTACTCTTTGGATGTACACTAAGTAAACCTCTAGATTGACTCAATAGTCTGCAAATCACGTCAATTAAGTACTTTGTACTAAGCAAGCTCAATCAAGAGAACATAGGTAGGGGAAATCGAACACAAGACCTTTTGATTTCATGCTTCTCCATTCCACCAGCTCGACTACCCCTACGAGGCCCTACTAAAATTAGCTTGGTAATATTAATTTAATGAGCTTTATTTTTATATTGAAAATTTTAAAATTAAACTTTTACATAAATTTTAAATTATATTTTTTATTCTTTAATATCTATTATTTAAATAATTATTAATTTTTGAGAAGATTAATACTAAAAATAAAAGTTATTTTTTTCTTTTTCTTTTTCTTTTTCTTTTTTATATATGTCATTTAAAAACAATCTCTCTAGTAATTAAGGGGAATTGGACTTTCTGAACTTTCACGGATGAAATTTTTATTGGATCGTCGTATTTGTAAATATGACACATATTATGAATTTTGAATAGGCATTAAAAATTTATATGCGTTTTACATTTAAAAATTCACTCCCAAATCTTTAATCCAAATATTTAATATTGAGTAATTAAAATATCATAATCTTAAATATTTATTTGTAACTAATAATAATATTTACCTAATTAACTAATAATTAAGATTTAATAAAACGAAAATTTAAGATCTAATCTTTTTTTAAAGATTATAAAAATTAGAAAATAGCCTATGAACCAAACATGCTTGTCTATTAGATCTAAAGATCAAAACAAAAAACTAAAAGCCTTGGATTACAATGCAAACATCAAAATAAAATATAAAACATAAAACAACAGCATAACCAAAAATTTTCTTACACATGAATGAAGAAATGAAGCTGTACAGATAATCTGAAGATAACAAAGTAGCAAATGCTTGGACATATCTCTTTATTGGAAAGAATCAGAACTACTGACAGTAATCTGTTGAAGGCTTCTTGACTATACTGTTCAGGAAAGGATTCATAATGTTGCAGATTTACCATAAGAATCCAGGATGGCAAAGTAAACGGAGGAAAAGCTATAACATGAACTCTCGAGTTCAGGGCATGGTTCCGGGACAACAGATGTCGAATAGCCAATCACATTGGAGCATAGCCAGGGAGATGAGCAAGTATGAGTATGTAAGGTGACATTAAATAGGCAAATAGAGGTGAAAGGAGACTCATGAATTCCTGTGAAATTCCCAGCAACAGTGATGTTCGTACCGACAATGTTCCGCAACATTATCTGGTCAAGAACTGGTAGAGCATTACGATCAAATTTGTCGTCCGGATGTGTTCCACAGTCACCTATAGCGCCAAATGCAATATTGATGTTTTCCAGTTCAACATCTGATATAATGATCCTTTTGATGTAGCCACCCCTGCCCTTGGTTGTCCTGAACTCAATGCCACTATTGGAGTTATATAGGTGGACATGCTCCACATGCACTTCAGAAATGCCACCAGACATTGCACTGCCAAAGGCAATAGATGAACCTGAAGATGATTGAAGGTGGACCCTTCTTATCTGTACATCTGTGGTTGGTCTGTTGTAAGCAATACCATATTCATCCCAACCACTCTTAAGCGATATTGCATCATAACCCGTTTCGATGCAGCTATCCTCTATACATACATTATTCGAAGAATCTGAGATTTTACAGAAACAATTCAGTAAAATATTTTGATGCGCTAATGGTAACTTTGCAGCAGATGACAGAGTCGACCAACTGTTCATCAGTCAAATTCTTAATCAGTGTTGTATATAGAGACAGTTCTGACAAATAGACCAAGTGAAGTCTGTGACATTTCATTTTCTCAACTTGTTTTATATGATAACTTGTCTCTTTCAAACCAATATTGCATCGATCAATGCTTATCAGATAGATGATATCTGCCCTTTGACATGTGATTACAGATAGAATATGACTCTATCAAATAATATTGTAATGACTGCAATTTCTTTCGGAAGACCATGCTAAACTAAACTAACGAAACTATTCCACGAACCTGGTACTATCCCGATCGTGAAAGGAGATTCAGGAGGTGCAGAAACGGAGATATTTTGTACAAGCACATTACTGCATTGGATTCAATTACAAAAATGTTTAAGTCTGCCAAACAAGTGATGATTAGCAGCTCTTCATAAGCAAAATTACCTGCAATAAACTGGATGTATGCTGTATGCAGGAGCATTTGCAAAGGAAAGGTTTGATACTACTACATCTTCAGAATCTACAAATTCCACAAGATTGGGCCGGCTGTAATTCAAGGAATTGGACTCAAACCATTCCCACCAAACCGAACCCTGGCCATTGATGGATCCGTTATCACCTATAGCAGGTTATCAGATTGAGACTATTGATTGTGTATGAAAGGCAAACAGTATCAGAAGGAATTAGAAACAACTCACCAGTTATGACTACATCCTTCACCATATATCCATTTATCAAACTCCTGTACCTATTGCCGGGAAGATCTATCCCGCGACCATACGAAGGCAAAGGCTCCACGATTTCCCAATGAAAGGGGTCCTAATTACATACAAAACTCACCAGTTACTTCTTTGATTGAAGATTGCTCCAGCTCTATTGCTTATGCACAAAAGTGGATGGTGGAAAGAATAGAGGGCATACAAATATGTGCAACATTGTTGAAAAAGGAGGATGAAATTACCTGAGATCCAAGAATGACAGCACCTTTTTCCAAGAAGAGGGTAAGATGGCTAGTGAGATTGAAACTTCCGGTGAGCCACATACCCGGCGGCACATATAACTGAGCACCGCCTTTGTCTGCAAAGGACTTGAGATAGAAAATGGCATTCTGAAAAGCAATGGTATTCAAGGTTTTGCCATCTCCAATGGCACCAAACTCCAAAATGGACACACTGTGTGGTCTTGGCTCCCACCTTGGCTTATTGTCACACACTCCATTGTTTCCTTCACCAACTACAGTTCCAATTTGGTCTATCAGTACCAGCAGTAAGATCAATGCCACCTGAAACAGTGGAAGGCATGCTTGGAATATGTTCTATAATTGCAGATTCGTCTTCATCAATATAACAAACACAAAGTGATCTCAGTAGACAGACAAGAATGGAGACCATCTGGACTCTTGCTCCGTTGAATGGATTCAGAATTCGTGAGTATGACTATTCATAAACTAACCACAGATTGTTTACAAAACCAACCACAAAAACATACAAATAGGCATTGAAGGTTTTTGTAACTCCAACCAAACACAAGTTAGTGTGATAAACAATTCGAAACTAAAAAGCTCTGTCATCATCCAAGAAAAGCTAAGTTGGGCCAAATGAGCGGCAGGAAGAACATGAACGAGAATCGAATCATACGTGCAACACGAAAAGAAAAGATTGCCGATTTAGCAAGAACACGTAAGAAATCAGTAAAGCACACAAAACCCAGATTTCAGGGGACAAAAAGGAAAACATACTTACTGGCACCTTCATGGGGTCAAAGCCTCTTCAAAAGAACGACAGCCAAAGTAAGACAAGAACAGAGTTTATTCCAAAACAGCAAACAGAACAAACAATCTGTCACACCCTCAAAAGGGAATCAAAAGAAAAAGGCAAAACAAAAGCAGAAAGCAAGAAAGAAGAAGAAGAAGCACTAGAACCAGAGCAGCTCTATGCAAGCTTGTGTATTATGAGCATTTATTATATACAAATAACACGCAACAAAAATGGCAAACACAGTAAGCACAGTCAAAGGATTGCAGTAAGATCATATTCACATTTATATGATTAATAACGTCTCTGACCGACAATATTAAGGAACTTAAATTGCATTACGACAAATTACGCAAACTGTAATTCGAATTAGAAGAACAGAGCAAGTGAAAGAAAGCAGCCGAACTTTGGCACAGAACAGTTCAACCAGTAAGATCCTCTGTTTTACTGACATTTTGTTTGAGGGGAACTGCATGTCGTTTTGCTGACGTGGCAGCTGTAACCTGACACGTAAGCAGTATTTCTAAAGAAGTAGAATTAAATAGGATTAAGCCAGTGTTTTGCTTCCCGCAAAGAATCCACCCAATTCGAGTGAAAATTAGTTTAGTTGTGAATAATTTAAAGGTATCTTCTTATAATTAAGACCCTCTTCGAAAACTTCGCAGGGAAAAAAAAAAAAAGGTTAAGAAGAGGAAGATAAGAACAATTGGGTTGGTGGACCCACTTGAATCATGAATTGCCAGGCTGGCTTCAATCACTAGACAGAACCCAACACTTACCATGACAAGTCACAACCCATAGATTCATGAATATCTCTTATTATTAAGTGTACTAAAAACATTTATCTATATACTTTTTTGTGGGTTGAGTTATATTCCCTCCATATATTTTTTAACAAAGTATAAAACCGAGACTCCACTTACCTCGGAACTTCGGGTATGATGATAATATATATATATATATATATATATATACCTTTTTTCCTTATACTTTATGAATTTACAATCTCAATTCATATTTTCAACATTTGAATCATTTAAGAAATCCTTGAAATAAAGATATATTAAAATTATTAATGTTAATTAATTTAAAATCTATCATTTAATTCAAAATTATTATCTTATTATAAGCAATTAATGCTTTGTTATATTATTAGAAATTTAGAATTCAAATTGATAAATTGACTTTTTAAGCATGAATTATAGCTCAAATCTAATTTAAAATTAATAGATTGGACTAAACTCGGATTTAGATATTAACTTACAATTAACTGGAACGGTTTGAATAAGCCGAATTTATTCAGAGTAATATAATTTTGAGGTTAATTTTATAATTCAAATTTAAACAAATTTTAAGGTAAGTTCGAACCACTTAGTTTATTTTGGTCCAACCCATTATCAAATTTAATCATGGTCGACCAAATTTCATGCGTTAAGTTGTTGAGATACTACAGCAGGTCATGTTGTCCTCCTAGTTAGGAATAGCATTAATGGTCGGCTCTTCAACTTCGGTACTTCTAACCACCGGAGCATCCTATGTTTGGTGGTTCCATTTCCATATGAAACAGACCAAAGCCGGGAATCCAGCAGAATCCGATGTTGCCTCAATGTTACAAATCCTGCAAAACTCCATTCCTGCTTTCGACCAAGTTTCTAACCAAACCCCAAATGGATCATGGACATCGACTGCTAACAGCTTACATTTTTCTCTACAAAGCCATACATAGAAATGACGTTTATAATAAACTACAAAATAGACTCCTATTAAAGTATATAAATTAAATTCAAAATAGACATGAAGTAAATAGAAAGTTTAACGAAGTTAACTTTCTGCGAGTAAAAAATGTCAAAATTTCTCCGACCCGATCAACTCAATTTTAACCCAGAGTGACTGAATCATGGTTACTCCGACTGTTACTTAAAAAACGATTTCGTTTTTTAAAATTTTCTTTTAAAAAATATGGTAGGCCGGGCTATAGATCAACCCATCTCGGCCCTACCAATTGACACCTTATATTACGTCAATATTAATGCAAGATCATTTTTTAATAAAAATTAAGTCTTACAATTATATGATAGTTGAAATTCACTATTTAAAATGTATAAAAGTGAATCTTATTATTAGTGAGACCTATAGTTTGAAAATATATAATAGCGAACCTCCTCCTCCTCATCATCATCATCACACTCAATCCAAAATTCTGTAATAAAGTGGAATCTGGGAAAGTTTGATAATACATAACCTTACTCCTGCATAATAGAGAAGCTATTTTCGATAGATTCATATGTAAATGTGACAATAAAAGAGTAATGGAGGTTAAAGAGTGATGCGGTGAACTTATTGTTATAAAATAGTAAAATTACTTTCTAATTAATTTTAAAAAATTATCTTGCGATAATATGATTTATTTTATTTTAAAAAATTAAAAATATGATGTTAGCACTAAATAAGATTTAATTGACGAAGAGTTAATTATGTGAAATTTTATATCCATTTAGAATTTGTTTTGAACGTTTTAAAAATATTAAAATTTAATTTAAAAACTTCAAAATATTAAAATTTAAGTTATATTTTATTATAAATATTGAGTTTTAAAAAGGTCAAAACCAAAACGAATAACATTAAATTCCGATTTCCCCAAATCGCACGTCACGATTGGAGGTGCTCGAGCTGTGCAAGCCTCAACATGAGGCTGTTCTTTTGTTTGTACTATGATTAGAAGCCCGGTTTGAAGATAACGAGTTCATGAGTTCGGTCCAAACTCCAAAGCCCAATTTTAAAAGAATTTATACAACATATTTTTATTTAATTATATAAAATCACATTATTTTTAATATATAAATTAAAAAAATTAAAATTATATAACATTATTCTCTCTTTTTTTTGGTGTAACCAAGGAAGCCTGTCTAAACACAAAGACTAATCCCTTCGACACGAGAGCTTGCACTAAGCGATAAATAGCTAGCCACGACAGACACTTTGTATATAACATTATTCTGCTCTATTTAGAAATATCCAAATCATAGTAATGCATGACATCTTTTTAAAAATATCTCTTTAAAGTTGAATTATTTCTATTTAATTATTAATTTTTTTATTTTTGATTTGAACAAAAAATTTTGTTTGTTTGAGTTTTTCTATTTTTATTTCAGTTTCTTCTGGTTATTAAAATTTATGAAAAATAAAAAAATCAGAGAATTTAAACAAACGTTTTCACTTGAAATTGGGAAAAAAAAAAAAACCTGCATTCATTTCAGTCATGAACGAACACAGGTAGATTTGTGCTTGAACAATTGACCACTTGATCTGTTCTCAAACATTGGAGAATCACGTGTTCTTGTCCATTGGCCATTACTGCTGTACAGGTTACTTCTCTGGGAGCACCAAAAACTAGTTGGTTCTCTGTAAATCCTGTTCCTGATATGAGGATATCCCTGGAACATGTAGTTTGAGGGATCAAAAACGGGTGATTCTTTGCGAGAATCGCGGTTCTGAAACAATCTGTCTGATAGATTAAAAACTGGGGATTCGTTTCTAGTTGCAGAGTTGGTCCTCAGGCATCTCTCCATAACAATGGCTTCCTCTCTGAACCTCTCTTTGATGTTTCTCAGCTCCTCCTGTCTAATACAGGATGATCTCGAAGCATTCCTCAGTTGTTTAGCCTCTGGAGCATAAGGGATTCCGTTGCAGTCGATACAGAAGTGTTTACGCCTCACCAGGTTGAAATCTCTTCTCTTAGAATCGTTGGATAGACATGAATAAGCCTGAAAAAGGGTTTGTTTTCTTTTTTAAGACAATCTGAGAAATTCTGGGTTTTGGTTAGTTCTAAAAGATGGTTTCTTTTGTTTTCTACTAAATGTTTCATCTACCCTTTTAACGGATGTGGACATTAATCATTCCCAGAACCTGTGGAACTGAGAACATTTTTAAAAATGTCCTGATAGTTACATCAGATCAAACAAGATTTTGGTTTTAATGAACTTTTCCATACTCATCAGACAGACAAATTTTATGCAGAAACACACTAACTGACCTCCAAAACTAGCTTGAATGCAATTTCAGCTTTGGGGTGCTTGTTCTTGTCAGGATGAAGCTGCAAAGCTGCAAAGAAAACAGTACCTAAGCCAACACCTTCAAGCAAATCATAAACAAAAACAAAACAACACCAACTCCACCGATTGAACCATACCCAGTTTTCGATATTGCTTTCTGATAACTTCCATGTCCGAATCTTCATCAACCTGCATAAAGAAAACAGACAATCAAAGAACCTGAATTAGATACAAAGACACAAGCTTTCATCAATCAAACCAAAAGGCCAAGAAAAAGGTCGATGTTCGTACTCCAAGAAGGCGATACCAATCAATAAAACGCGAAGAAACAGAGCCGTATATCTGCCTGTGCTTACAGGCGATTAAGCTGGTCGAAAAGGAGCAAATCTGAACCACCAACTTGGATTTGGAATCTGATTCAGGTCCCATTTTTCAGGGGAGAAACAAAGATCAAAACTTTAGCCAAAAGGGTATACAAAAAGCAATGAGAGAATTCACAACGACGAACAGTAAAAGCTGGTGGAGAGATTTTAATGGTGGAGGGGTGGTGCGTTATTTTTGGTTTTCGTTTTAAAGAGGAGAGAGTGGTTAGTGATCCATAGGTGGAGCGGTTAAGATAAAAGAGCCAAGTTTGCGGGACAGAATTTTGAAAGTGGATCAGTTGGTGGGAAGAGAAGAGAATAGGGAATAGAGGAGGGTGAGAGATTAACGTTAATTATGCCAAGTGGAGGCTCTTAAGTCTTAATCACTCCTTTTTTCTTAAGCTCTTAGTTACTAAGTAGTAAATAGTAATTGCTCAAAGGCCATCAAATTCAAAAAACCAAATTTCAAGTCTTGAATCTCACAACTTCATAACCTTAAACCCTATTTAAACCCCACCGAAAGTTGTATAATTCTTTTTTAATCAAATATTTGCAATCTTTACCTTTTTTTTGGATACAAATAAGTATGAAATTAATGGACAAAACTCAATTTAAGTAAGGTTTTTTTTAATGCAAATAAGTATAAAATTACTGGGTAAAACTCGGTTTAATTAAGATTTAGAGTGAACTTAAGTGTTTAAGTTTAAATAGATTTAAGCTCGATTTTAACAAACTTTTTTCAAGACCGAATAATTATAAAAATTTAGGCTGAACTACTCGAAAATAAATAAGTCAAAATATATTTGATTGAGTTCGAGTTTAGCTTTAGAATTATATTCTAAAATTTTAAATTTTCAACTTAGACTTTAACCTATGTGGATTTGTATAATTGGTTGCCACCTTAATTTATTATAAGCTTTAATTAAATTAAATAACAACTCAACAATTTAAATAAAGTGAATCGGAGTTTCGATTTAAGTATTTCAATCTCGTTGAATCCGAAGTCAAACTTAACAAATTTTAAATGACTAAACTCAAACTTAACAAAAATTTAAAAACTAACTAATTTTGAAAAGTTTAGTCAAATCACATAAAAATTAATAAATCAAATTTTATTTAACCATACTCGAGTTCAACAAAAAATTATATATTAAATCTTTTTTAAACTCTAACTTAGGTCTTGTATGGGCTTAATCCAACCCGTTACCACCCTAATCAATTACAAATTACTTAACAAATCAACGATTCAAAACTAAAAGACTTTGACACAAGATTGTAATTAGTTAAGGAAAACCTATATTGAGTAAATGATATTGAATCACATCAGGAGCTACTCGTGAAAAGTGTTCACAAAAGTGATAAACGGGGTAGTTGAAAAATAACCTTAGGATGTCCCTACAATGTGTCCTTTGTGTTAAAAGAGAGCCTTATTTCTTAATTTCCCCAACAAGAGTGCACAAAGGTTGGGGGAGGACTTCAAATTTCATTGATAGAGTTGACCAACTACTAAATTTGATTTTGATTTTCACATTTTTAAATTCATATTAAAAGCTTTAATTTAATAGTTTAATCGCATTGTTTAGAGAAGAGGATGATTGAATTATTCTATCCCAAAACTAAATTAAGAATAATAATTGTTTTGAAACCCTAAAATTAGAGCTCAAAAAGTTTGATTTCAATATCGGGATAAATTTTATATTTTTTATTCTAACCCAACTCAACTTCTTTTTTAATTTATTGAAATTAAACCTTTTTTAATTTAATTTATCAATTTGAAATCTTTTTAATCAAAAGTTTGATCACATGTATGTGTGATATATTGGGAACAGTTGCATTAGATATAGCTCATTGAGCTCCTAAATGCATGGACTTTTGCATATAATAGACAAAATGCTTATGGAGATTCCTTCATATATATATATAGTTTAGCATAGCCTATGAAACTTTAATATATATACAATTAGATGCCAATTTCCAAGATTAGGGTTTGTAATACCAAAGACCACATGAGTCGATTTGGCCGATGCATAGCTTGCTCTTCCTAGGTATGCTAAAAATGTTTGCTTCTGTGAAATTGCAGGTTGCAGGGGACTACTCTACTTTGGACTCATTCACAAAGGCCAGATTCCATGTCGGGTTGGTAATGGGTCAAGTTTGGCCCATAACACTCCTGACCTAACTCAGCTTAATCTTCTTACATGTGGTTCCACTCAAGCCGACATAAGTTTTGTCCAATTACTTAGTTCAATCGTACTTTACCTTTAAGTTCCATCAGATTTCAAATCATGTCTAAGTGCAAGTTATTGAGATCGTGATTGGGGCAGACGACACCATGAAAAGTTTAGCTTTTTGCACATTCCTGAGCTGAAACTTGGATTACTCGTACAAGAATGTTCTGAATTTGGTTGCCTGTGCATTGTTAAGCAATCATTTGCTAGCAAAAGGCTTAAGTGTCCTAATGTCTCTACAGATACAGGTTCCAATGGTAAAATCAACATAAACCAACTCCAGGAATGAACATAAGTATAAAAGTTACTCCTCATCTTATTTTGCTATGCGCATGGATAGACAGTGTCATTACCTTATCAGCCACCGTATCGGCTCCTTAGAGACTCCGGGGGCTCTTCCTCCATTATGCCTGCACCTGTTGTTGCAAGATACTCGCGGATGGTCGTTTTACGGTCTCCGAGAAATGTGTGATCCAAAAAGTTGTTGTATGCTTCATCACCTAGATTCCTTGCCGCCAAAACACTGGAATTATACCTTATCAGCGTAGAGCTTTTCTGTACAAGTAAGCTGAGAACAAAAAGGGCTTTATAGAAAGCAAAGGCATTTAGAGACATTTCATTGAAGTCCTATTAATGTCAAGGAGACATTCTGATGATCAGAATGGGAACGGTCCAAACCAGGCCACCTCAAAACAATTTTGATCTCGAGTTTCTTAAACATTCAAGACAAAGTATTGGACTGTTAAACCAAAATGACGTCGTCTTGGGGAGGAGGTTCAGGCCGTGGAACCTTTTCCCCTTTGACTTCAGATCTCTTCAAATATGCAAATTCACAACCTTTTCATCTTCTCTTTGGCTCAAACTTTTGTATAAAAAGTTTGCACATGATTCGCCATTTAATCACTGTATAAGATTTATCACTTATTATTTCATATGCTCAAAATAAAAAGCTTGTGCATACCAAAAACTTGTTTCCGGAGAGTAAAACAATCATCCCTGACAGCTTAAACATTTTCATCTTATAAATGTACAAGTCAAAATCAGCCAAACAATATCATCATCTTAGAAGAGTTTGAGAAGATAATCCAGTGAGTTTTTCTACCGCATTCTTGAGAATAGTACTTACCAATGTCGAAGATAAGCACGACAAGGTAAGATGTCGTCTCTCCAGATCTTATTGACATTATACCTTCCATAATGCTGGAAGAAAATCTCTGGGCTTCCTGCAAGAAAATCACCTAACTTTTATTCCCTGGTCTTGCAGCAAATGACACAAAAAGATGTAAAATGCAGCATATGAAGTGCGGCTAAGCTAAGGAACATGTAAAAGAGGATATTTCAAAACCTAAAATCTCATGTTATGCATCATTCATGCGTATAAAGAAACACAGGACCATCTGTTCTTGAATTCAAGTTAAACCTCCCTTGATACATCATATAGCTCCAGAATGATAAGAGATCACCTAACATTTTTTCGTCACAAAATCTACAAAGTTGGGTATCACTTTCCTTCCCTATATGCATCAAGAAGATTACCTTTGCATCTAATTCGAAAAAACTCCTCGTCGCTGTAACGAGCACAGAGCACCTGTTACCAAAAACGCCACATCCATTAATCATTGTCAACAAGATCTTCTACAACTTATCACACAAAAGAAGCAAAACATAATTAAGCAACTTCAAAATACAAACATACTGCTGGATTATGAAAGGGCTTCCCTTCCAGTGTTTCAGGAACAACCTGTAAAAGAAAAGAAGAGAAGGAGCAACAAATCATAAGAAACAAAAGAAAGCTGCTTTACACCAAGTAATAAGTGCCCATCAAGTGTAATTAAGCATTACAATAACCAGTTGATCATAATCCAACAACTTACAGCTAGAAACCGAAATTCAAGTTCTCTCTCCATGAAAGCAGGAATCTAACTTCACAAACACCAAAAAATTCCGATCAGATAGAGTCTAAATTTCAATTTCTAACATGAACTCGAAAGACTGAATGACCCTATGTACCTCTGATTCTTTGATCTCAAACACAGTAACTATAATAGTTTCACCTTCACAGTGCTCCGCACTCAAGCTCGAAATCTCCTGCAAAAACCCGCCGAAAACAATTCGTATCCAATAACAGTTACTAACAAATTGTACTCTTCATTTGACCTTAGTTTCAGGCTTGGCGATCCCTCGTTCGAAGAATATCGGGGCCACGTGAGCCAACACGCGACGGAATTCGTTCAATCGCGCGACTCTGAAATTCACCAACTCCGGGAATGTGCTTCGCGCGCTTCTCTCTGCAATCCCCCGTCAGATTAGAAACACAAATTCGAACGTACAAACACAGATATACAGTATCTGTGGATGATCGGAGTACGTACCGGAGAGAAGAGAACCGAAGCCAGCGATGGAGATGAGGCCGGAGGGCGAGGCAAGCTTACGGAAATCAGCCGCGTCGCGGAGCTCGACCAATGAGGACATGACGAGGGAAGGTCGTCGCCGAGGGGGAGAGAAGGAGAATGTTGGGCACGCGCGAATGACGAGTGGAGAAGAGTGATAGAGTCGCGGGGCAGGGAGAGGAAGTGAAATGGTCATATGGTGGACGGAGAGAGGGGGTGAGCTGAGGGCCGACGGAACATAGCGACGATGAGAGTGGTAGAACCGATATTGTGGCATTTTTTAAGGGTAATTGTGATTGAGATTTGAGAGTGATTTTTTAAACGACGACGTTTTATGGAAACAACATCACGCGACACGTTGCTTCTACGTGTCCACATTCTTCGAAGCGAAGAAAAATTCCAAAATGGATTTTGTTTTTTTCCACATTTTCTAATCAACAGTCTTTCCCCAAAGTGTTCGAAAATTCGTCGAACTCGGTTTTGATTTCATCGAATTCGCATTGTCGATTGACGATTGTTGTGTACGATGGTGATGGACATCTCTCTGATCGCCGACACTGTGACTATGGCAACGCAACAAGGCCTAGGATTTGCGTCGATCCTCCTCCGACACCAAAATCTCATCGCCGTCGTCGATTCTTCCCCCGGCGCTGCCGTTCAGATCTCAGCGGCCATACTAGATGCTATCGCCCCGCCGCCGATTAAATCGACATCCTTCGCAGTCGGTCGCCGGACGCTTCTCCGCAAGAAGCGCCGCACGCGGCGGACATACCAAGGCGGAGACTCCGAGGACGGCGACAGCGAGGAGTTTTGGTTCTTTGGAGGTGACGGGACGTTCGGTGGCGGATTTGGGAGTTGGGGAAGCGGCGGTGGAGGCGGCGGTGGTGGTGGATGGAGCTTCGACGGCCATAGCTGGGACGAGCCGTCGTGGTCGCCGTCATTGAATTTTGCGTATGGTTTCGTTTATGAGGTTATCTGCTGGATTGCATTATCTAATTGTTTGCATTTCTCGTTCAAGAAGGTATTGAGGATTGTTGAGGATGCAGTTGCTAGGAAGAAGATTGCCTAATTTGGTATATATTAATCTGCGATTTAACTTCTTCTGGCTTTTGTTCACAGTTAGATGTACATAATTGTATAGGACAATAAAAATTCATGCTGTTAATATATATCATCAATTTAGGGACTAATTTAAGGTCTAAGAATGAATGTGAATTATACATTGATGTTCTACAGTCAGAGGAACCGATAATGAATGTAAGGAGATAATGAATGTAAGGATATTCATCATTGAGTTACGTGTATAGGATTGCTACAGATATGACTTGTTCCTTTATGGGATTGGGATGATGTGAAATGTAAATATGGAGGATTTCCTTCAAGACCTTATTTTTTTATTTCCTGATTGTTATTATAGATGATGTTTTATAGATGTTATTTGGTTCTTTGTGGGGGCAGATGGATGCTTTTAAGGTTTTAGTATGAGGTGTTGGTGATTAGTGTTGGTAAGTTTTTTGGTGAAATGCTTGAAAGGGGACTACCAGAGCTCGAGTATAGGGGGGGAGGGGCAAACACGAACCGAGTTAGAGATCATTGGCTTTTGGGTGAAATTCATTGACAATAACAAGCCATACCGATTCAAACCTGCAAGTCATTGCGATGATTTGAAATGTAGTTTGCAAGGGCTACCAGATGATCTTGTTTGTGTCCTTATTTTTATTGTATATGATGTTTTATAGATATGATTTTGTTCTTTTTGGGAGGGGTGCTTTTAAGTATTTAGTATGTGGTTTTGGTGACTGGTGTTGGTAAGTTTTTGGTGAAATGCTTGAAAGGGGACTACCGGAGCTCGAGTTTGTATATCGAGGAAGTGGCCAATGGGGATCGAGTTATAGATCAATTGCTTTTAGGTGAAATACTTTGATAATAACAAGCCGTATAGGAGAATGGTTGATATGCTTTTTTATCTATCACTTGTAGGTTTTCTAAGCTTTTGAGTTTGGTATGTGCTTGTGTGGAGTATACTACCACCATTGAAGGGAAAGTTTCCTATAGTAACACAAACTGTTTCCTTACGGTTATCTGGCTTGGGGCTGGAGTCATTGATCTGTTCGGCGAGGAATTAGCTACCCAACTTGTCCTTTTTCCGCTTAGATTTATTTGATTAGTTGCTAAAATATCAGTGTTGAAACTGGTGAAGACTTTCATATCTGGTTCGAAATACTATTTTCCCCTCATCCTTGGGTTGTCTTACGATTCTCAGACCCGTGTATCTCCTATATGCGCTTGAAAAAAGCCTTTATATGGTCTCAAGCCGGTGGTAAGGCCTATCCAGGATACGTTTCTCTCTTTTTAAGAGCTGATCATATTCCTCATTCCTACGGTAACTTGCTCCCTTCACAGCCGAGGAAGCCGGTTACCCAGATCAGTTTCTCAAACAACAGTCTGGACTCTTTGATTTGTCGATGTTTATATATCAGAAATTGTATATTACTGAACTTATATCGATTTGATGTGCTCAATCTAGTATAAGTTGCTCAACTGAGGTTAATATTTCATTGGCTTCTTACCAATTTGATTTTTCTCGACTCAACTTCATTTACTTGTATCATTGATATTGAAGGTGGTTGTGTCTCCAGATATGGTTCTTCCCAAAAAGACGTAGCCCTGTGAGGTAAGTACACAAGTGTCAAGTGTGACATGAATATTATCCTAGCGGTTCGTCAGACTTGATTTAACTATGATTTAGATCTTGATTTGACTAGGATTTAGATGAGATTAAGTTTTTAGACTTGCAGATATTTTATGTCCCAGAATTAAAATGGTAATAATAATTGCATAAAGTGCAGACTGTTTCAAATACATAGTGATTATTACCTGAAATCTAGAAAATACAAATTAGTGTAGGATTTACTGAAGTTGTATATGATCCATTAATAGTTGGTAGATATAATCATAACACTAGGATTTGGTAATTTTAATTACTGAGGTTGTGATAGGTCGGTGATGTAATCATGACAAGATTGTTCTCCTCACTAGACGTTTCCAAGTTGTCATCTCTAAAGTTTTTAACTTTGAAGAAGAGTATTAAAGTTACCTTGATTGTTTCAAGACTTTGAAGATTATGAGAAAGGCAGGTAATATTTTATAAAGTATGTGTTTTAGATACGTCATTTTCTTATTTTAAGAAAAGTGACGTGAGGACATGGAAGGTTGAAACTGATCATTCCATAACATGACATATGAATAATTCTTAGGTCCCACTACAGACTGGGTTCATGCATCGCCTCCGCCAAAGACAAAATTGCTAAATTCTGTTTTTGACTTCAGAATCATTACTTTTATCCTCTTATGTCTGTTAGGGCGTGTGCAAGTTGCATTTGTATTTTATTAGGGTAAACTTTAGGTCAATTCTTACGTTTTGTCATGACTCTTATCTTTGGCTTGTGGGGCACACGAGGCATCTTGTATTTTTCTTATTTCTTGGACTATGATGCTAATTATTATTTTTTGTGTGTGCATTCGTAAATTATCAATCGTCTTTAGTAGGGTAAACTTTACGTCTACTCTCAGGTTTTATCATTATCATCATCTTTGGCTTGTGTGGTGCACGAGACATCTTGTTTTTTCTCTCTTTTGTTCTTTTGGAGGATGATGTTAAGTTTGATCTTAATGCATCTTTTTTCTTATTTACTCAATAAACTTTAAATGAGTTGTAATTTCTTTTAATACAATTCAATGATTTCTTAGAAATTTAATATACCTTTAAAGATCCATAAGGTTACAAATTCAGAGAGTTTTGTAGCTAAGAGCTATTTATATGTATTTTTTTTGTTTTCTCGACAAAAATTAGTGGTAGGTATTTTTCAAACTTAGAATTATTCTAACTACATTAATTTATAAATAGTAATGTTTGACCAAATTGTTCTTTTGGGTTCAAATTCGTTGCATGAGTGGCTTGTTGATTTCAGTAAAGGTAGTAGTTCAAATACCAAGAATAAGTGGAGGTTGCTTTGGAGAATTGTAATTCGCATTGAAGACTTTAAAAAGAATGGTTGATTAAGAAAGTAATTATTAATTTATTAAATATTTTATACAAATCATATATAACTAAAATTCAACTTATCAATGTACAAAGTCTCGCTTTGCAAAATTAGAGGTGCTTTGCGAAATTAGAGGAAAGTCGTAAACATACACATTGTTTTGTGAAATTACTAATTAGAGGAGAGTCAAAAATATACACATTTTTTATATTTTTTTTACAAAGATTATTTTAATAGAATAATAAGAATAAAAAATTTATGCTATGGGACGGAAGGATTTAAACCTTTGAATATTGGAATTAAGTGTCTGTTTGGTTCAGTTTTTTTAGGGTGAATAAGTACTTTTTTCTATTGTAAAAGCTATTTTTAAGAAAACTGAGTGTTTTATTGTAAAATCTAAAAATATTTTTTTTCATAGAAATGGCTTTTTCAGAAGCTAAAATACAGTTTTTTGAACTTTGCAAAAAAACACTTTTTCAAATAGATTTTTGAGATCAATTAATAAGCTTATTTTTAGTCCTTTTTATCTTTATGTTTTACACATAATTCTCATAATACCCTCAAACATATCTCCACGTTTATTTTGAGATTTATATAATATTAATTAACTTTTTATATATATTTTAATATTTATTTTTGATATTATAATCCATATAAAAGATTTAATTAAATATATTTTTATTTAAGTTTTATATAGTTTAAAATTATATAATAATTAATATCTTGTGCTTTGCATATTATTTAATATGTTTTAAATAATATTTATATGTATAAATAATTTTTATTAAAAAATAAAATATAGTTAAAATTAAAAATACTTTTTATTTTTATGTTGTCAAACAGTTTACTATATGAAGTTCTTTCAAAAAAACTACTTTTTAAATGACAGTCAAACAATCAATTGACTTCTTAGAAAAGCTCTACTAATAAAAGCTCTACTGACAAAAATCTATTGATATAGGCTCATCAAAACAAGTCCCATTTATCTTTTTATTCAATCCTGCCAAAACCTAATAATAGTATTTGTTCTCCATTTTATGAAGTAGATCCTGATTAGCTCCTTGTTTAGATTTAAATAGGTATAAATCCTTAAAAATGGCAAAACTATTATACTTGTAAATAATTTTTTAACACGAAACTCTTTTATACAAAGGATACCTATCTTCTAAAAATGACTAGATAATGCTAAAAATAAAGAGTAATAATGAGTTTTTTAAAATTTAAATTTAATGATTTGAGTCTAATTGAATTAAATTTCTTAAATTTAAATTTGAGATGATAATAATATTAAGGCATTTTCAATTGATCCAACTATAAACTACCCAAAGTGGAGCCAATCTAAAGTTCAACTTTTCTAAACAAAACGATATTATTTTACTTAAAAGAGTTGAATTTCAATTTGAACTTGGATTCAATTAAAAAACTTTATTTTAAATCTTTAATTTAAAAAAAATTAAAAACATTGATCATCCATAGACCCAAAATCCATAATTCCAAAATATAAAAGGCATAACAAATCATTTTAACAACTAATTCATAGCAAATTACATATATCCACCGACATAAATGATAAAGTTGCATCGTGTTTTTGTTTTATGAAATCAAGCAGATAAAACAAGAAGAGATAAGAAGAAGGGGATAATACCAAAAATAATTATGAAAACACACAAAAAAGGACCTAAAAGAAGACATGGCACATGCTCGATAATTACAAAGTAATTAATTTAATAATTATGAATTATTAGGAGTTAAATTTAGATTTATATACGAAAACCAACATTAATTAGCATTAAGCATCAGAAGTTACAAGGTCCAAAGCACATGCAAAACCCTAAATGAGCATTAACGAAACAGATCTAGAGAGTTCTCCACATAATATTATTATTCTTTTTTTATTTATTTATACAAAATATTTTTAGCTTAAAATGAAAACCGACCATGTTGTTGATGGTTGCTCGGAGTGTCATCATCGAATATCCAGAGACCGTCCTCCACCACCGATTCCCTCAGCTGCGCCGCCATTTGCTCCGGCTCCAGACCCCAGAACGAGTCAACATCAAAGCTCGAGCCTTGCTCCTTCACGTTCACGCCCGCCACCTCATTATTCTTCTCGAAGGGAACGTTGTACACGTCCGTACCATAGCCCGCGTACAGTAATTGTTGCGAGAAGGTGGTGGTTCGAGGATGGTAGCTTGGAGTTGGAGTTGGAGTTGGAGTTGGAGGAGCAAACATGGGCTCATAGCAACGTCTCTTAGCCGGAGGTGGGGTTGCCGGCGGTGGGGGAAAGTTGAGCTTGGCCTTCTCGCCTCGGATGCGCTTGGCGGCTTCGTCGTAGGCGCGTGCAGCTTCCTCGGCGGTGTTGTAAGTTCCGAGCCAGACTCTAACGCCTTTGAAAGGGTCTCTTATCTCCGCCGCCCATTTGCCCCACGGTCTTTGCCTTATTCCTCTGTACACGTTCTTTCTGGGTCGTCGAGCACTGCTCTTCTTGTTCACTTCCTCATCACCAGCTACTCCATCAACAGAACTCAACAATAATCAGCCGAAAAAATAAACGAACTAGCTAAAAGATACATACTTTATCGTTATTTGAACCCACAAATCACGACCCAGGTGCTTAAACTTCCATCTCCACAAGACCCACATCACAACTTTCTGAGGAAAAAGATGCTACCTACCTTGGTTGGTGGGTTGCGTTGGGACTTCTATGTGATCACGAGACAGTTTGGTGTTAGTGTAGCCTATGCCAAGGAGGTCGTAGATGGTGTCAAGCTCATTACATAGATCTTCCGGCTTCAATTTCCGGCCTCCAAAAACCGGCTCGCCTTCAGAGATTAACGCACCTCCACACATTTTCACACAGAGGAGAGAAGGACAGAGAGGAGAGAGAGAGTCAATTTGTTGCGTTTTGTAGACTTAGTTAATAGGTTTGTGTTTTATAGGGTGACGGTTACAGCCAAACTGATCGCAAACAGACAAAGCTTATGAAGCTTTTTACGGGACTTACGTTTGCTGTCTGTCTCGTGTGACAGATGATCAGACGGTGGAGAGTGAATGAGGTTGAAGCAAAGTAGTCCATGATTTGTCTTTTTATTATACCAATGGTAAAAAATTTTAATGATCTTTATAATTTTCGTAACTAGTAATTAACTCTCAAATTATTGTATTTAAAAAATTGTTATTTGGTTCATATCAATTTGTAATTATTAAAAAATCGGTTTTAAATTTAACTATAAAAATTTTAAATTGTTTGGTTTTTTATTTTGATTTTGATTTTTCTAATTTAATTTATTTTAATAATTTTTGTTATTAAAAATTGATTAATTTATTAATTAATTGATCAATTTTTAAAAATTAAAAATTTCTTTTAAGCTAATATAAATCAATTAATTTTAATTAAAATTTTAAATTCTTATAAATAAAGACAATTTTTAAATAATTTTTAATTTTGTTCTATTAAACAAAAAGGTTAGTGGAGGTGATAGATGAGATTAAGGAGTTTGTAAGTAATTTTAAAAATTTTTGAGAATATAAAGTGTAAATTTGTTAAAAAAAATTTGTGATTGATCAGCTTATCTTTTAGATTATAAAACTAATTTATTTCACAATTGTTTTATATTTTTAAGAATTTACATTGTATAATTATGAATTATTTTATTATTGAAAATGTGTTAGAAGGGTAAATATTTGTGATTGAAATAGAAAAAACATCTTTAAAATGTTGTCGGTTAGAAACAAAAATTAAAATTGTTGTATTGATATCATTTTTTTGTTTTAAATTGTTACTTTGTTAAATAATAGTTTAATTATAAATAAAAATGGGTATTTATTTTTTTTTTCTCTCTCTCAAAAAGCATAAAACAAGGACCACAAAAAGACTTTACTTTTTTCTTTGAAGGTTATAAATGATTGATCAGTATTTCTCTTTTATGGGGATAATATTAATATAAAGTTGCATTGATTGTACAACTTACCAAGCTAGCAGGACCAACTTGTTGCAGGGTTTCAGGGAACAGCTGAGGAAGAAGTTGAAGATGAAACAGAAAACTTTCTGTTCTGTTTCTCTCAAGTGGACTGCCCTCTTTCTAAGAGACAAAACCTAAACAACAATATCAGTTCCTTTACCTCATTCATGGCTTTGTTTTGTTATTCTTTTTCATGATCATTGCCATTCTCATTCCAAGTTCCTATATCTCAGCTTTCTTCATCTGCTTTCTAGCCCCATGCTGTGCTCATCATGGACTTTTCTCAAGGGCAGATCAAGTTGATGGAGTTTCCAGAGCTTAGCAGCTTTGCCTCGAGATTCGAGTATATAATAAAGATTTAAAAGGATTATTTAGATTGAGTTTATCGGTTGATTTGAGTTATTAACTCGTCAAATAACTTAGATAAAACACATAATTTATAAACTATTATGTTACCTTGTATGAAAGTTTGATGCTTTATGACTAAGTTTGACACCAACTGGACATATATCCAATCGTTTCATCAAGACTGCAAAAGTGTATGAACTCTATCAATCTCCTTATATTTTAATTAACTGACAATAATATTTCTCTTCTGCTAACTCGGTCTTTCTAGTTTCTATATTTGATGCTTTCAGTTTCAACATTCAGGTTAAAGAGACAAAATTTCAGAACCTGACGACTGATTTAGTGGCAGATTCTAAGTTATAGCAGAAGACCACTTATCAGCAGGAATTTGACACCAAAGCCACGTTTCTTATGATTCCTGCAGCTTCTGAAATGGGAAGTCATGACAGCTACCAAGATATGAGACTAATGGAGGTACCTTGCAAACTCTGAAACCTGAAGGGAGTGCAAGTGCCTATCCTCCAATCTTGAAGCAGCTACTGCTCATCAATTTACTTATAGATCTCTTGAGAGTATCCATAGATTCTATAGCAGGTTCAAGATATTCCCCAACTTTTCAGACCTTCTCAGCCTCTGATCTTCTGTTCATTCTATGGTGAAACCAAGTGTCGAACTAATATCATTAGCTGAAGTAGTAAGCAAGTTGTGGCTTGAAAACCAGGTGAAGGCAAACAGATGACAAATTATTTGGTATGTGAGATTCAAATAAGGATGATATTGCTATCAGAAAAACTATGGATGACAACAAACAAAATGAAAATCCAAACAATCATAACATGTAAAAACCCCACATAATCGATTGCGATACAAGTATTGAGCAAATGTTTTGTTCCCGGGCAGATTAGTAATAGGGGAAGGTATTAAACTAACAAAGGAACCTAAAATACAAATATGGATTTCGAAACCTCTCTAACCCGCCATTTGAGTCAATCGGTGAACAGTACTCCTAGCAATCCTATTAACAGGATCAATCTTAAGGACAGCCCTCAAGTCTTCTGCCCCAAGTTTGTATTTCTCCATACTTTCATACAGAAGTGCTCGCTGTACAAGGACCGATACATTTGCATCGTCATGTTCAAGCACCTGTAAATCAACAAAAACAATATATATCCCAACGCCATTATAGCAGAACAAGCACAACTATAAGAAGATCAACAGGAAAGCACTATCCAGTATCTTGGAAGCAAAAGGAATCACAACAGAGAATTTAAATTTACTTTTGAATGGAAAGTGATTAATTACTTATTCTACCAGGAACATCTATTCTTAGATATGCTTGGTGATAAAGAAGTAATCAATACTTCTGATAGGCCATATCAACACTTGCATGTCAAGGAACAAGGCAAGAATGGTGAAAAGTCCTACCTCATTTCACTTATCTATGTTACAAATTTGAAGGTTACCTTAGAGAATACCTTAGAGAACATTTAAAACAACAACATATACAATGAAGCATAAGAAAAAAGACATTTTTACCTTGGAACAGTCAGCCACAGCCTTCTTATACTCTCCAACTTCTTTATAACAAGAAGCTCTGCATGACAAAACCTCCAAGCTAGAGGCACTATTACCTGTTTTCTCAAGAAGTACAATAGCCCAAGACAACCACTTGATGGCATCCGCATACTGTCCCTGTTTTTGATGATCCATACCCTTGTTCTTTGCTGAAGAAGCTGTAACCCCGGCAGGTGGAGGTGGAAGCCCTTCGAGCTCAACAGTGGTCCCACCCTCATCATTCCCAGCTCCTCCAAACTCTGAATCCAATCCCCAATCATCAACTTCAGAGAACTGCTGCCCACCAGTTCCACCAGATGGTGTTGCAGTAGCTCCCGAGGTAAAAGTAGAGAACATGTCAAGTGGATCATCACTTGAATTTTGAATAGGAGGCTGTTTTTGAGAAGGAAAGGCCTTGCCAAAATCATCCAAACTGGAATTAAATCCTATATTTGATTCACTGCAGCCGCTCTTATTTCCACCAAAACCACCTGATGAAAATGGAGGTGTGCTCGATTTGGAAGCATTCTGAAATGATCCAAATCCATCATCACCAGCATTAGATTTCTGATCTTTACTCGCCGAATTCAGGCTACCCGACTGCTGTTTCAATCCAAAATCGAGCAATGAACCAAAAGGGTCTTTATTTCCACTCATGGAACCCACAGTTCCACCTCCATTCATAACGTTCATTGGAGGACCTCCCAAATTAGGACCCTTACTATTAACATTAGCATTAAAATTGCTACCACTTTTGTTATATCCACCAGAATAAGCACCGGAAGCATTACTAGATCCCCAACTTCCGCCGGTTTTGGCTGAACTATTCGTTTTTGGCAACGAATCAGCCAAATTACCCATCGAATATGCACCTTGATTCCGTGCAGGCGTGACATTTTTCAACGGGACATTACTATTACCTTTATTGTCCTGCCCCAAAGCAGAACTAAGCAGATCTCCAAACAATTGCGGATTTTTCTCCGCAATCCCTATCCCAGAACCAGAACCGGTACCAGTCGAGCTCCAATTCTTCCCAAAAATATCACCCACCATTGAAGTAGGTCCATTCAAACCAGTGGTAGATGGTTGGTGAGACCACGAAGGCTTGTTGGGTTGCCACGAGGGCTTCGGTTGCGTCGACGATGAATAAGCAGAGAAAGTTTTGTTTTTTTGGTCATTAAGCGACTTGGGTCTGTCTGTGCCGACCCCCAAATCGAAATTGAAGTTATTTAAGGACCCAGATGAGCCTTTTCCATGATTCGAGTTCATTTTTGGTCTTTATCTAAATCCCAACTACAAGAACAACAACAACGATCTGTGTGAAATCAGCAACGTACCTGATGATCTTTGATACGAGTTCAATCCCAGAGTAGATGGAGAACAAACAGTATGACCCTGATCAAGAAAAACAAAGATAAAGGGGCGATGGCCGGAGATGCAGAACGGTGGCTTTTTTATAACAGCGTGGTTCGTGTTGGAGAGGCTATATTTGGGATGTGATTTGACAAAAGAAAGAGAGATAAAAAGTAACCAAATTAGAACTTTAATTTGGTTACTTTAATCAATTAATTTTTAAATTAATAATTAAATAACATTTTCTTAAATTTAAACATAATAATATCATTTTTTAATTGATTTGAACTAAATTAGACTAATCAAAATTTTTCATCCCTAACTTAATCATCCCATTAGGGCAAACTAAAAAGAAATTTTGAGATGTTAAATATTTATGGACAAGGTATTAAGGTTACAACATAAATTTTAAATTTTTAAGTAATAAAATTTAAACTTAATTTTTGTTTTAAGGTACTATTTGGATTAAAAAATGTCCCAATAAATTTAATTAATCTAAGTCTTGACACTAACTAGTGAACTAAATTATGTCCAATTTCTAGTGGAAGGTCTAACAAAATGTTTTGAATATCGGACAAGAAGTGAAACTGATAAGACAATAAATTTAAAGTTTAAAATTAGTTAAACATTAAATAAAATTGAAGAAGTTGAAATAAAATTAAATATTTAAATTAAAATATAATTAAAAAAAGATACTATTAAATAAAAAATTTTATTTATTTATTTTAATTTATAAAAATTAATTAATTAATTAATCAATTTTAATAATAAGAGCTGAGAAAAATTAAAAACTGAATTAAAAAATATATCAGCTCAAAATTTTGAAAGATTGAACTTCTCAAACAAGTTTGATTTTTTAATCACAAATCCAAGATCAATCTTGAGCTTATAAGATTTCCTTACCAGAAAGACCATTGACTTAGTCATTCCCTCTGTCATTTTGTAGGATCCTTATGTTTTTTTTTTTTTTGTTACCTACGAGTGTCATAGGAGGGTCCTAACTATAAGGAGGTATCTTTAAGTCATCCACACTCAGATTAATCTCCACTCAAACTAAATAGATCCTTTAAGTAAAGCAAAATTCTGATCTCAAATTTTAAACGATTACATACATGAAAAAGGTTCGAAACCTTATGATTTTTAAACATTCATTTCAACAAATCATTAGGCTAGGGCACAATCCAAGTTAGATTGGGCTCAGAGTCACTTTATCAAAACTCGATCAAACTTCAGTCCAAACTCAGACCTATAAATCAGATTTGGGCTTCGCTCTGAGCTTATAGCCCTACCAATCATCATCTCTCGATAATTCATACAGATACTCAGAGCTCTGCACATCATGTCAGATGCATACTCCGCAGTAAGCATTAGTTCAAACCATCCTTCTAAAAGGGCCATAATAACTTCTTTTTATTGAAGACAAACACATGAAGCAGATTTAGGTCTATATTAGACTGTTTCATCTTTTACATGTCTAATGCTATATATGTGATCAAAATGGATCAAGATCTTGAAAAAGAATCAGAAACTTTGGAACCTAAAATGGAAGATAAAATGTTTTAACCGGGAAAGTATACATATATTGCACACAACTTCATTGGCATTGGAGGTCATGATGCATTTCAATTGATACTATCTGTGAAATTAAGATAAATAAGTGGCATAACAAGTATGAAGATGATCCAGAATGCAGAGAAGAGTAAAAACAAATTCAGTCCCATCTTCAATTCCATCGGTATCCAAAGATGCTCGAATTGGAGCACCGAAGAACAAAGTCCAAAACCATTCAACTTACACTCAAAGTTCCGAAAATCTGAAACCCTTACGATCTATTTCGGAGTTTGTCCTGTATATTTAAATCTTATGAACCGCCCTGGTTAAACTGCCCTTGATTAACGGAGAAGTCTCCACCTCCACTCTGAGTTGAACTCTGGCCATTCATTGATGATGGATGCTGCTGAACATGATGTGCTTGACCTTGGCCCCAGTTCTGCCTTTGCATTGATTCTCTCCTTTCCACTTGCATTGCTTCCCGGCGCCTGTCATATCTTGGCCGAGGTCTGTTCCTAGTTTGTTGCCTTTCATTATACCAGTATTGAGGTCTATGGATGACCTTGCCATCAATGAACAAGTCCCCTGATAATGAATTCAAAACCAACAAATGGAAAGAGAAACTTCCGTTATGCATGATGCAAAAGAAAACAGATGAAACAGAATCCATATGTAAGCTTATTGCAGGAAGATTACTAACCTCCATAGTCTTTGTTAGGAACATCAAGATATGAATCCGGCAACACCCAGAGAACACCAGGCAAACCTATTCAAAAGGAGAAAGAACAAGGAAATGAAAGAACCCTAGTTAGCTGTAACGGAACCCTAGAAATGTAGAGTTGAATAAGACCATACTTACAAGTTACAATTATATGCCTCGCCCTCACTCCCAAAACACTACCAAGTCGAAGATCCAAAATTTAACATGATCATCCAGAACAACTCAAAACTTATACTGGAACTCACATCAACATGTCCTTATCGTATTCAATCAACAACCAAATCATGTAGCAGATAATCTTAGACACAAAATATGAAATTCCAGAGTAAAACTTAAAACCCCCTAATCCCCTCCAACGAAAGAGAAGAAACCGTCAAACCCCACTCGAGGAAAAAAACGAAAAACAGAAACACCTTAAAACCCTAAAAGGTAGGGAATCAAAGGAAGCACCTTTAACTTTGTAGGAAAGCTCCTCCGAAATCAAAGCACCAAACCCAGTATAAGTCGTCGTGCAAACCGAGTAAATCTTCTTCTTCGCCTCCTCCTCACTAAAACCCAGACCACAAATCACCCAAAACAAACGAAACGTTAAAATCACACTCAGAAACCAAAACCCAACTCAATAAAATTTCGATCTTTTATCACCTTCCAACAACAGCTGCAAGGGTTTTGACATAGCTATTGATCATTTCCTCTTCAGAGGGTTTTGAGTCCTCGGGAAACTCCATAACAATGAGCCAGTGCTCGTAGTCGCAGCCATCGAGAAGAATCGTCTCCTTCGGTGGTCGGTTGCTCCAGTTCGGCGACGCGTCGTTGAGGGGCGAGTAGTTCGAACCGGAAACCTTGAACCGGGTCTGAGTTTTGATATAATAGTGACTCAAGAGTTGAGGAACTGTGGATTTGTCGACAAGAGCCAGAGTTGATCGATACCGTGTAGAGCTAGAGGATAGAGAGAGGGCTCGCTTTAGGGTCGATGCTAAATTGCGCCTGGTGGCAATATGCGCCATTGTACACTCACGCACACTTCTTCTGGCTCGCTGTTTCTGTTAATATATGAGCTTTTGCTAGTGTTTATAGCTGCTGAAACGACACCGTGTGATAGTACCTGTGTTTTACCTTTAAATTCTCTCTAGTTAGACTATGATTACTTATATGTTAAAATTAACAATTTTTTAAATTTAATCAATTATAACAAATTATATCAAACTCATTATAAATTAAAAAATCAAATTCTATGGTATTATTATTTTCTTACACTTTGGCCCTGTTTAACAATCAACTGATTGCATTAATTATTAGCTGATTTGGTCAGCGGATTGCATTAGCTGTTTGTCATTTAATGTTTGTGTTTTTGCTTCTTGTCTTAATTATATCAAATTTGAGTTAGAATTTAAATATTTAATTCAATTAAATTTTTATTCAAATAATAATAATTTTAAATAAAATAAAATTCATCTAAATTTAATAGATTAAAATAAGTTTGATCAAATAAAAATGTAATCATGATTATCTTCCACTCTATTTCGAGAATTATTTTAGTTCGATGACAATTTGAATTAAAATATGTTGTATATATTTGAATTATTTATTAATTAATTCAGTTTTGAGAACTATAATAAAAATAAAAATTATTATAAAACAAGTTACTAAGTTTGGTTTGGTTTGGTTATGAATCAAGTTAAGATAAAGGAAAAACATATCCAACAACAATTAGTTTCGATCGTTATTAGGTTCAAAATAGTTCCCACCATGAGTTTTGGTTTTTTCAGTGACAGTGTGACGATACAAATGGAAAAATAACGAGTTTTCAACTTCAACGCAAGCATGTCTTCTACTTTGGACAAGGTGGTGGGAACTGCATTCCGGCGTACTTTACTCTCGCATTCACACAGTTGGAAGTCAACGGCTCAGGACCAGTGTTCTTCAAATTAATGTTAGTCAACTCGACTCCTTCACATGGCACCTGTTGGCTGCAAGAGAGATCAACTGCAACATCCGACACTGTCGTTCCAACAACGTTGGTGAACCGAACATCGCTGATCTTCACTTTGGATGGCTGTGCATGAGAAAACAAGAGGTTGGTTTTGGTTAAGATTGATAAAGAAGAAGAAAATAAAGAAACAGACACCAACGAACCACATTGGCTTTTCCATAGGATTGATCTATGATAATTGGGTTCTTGACGTTTTCCATGATTATGTTCTCGTAAGTCATGTCGGAAGCTAGACTTGGTGGTGACCCTCCCCATGTTTTGATCCGAAGTCCGTTGGTTGTCCCTTTCAAAGTACAGTTCCTTACCAAAATCCCTCTCACATCCTTCTCATCTGGGTACTTCCCCAAGCTACCAACACTGTCATTCAACACACACATCATTATCATCATAAACTACGATAATTACGAACGATTCGGACACAATTACGAGCAACATTTTACCTGATGCCATGTCCAGGGCCACAGGTGACTTTGACGACACTGATGTCTGCGCTTCCTTGGATGATACCGATACAATCGTCACCTGTCTCGATGATGCTTCTGGCTATTTTGACTTGACTAGATTGGCTGATATGAATACCATCGGTGTTGGGGCTATCTCCAGGAGCTCGAATATGAAGACGTCTTACCTTGACGTTTTGAGACAAGACAATACCCATGTGGAAGCCCATGGGATCGACAGAAGTGAACTGTCTTATGATTGCATTGGTGACATGGTTGAATTTTATGTTCTGTATATGAACCATTCAGATCAGACCAGAGAGATGAAAGTTAGAAACATTTAGAAACTTTAAACTGAAATAACCATTCTAATTTTTTTTTATACAACTAATTGCAAGTTATTATTATTGTTGCAATTATTATTATTCTTTTTAGTATCAATTACTTAAAATAATATTATTTGAGTATAACATGAACAGATTAATTCTCTTTAATATATAATTTCTACATTCAAAACTTTGCAACAAGGTAAGGTTAGTGCTTACGGCTGGCAAAACAGAGCAGGAACCACCTTTCTTACAATCGTTGTATTTCCAGACAAGAGGACCTTGTCCATCGATCGTGCCTGTCCCAGTAACGATCAAGCCGTCTATTTTCTCAAATGAGATCCAGAAATCCTCGGAGTAACTGCTCATGTCTGGTAGAGCTTTCACGTTTCCTATGAGCTGTACGGTTATGGGAGGAGGACCTTTGCATGGTCCTTGGAAAACTATAGGTCCTGCTACGAAATTCCCTGCTGGAATAACTAGCCTTGCTTTTCCTGGAGAATCACATGCAGCCCTCCAAGCCCTGATAAATTCCTGAAACAAGTCAATCAGCAGGTTATTAATTTACGAACGAAAACCCCGGAAAGGGTTCGTTTTTAGTTATATTGCTTACTATGGCATTATCTTTCTTCCCATCAGGAACTGCTCCAAATTTCAGAACATTGAAGACTGTTTCAGAAGGGTCTCTTTTATGACCACCAGCACCAATCCTGCCGCCACCAACTCGTCCCTTAGCCTCACAACCAGAGGAAGATGACAATAGAATCACAATGCACGAGAGAAGAACGGCATTTGCTGAAGATTTCAGTGATATGGCCATTGCCATTCTTATCTCCGAATCGAAATGGAGTTGCAGATTGTCTGTCTGGTTCTCTCTTCAATGTTATTACGGTATAAAAAAGAAGCCCACCTCTCTAAGACGAGAGGCTATGAAAATTGTGGCTAAACCTCTCTCCCAATGGCGTCCTTTATTTATTTGGCCAGCAAGAGATAGTCTGGTACAGGTCAAATGCTATCTATGGAGGAGTCTAACACTTGGTCGGTTCCAGATCATGATTGGCAGTAGTTTTTGCATGGATTTAGGAGTTTTAAAAAAAAAATTTGCATTTTTGAGGTTTGGTTCTACTTGTATTGTGTTTCACCAATCCCTTTTAAAAGCAAAAGAAGTTATTGTTGGTGGTGTGGAGGATATTCCTGGATCCACCCTACAAGCAGCAACTACATTGCAAGTAGGGTTGGCATTTTGCTCAAATCCGACCTCAATTGAAAAGGTAAAACTAAAACCCATGTTGATTAGATTTAGAATTGGACTAGACAAAAAATAAATAAAAATTCAACTTTTAACTCGAATCGGCTAATAGAAATTAAAATGTTGACTGGCTTGCCAAATATGCAGAGAACTTTGTGATAGGGATTACTACTTTTGAAGTTACCATCATAGGGTGCCTTTCAATCCTGTTAGAGGACATCTCAGGGACTTGTTGTCCTAGACGCATTTTGTAATTTGTAACGTTTTCAATCCCTTTATAAAAAAAATGATATTATTACTTTAAGTTTGTACGATTTGTTGTATTTTTAATTATAATAATGAAACAATAACTCTTTTAATATTTTATTATAGAAATGGAAGGTAAATAAATGGATTGTTATAAAAATATATTTAATTTAGTGTAATCAAAATTTGGGTTGCTGCTGATTTTATTAGAAATTTCATTAGTAGTGAAATTTTCTCACCCTTGTTTTAAATTAAATATTTTAATTAGGTTAAACATTGTGCTTTTCCTTATTAGTTAGATGCAAATTCCAACAAAAGATGAAAAATATACATACACTTAATATGCAAAATCACATCTTAAATTTCAATTCATAGAAAATATCCAAATTTAAAATTTTGTGGGTATAAAATTTTATTAATTTATATTTAAATTAATTTTATCAAAAATTTATTTAATTTTCGATCTTGATTTAAATCTATTAATTTTAAACTAAATTTAGTTAGATCGATTCGAGTTCTAGAATTTCTACTCTAGAATTTCTATCGTTCATGCCCTATGTTTACCGTCTTACCATAGAAAATCTCATGAAACATGCATAAGGAAATCTATTAAGAAGGAATAGAATAAAAAAAATCAATCCCAAATTTTAAAAAATTCAAGATTCAGACTGAATTTTAGTTTTAGAAGATTAGGTCATGCCCCAAATCCAACTGAGATTTTAGATCAAACATGCATGCGATTACACAAGTCATAATTAATAATTTACAGAGAAGATATACCTTCTTGAAAAGCCATAAGATACATCTCCTACTATATACACCATCTTGAAAAGCCATAAGATACATCTCCTACTATATAGCTACATACCATAACCAAACATCACAACCTTTTTAAGGTACTTCCATAATAAAAAAGAGGTATGTGCACCTTATGAGTACTTCAGTTAACTCCTAAAACTCAAACCCTCTTCCTTCCATATTCTGTAATAACCATACCATCATAAAGCTTAGCTACCTCGTTACAATTCATGGCTGTCGGCTCTTCCGCCATCAACGACGACCTGTACCGATGAGCCTTCTCGTTGCTCGAGAGAACAGGCACCTTTATCGTGGAAATTTGAGGCCCGTAATAGACACACTCTTGGTGGTTGCGGTGGTGACGACTGTTGTGTGCTTGACCTGAAGAAACTTTTCCAGTGGCCGGCACTGATGACCATCCGTAACCATAAAAACGGTCGTCGATAATAGTGAAGCGTTCAAGTTTGGTCTTTGTGAGGCTACCTACTTGATTTTCCATAGATCACACTAGCAACTAGAGTTTTAGGGAATAGCTAACTAAACTGGTTTGTGTTGGTTTGGCTTGGTTGTAACGTTTGAGGCTAGAGTTCCCTTATATAGGAACCTAAGGGCATGGCTTAGCTCCTTAGTTCTTGGATAGTGTCTCTTAGAGCATAATCTGATTTTCCTTGTGTAGATTTTTAAGACACGTAGGTTACTTTTGTACCTTAATGTAACGAAGGAGATTGTATCTTTTTGCATAGTGGATTAAAGATGGCAACCCCTTTTTTTGACCGATCCTAACTTGAAATTCGGTCAAATTTAACCTGTAGTAGTTCAACTCAAACAGAACATATACTAAAAATAATATCATGTATGCAACTTTTTGTATATCTCTCGTGTATGCAGCCGTTTAAAACTTGAGGTTAGAGCTTTACCTTTTGTACCGATTCGAGTGGGGATTAATTTAGGTGTGAATAACTTAAATGTATCTTCTTATAATTGGGACCCTCCTAAAACACCTCATGGGAACAAAAAAAAATCATTTTAACATAAGCTACTAAAATAATATTATCCTTATCGACATTAAATTATTAGATTAGACTGATCTTATCATCCCTAAATTCAAATATTACATTAGAATCATAAGAAAACAAAAAATGATAGACAAATTTATCTACGATTTCACTTTTTATTTCTTCCAACATTAACCAAATCTAAAGCAATGGGACTCGAATCTCTCAATTTCAAAAGAAAAAGAAAATTTATGCCGAACATTTCAATATGCTAAGCTTTCGATTTCCTCTTCCTTTTTTGAACAACCCATATGGCTTATTTTGATCTAATGTATAAGATTGCATTAGATTCTCCAATAATGCAGTCAGTAATATACCTTCTGATATATTATTTTCTTATCCTCTGCCTAAACAAAATGTTCTTAATCCCACTTCAAGCTAGCTTGTTCTTGGTATTGGCTTGGCATGGCATTAGATTCCATCAATACTTTTTCTCGATGCTGATATAATTTCAAGGATTCAGGGACGATGTTACTCCATTTGTAAAAGGAAAAAGGAAAAAGAGCTTCTCTTGTAGGACCTACGATGGTTGTGTTTTAATCTGTTTTCCTGTTATTATTCTTCCTTATCTTTTTATTCCTTTTTACTAAAATTACTTTATTATTTATTCTTATACTTTACTTAATTAAAATTTTAAGTTGAAAAGTTATTACATTCAATCAAATTATTTTATTTTGCTTATATTTCATTTAAATATTATCACAACTTGCTTTTTCTAGAGTGAGTCCATTAATTATAGTTTTAAAAACTTTAAGAGTTTTTAGTGTTTAATATTTTAAAATGTCAATTAACTATTCAAAATCCTTCTAAATAATAATTCAGTTAAAAAATAATTTTGTTAGCATTTTACTTATGCTAATGAAGCAAGTCAAGACTGACATTTAAAAGAGATATATGACATTTTCATTTTAATATAATTATTGAATACTAAACAAATGATTGTGACGTAATCTTTCTTGCATGAAAACTTATCATGTAAATCTAAACACATAAATTGCAGGATTTTAGAATCTAACAATTTTTCACAATAACATAAGCGTACCTTGATCTATCGTATTTCTGATACTTTTTGAACAAATAATCTCCAATAATCTTCAACAAGATATTCTTATATTTTTTTTCTCTCTCTTGACCTTTGTTTCGTTATTTTTCGTATATTGTCCGATGGAGAAATACATGAAAAACTTAATAAGTAGAGAGAGAGAGATAAAATAGTTATCAATTTAAAATTCAAACGATGTCTCTTTTCATTATCCTTATTTTTACGTTCCATCAACGTAAATACATCACATTATTTATTTTAATTAAACATAATATCTTTTATTCAAATAACTAACGGGATTTCGTATACTTAAATCATTAAACCCAAATATATGGGTCACATAATGAAATTATCTAACAATCTTCCACTTGGCCTATGTAACTTAATCATGGTCTAATAATATAACATAATATGCATATAATAAAACTTAAATCCCTTTATTTTCTTTAGGCACAACATTAATCATAATTAAGTGAAAACTAAAAAGGATCATAACGGCTGTACATTTTTTACTGTGACATATTTCCTTCTATGCATCACAAAACTAGTTTATAACTTAATATGATCTATTATGAGATATATCTTAATGGTTCAATAATAATGTCTTTGTAAAAGATAAATCCTGGTAAAATTCACATAACCATTCATGTATATACTAACAATAAATAACATGATATAATATCAGAAACAATATATATAAATGAACTCAAAGTATTGAATACATAAAATACATAAATAATAACATGTTGTTCAATCATAGTATCGAATGATGTCCATTCTTTCAACATGTTCATTAAATGTTTTCAGTGGCAATACTTTTTTTAATAGATCTGCTATCATAAGATCAGTTGTAATATGTTCGATTGACACTCTTTGTTTATGGACTTCTTCTTTAATGGCAAACTATTTGATTTCCATATGTTTAGCATCATTTGAATACTTGTCGTTTTAAAGAAGACTGTTGTAGAATTATCACAATAAATTTTCAGCCGCTTGGCAATATTGTCGATAATTACAAGTCCTAAAATAAAATTTCACAGCCATAAACCAAGAACCATGACTTCAAAGCATGTCACAAGCTCAGCTTCCATAGTGGTTGCATTCATGACAAACTGCTTCACATTCTTCCACGAGATTCTCCCCCAATTAGAAGAAACAGATAGCCAAAGGTTTATTTTCTCGTGTCAACACATTCAGTATAGTCTGAATCTGGATATTCAATCACTTCAAGATGATCGGATCTTCTATAAGTAAGCATATGATCTTTTGTTCTTTGTAAGTATATTAAAACTTTTTTTGCAGCTTTCCAATGGTCCAATTCATGATTACTCTAATATCTGCCTAGCATTTCAACAGCAAAATTGATGTCTGGCCTAATACAGGTTTAAGCATACATTAAACTCCCAACAATAGATGCATAAGGAATTCTTTCCATTTATGTGCATTCCAATTCATTCTTTGAGCATTGTTTAAGACTAAAATTGTCTCTTTTTTGAATTAGAACAACACTTGTGGAGCATTTGTCCATATTGAATCTCTCTAAAAAATTTTTGATATATACTTTCTAAGACAACCTTAATATTCCTTGTAATCGATTACGGGATATTTCAATTCCTATCACATAAGATGCATCGCTCGTATCTTTCATTTCAAAATTTTTAGAGATAAACATCTTAATCTCATGTAACAATCCAAGATCATTAGCAACAAGTAAGATATCATCAACATATAAGACTAGAAATATGAATTTGCTTCCACTGATCTTTAGATATATACACCGATCAACAGTGTTTTCTTTAAAACTAAAAGAAGTAATGGTATCATTAAATTTGAGATACCATTGTCGTAAGGCTTGCTTAAGTCCATATATTGATTTCTTAAGTTTACACACAACGTTTTGTTTTCCTTCAACTAGGAAACCCTCAGGTTAATCCATATAGATTTCTTCCTCTAAATTTTCATTCAGAAATGTTGTTTTCATATCAATTTGGTGGAGCTCTAAATTATAATGATCTACCATTGCCATAATAATTCTAAGTGAATCCTTTTTAGAAATAGGAGAAAATGTCTTATTATAATCAACACCATCATTTTGCGTATAACCTTGGTGACAAGTCTAGCTTTATATCTCTCAATATTACTATTATAGTCATGTTTGGTCTTAAAGACCTATTTACATCTGATTCTTTTGCAACCTTCTGGTAATTCAATAAAATCCCAAAATTGACTGTCATCCATGGATGTTAACTCTTCATTCATGGCATCTAACCATTTATTAGAATTTTTACTTTCAATGGCTTGTGAAAACGAAATTAGATCGTTATCAATACCTAAATTGACTGTCATCCAAAATTGACTGTCATCCATGGATGTTAACTCTTCATTCATGGCATCTGATTCTTGTTTTAAATTATGATAATTATAAATTCCTTATAATTTGTTATTTTATAAAATATTTTAAGAATTATTATTATTTTTGCTAATTTTATATTCCTTATTATTATTCACCATTATATTATTATTAATAATTATTATGTTTCTTTAATTATTCTTA
>JANVCQ010000232.1:55953382-55975534 GCA_025531925.1 Erythroxylum plowmanianum | reverse complement strand
CAACTGCTTGAAGAAATCAACTGGAATATCATTCCCACATACAATTGGTTAAAACTAGAAAGCATAGTTTGGGAAGATGGAGCAAGCTTTGATGTTAAGTTTAAATGTTCATATGCAGTGTCGAATTGAGCTAGAGAAAGCTAGATTGTTGGTTCTCGACGCAGCGGATCAGCTTGATCGACTTGGAATCAAGAAGGCTCGTGGGATTATCTCAATGGCAAAGGTAAATCTTGTTTTTCAGCCTGAGGTGTTTCACTTTTGTCTTTGTGATCATGCTTGAATAATATTCTTTACGTGGAACAGGTTGCAGCTCCAAACATGGCCCTGATGGTTCTCGATATGGCTATGCAAGTACACGGAGCAGCTGGTTTATCATCTGACACCGTTCTACCGCATCTCTGGGCCACGGCAAGAACGTTAAGAATTGCAGATGGTCCTGATGAAGTTCACCTGGGTACAATTGCGAAGCTAGAATTACAGAGAGCTAAACTTTGAATTGCTAATGAATAAAACAAACTTCTTCCAACTAATAATATAGGCTGATCAATACTCACATAAAGAGGATGATAAAGGAGAATGAGGAAGGAATGAGAAAAGGTAACAGTTCGTCGTAAGGTATAGCGGTCTTGTTGCCGATATCCGAATACCGGTCACAACAAATAAAAGGCAAGGTTTTTTTTTTTTTTTTTGGGATTGTGCATGGAAGATAAAAGATGACACAGTGACAAGGTTTCCTCAAGATCATAATAGCATTGTTTGTGATGTTTCTGCACTTATATTGACATGTGCAAAGTGTAACGGTAACTGCTTGAAGAGTAATAGGTTGGATTAGATTGGGTTTGCCCCTAATCCGGTCTAGCCCAACTCCTTAAATAAGGACTAGATCTTTCTTAAAATGATGTCGTTTTGTGAACTCGTTTGGACTTAAGTCGAATTGCCTAGTCTACATATGGTAGCTTGACACTTGTGAAATAGAGGTTGGTTTGATAGTATTGCGAATAAAAAGATACAAACGTATTTTAAGAAAATTTAGAAAAATTCTTTAATTTTTAAAATTTTTGAATTTTTTTAGTTTTCATTTTTGAAAAAAAAGATTTTAAAAATAAAATAATGATAAAATAATAACAACAACATTAAGGATAAGTCTCACTGAAATATGAAATTTAGGAGAAAATAATGATAAGTACATATATAAATCTAAGACGTGAATTAATTTTATATTTTTTATATGATGTGATTTTTAAATTTGGATTAAATTAACAAAATTTGTTTCAAATTAACATTTTTATAATTATCTTAAATTATTAACTTAAACAAATTTAATTAATTCATATCATATCATATTTAATATTTGAATTATATAACGACATTTGATCAGTCAAGAGATGAGAAAAAATTTCTAATATTTCTTAAATTATGCGAGAGATTTAGTTTGCTCGACATCAAATATGTTGTGATTGTGCACGATCTAGCTTGTTGCTAAGCATGTTGGATAGGCTTGGTTGTTCTTTATTTTTCGATTTTGTGCATTTAGATTTTGATCCATAAGATATTTTAATTGGGTAAGGAAAAAATTAATTTATAAATTGGTTAACTATGTTTTAAAGGAACATAATACATTTCTTAAATGTAAAATTCAACTTGAACTTAGGTTGGTCAAAAGTATTTTGAATAATTATGACAAGTAAAATACTTTAATTATAAATAAAACATCATATGTATATAATGAAAATATACGTTGTATTATTTTTATTATTAATGTTACCATTGTTTCTCTTTATTATTTATTTATTTTAAATGAAATATGTCACATTATTTTCAATAGAATTTAAGGTTAAATAAAAATTTTAATATAAAATATTCTGAATAACTATAATTTAACCAATACATATTTTTCTTAATTCTCTTTTTTATTTGATTTTTTCTTACGCTGGTTTAAGTGTCTCGATCAATTTAAAAACATGTTACATCGCATTTTCAAAGTAACAAGTTGTAATCAGAAGATTATAGACACGAAATAACGGTCAGATTAATTGTGGGACAATTCAAGATAGAAAATATAGTTCCTATAATCTTGGAAATGCTCCAAAAAGAGTGGAGACCATGTTTTACATTACACGCAGAGTCTGGTGGTATTTTTTTCAGACCACAAATTTTTACGAACAGAAACCAAAAGTTTGTTTGAGTTTGCTAATCTTAGTCTTTCCAAAACCTTATATAAGATGTTGTCAACCATTGTCGTCACTCAGATCAGAGCCCAGAAGAGCTTTTAGGGCTCTGCTTTCCAATAACATATTGTGTTTTTTAATATTTTGTACAGAAAAATAAAAATCCTGTCAATATGTCGTTTGAAAGCGGCTCCTCCTCCTCCGAGAAGAAGAAGAAGATCGCCATCATTGGCGTTTCTTGTGTGCTTCTGGTAGCCGTCGTGGTCGGTGTGGCGGTTGGTATAAGTGGCACCGACGATAAAGACGACAAACCGGCTCCTCCTAAAGGTGGCGGTGACAGTGGTCAGCTACAAACTTCAAATAAAGCCATTGAGAGCATTTGCCAACCTACGAACTATAAGGAAACCTGTGAGAATAGCTTGAAGAAAGCTGCAGGTAACGTCACCGACCCTCAAAAGCTTGTTCTGATTGGCTTTCAGGCCGCCATTGAAGCACTACAAGAAGCCACCAAGAACTCTTCGACCGTGAAGGAACTTGCTTTAGACCCTATGGCAAAGCAAGCTCTTGACAACTGTGAAGAACTGTTGGATAACGCCATTGAAGATCTCAGAAATTCCTTCAATTCTCTCGGGGAATTCCACTTCGAAAAGATGGACGAGTTTGTGGAGAGTCTTAGGATCTGGTTAAGTGCCACCATCACTTACCAACAAACTTGTTTAGACGGGTTCGAGAACACCACCGGTGAAGCTGGTCAAAGAATGAAGGAGATTTTGGTTACTTCCGGTCAGCTGACGAGCAATGCGTTAGCTATGGTTACTGGACTCGCCGACATTTTCAAGAGTATGAACTTCGCCGGAATGAACCGTAGGCTTTTGGAGAGTTCTGACGACAAATTCCCGACCTGGGTTACTCCGGAGAAGAGAAGACTCTTGCAAGCTACTCCGGCAACCGTTAAACCTGACATGATCGTAGCTCAGGACGGAAGTGGCCAATTTAAAACCATTAACGAGGCTGTTCGAGCCATCCCCAAGAAATCGAACACCACCTTTGTGTTGTACATTAAGGCAGGAGTTTATAAGGAAGTAGTGGCCCTATCAAGGAGCTTGACTAATATTATGATGATCGGAGATGGCCCCACAAAGACAAAGATCACCGGAGATCTTAGTTATACTCAAGGAGTGCAAACATTCAAAACCTCAACAGTCTGTAAGTATCTCTGTGAAAAGCCTGTTGATCTGGGAGTTCAGAACCTGACGATTGATTCATATGTTTTTTGTCACAGCAATCAGTGGGAACCACTTCATGGCCAAAGACATCGGATTTGAGAACAGCGCCGGAGCTATAGGACATCAGGCGGTGGCGCTGAGGGTACAAGCTGACATGTCCGTCTTCTACAACTGTCAAATCGATGGTTACCAAGACACACTCTACGCACACACCAACCGCCAATTCTACCGTGACTGCACCATCTCCGGAACCATCGACTTCGTCTTCGGAAACTCCGCGACGGTCTTCCAAAACTGCAAGATGGTGGTGAGGAAGCCATTGGACAATCAAAGGTGCATCGTCACAGCACACGGAAGGAACGAGTCTCATCAACCAACTGGCTTCGTTATCCAAAACTGCACTTTCATGGCCGACCCCGAATACTTCCCAGTAAGGTTCATCAACAAAGCCTATCTGGGACGTCCATGGAAGGAGTACTCGAAGACCATTATTATGGAATCTCAGATCGATGACTTGATTGATCCCGAAGGTTGGCTCCCATGGCTCGGTAACTTTGGGCTTGAGACCTCCTTCTACGCCGAGTACAACAACAGAGGACCTGGTGCGGCTTTGGATAAGAGAGTAACTTGGAATAGTATTAAGAAGCTCACTCCACAAGAAGCCGAAGGTTACACCGCCGCCAATTTCTTCCTCGGAAATACCTGGATTCCGGCCACCGGTGTTCCTTACTCTCCAGGTTTCATGAGTACTGCGTAAACTCGTGTTGTAAATGCATAGTAGGAGAACCCAAAGATGTAATATTGTCTCGCATATTGTCATCAATATATTACAAATTCATGCAAGTTTTGGAATACAAATACACAATTTTTTTTGTTATTTTATAAAAATATATAAATAATGATAGAGGTAATAACTATATTACAATTTCATGCAATTTTTATAATATAAATGTAAAAATATTTAGTTATTTTATAAGCATATATAAAATAATGGTAATGTAATATATAAATATTTGGTTATTTTATAAGCATATAAAAATAATGATAGAGATAATAAACAAGTCAATAATATTAAGTGATAGTTCGTTGAAACGAAAAGTTTGAGAAAGATCAATAATACACAACCTTATCATTTTCTAATAGAGATGTGAAATTAGATCTCAGTTATTTTGATATTTTATAAAAGTATATAAATAATGATGGAGGCAATAACTATTTTGCAAATTCATGCATTTTTTAAAATATAAATATACAAATATTTGGTTATTTTACGAGCATATGTAAATAATGAAAAAGATAATAACTAATGCCATTGATTGACATGAAAAATAGTTGATTAAATTATATGTTGCATGAAAATTTTTTAGTGAGATTATATATATATATATATATATATATATATATATATTATTAGTTGAATATAAATTTATCCAATAATAGCATATGTTATATTAATAAAAATATATATTAAAATCTAACTGATTTAATTAACATTAACAAATAAATTAAAAATCATAATTTTTATTGTAATTCAAAAAATTAATATTTAATCTTATAAATTTTATAAAAATAAAAATAAATCTTGTTATATATTTTTTAAAAATAGTTGTAATAAAATTATATTTAAAGAGAATATGATAGTAAATTATCTCTTTGTTTATAATTTTAATACATTTCTAATTTGTAATATGAACGATTACAAGATAAATTTATTATCCCACAAATTTATTAATTTAATTTAATTTTATACATGAAAAATATTAATATCGTCTATCAATTTATATATGTTAATTTTAAATAAATGTTTTCATATATATAATAATTAATTTGAAACTATAAATTAGGGGACGTTTGGTTCGGCCCAATTTTCTACAACATTGCAAAGACAAAGCCCACGTTGGGGAGCGGGAAAAACGACCAAAATCCCAAGCATTTGAAATCCCTTCCTCCGAACCAAACGAGACCTTCTCTGATTTTCCCAAAGTTTCTCTCCCGTTTTCCAGGTGACCAATCAACCTCCAAGCACCTTTCTTTTTTCACATCTCTCAACTTCTGACCACTCAAAATCCAAAACCCATATGGTGCATCAAAACCCCAGTTGAAACCCCAACTCCACGACAATATTTACACACTCTATTCGCTACTCTCCCAATGACCAACAACAAAGAAGAACCCGGAAAGTTCCACACCGTGCAAGCAGAGCGTGACCTAGAGGCCAATTGGGAGGTCGATCTCGCCAAGAAACTCGAGGAGTACCTCTTCAAGATCTGCTCTGGTGAAATTACTGGCGGCGAAGAGGATACCTGCCACTTCCCCGTGAATTTCGCTGAAGGTTAGGGCTTTATTGATAAGTCTTGTTTTTTCAATTAATTTTGCTTTTTCTTGGTTTTTGGATAACGGGTTTTTTTAATTAAACGAACAATTTGTGTTCATTTTTTTGTATGGTGGGAAATGTAGCTGCTTTACTGGTTCAGGGTTCGGTTCAAGTGTACAGCAGAAAGGTTGAGTATCTATACAACTTGGTCTTGCATGCTTTGGACTTCCTTTCCAACAAGAGGTTTGATTCTTCTCCTTGTTTTTCAATTTGAGTAACGTATTTGTTTTGTTTAAAATGTTTGGGCCTTAAAGGATATTAATGGTAAAGAATGAGGTTCAGTGACGAGAGTTGGGGCTTTTTGGAAGTGAGTTAATGGTTGACCTTGTGGGACAAGTGGTGGCGTACATTGAATTTCCATTCAGCCGATTTGGTTTGATACGTTTCTCGAAGTTAGATGTCTGACATTCAACATATTGGATGTGAAAAGTGGAGCCTATAATTTTGGTTGGAAAGTTGGAATTATATAGACAACAGTTGCTGATTTTTTAATGGAGAAAAGCAAAGACTTATGCAAGAGATGTCATTTCTAAGACTTTGATCATTTCTTGGCTCAGGAGTTTGTAAGTATCAACTTAAGTGCGAAAGAAGCTTACTTCATGGACATGGTTAGGAAGTAAATTGCAAAGTGAGTGACTTCTTAAGCATGAATTCCAGTAATCATGCCGTCGAGTGTTGCAACTTTTGGGAACTTGGAAACCTATTTTCAAAGCAATTTGTGCCAAAACTGATTTTCAAACTTGGCTGGAAAAGAAGAAAAATAGCTGTTTAGTTCTTTGCAATTGTTTAGTTAGATGTGAAAGTGAGGTCTTTGTTGACATTGTCAAAGATATGGATTCAAGCAGAAAAAGGAAATGGCTTTACTCCTGGAAAACTTTTAGCTAAGAATTTAACTCTGGACCCTAAGAGTGACTAATAGACATGATGTCATTTTCCAATTATCAATTTTTAGTTCAACATCCTTGAGAAAAAACCAAAGAATGTTAACTTGTACCTTGTTATAATTTCAAGTTTACTTTTAGGATTTGGTAGCTTCTTCATTTACATATCGTTCGGTATTTGTAATGTTTTTATCATCTGAAGACCTGATATATACTTATCCAAACTGAGCATGTAGTTATGCCGTGAAATGACATTTAACTTCTATGAATTCTTTGGCAGGCAGCAAGAGCAATCGGAGGGCACACCAGTCCTACCTGAAGAAAGTAATTCTCATGCTGTTTCTGTTGATGAGAATGATCAGTTCTGGGGATTAAATGATGTCCCAGGTAAGCTTGAGCATTGTAAACCATCTTGGTTAAATTGCAATGACAATGTTGGTCTAAATGTCATATTATTCCAGTGGAGCCAAGAAACCGCCTGGATACTTCCACCAGCAAGGATGCTTCCCTCCATCACTTTGTCAAACCACCTGCGAATCTTGTTGTTCTTGAAGGTGATTGTTTAGACAACACAGGTGACAATGGTGAACTAGAGTCATATCTGGTATTACATTTGCGTTAACCTTCTCATTACATCATCCTCTAAAATGACATAATACTTCTGTTATCTACATAATGCTAACAATTTTTTCTGTGTGATTGCAGTTAGCGACTAATGATCTCTACCGTGATTTTATACTGTTAGACCCTCGTGATGCACTGTCTGTAAATGATTTTTTGGAGGATGTGACTGGAAAAGGACAAAATAGTACTTACAGAGGCAATTCAAGTCGTAAGAGTTTCCAATCCCCCACGAGACGGTCGGGAGGAACTGCTCATAAGTCATCACATGGAAAGAAACAGAATGCTAATTTCAATCAATCACCAGCAGCTGCTTGCAGTTTTGGAGGCAACGAATGTAAATTGGGACCTGACTCTCCGGTCTCTGGAAATGTTGAAAACAGTCATAATGCATTTAATGTGAATTGTGGGCATGAAGAACCAGGTAACATGGAGGATTTAGATGATGACAATGAGGATGATCCTTGGAAACCTCTAAATCCCCATGAACTTGGGAGCTTGAGAGTGAAACCCTTTAAGAAAGGTTGTTTTCAGGCTTGTCAATTTGTTCTCTTTTTCATCCATCTAATAGCCTTCCACAACCTATTTTTCACTTCTATTTTTTTTTTCAATGTGCAGTGAAAGCTTTCAGAAGGAATCTTGCAAACTCTGCCTCTATCAAGCATATTTCCATCACTAAGCTATTTCCACTTGCAAAGTTGCATGGTCCGATTAGTCCAGAGCTCACAGAAATGTGGGAAGCACACTGTAAGATATTAAAGAATAGTGAGAAGTCTGAATCTCCTCCATTATATGAAAAGGTACCTTTTTTCCTGAAATCTTAATCTACCTGCACATCTGTTGCTGTGTTACATAGATTCCTGATCTATCTGTTTCAGCTGAGGGAATCCCTTGCCAGTGGAGGGCATAATGTCTGTGACAGATTTGGTCATTCTGGTGATAAAAATGAGGATAATGCATTTGACGATGGAGTCCCTGATTTTGGGGATGCCGACGATAATATGCAAGAAAATGTGTTCATGGATGAAGATTTACCCTTTAATCACGAAAAGGTCTGCAAGCTTATGATTTTATGTTTGATTAATAGGAAAGATATATGAGATCTCTTATTCTTTGATGTTTTGTAGCATGATGATTTTCCTGCTCACTTGGACAACAATGAAGAATTGGGATATGCAGAACCAAGTTCTCAAGCAAGCCTAGAGGATCTTTGTCAGTCTCACCTAGTAAGCATTAGTTTTTGTAATTTCTGAATGGTATTTCAACTTATCAATCCACTCTTACTGTTTATTTCTTTTGATGTGGGACATGGTGAGAAACCTTTTTCTACTCTGCTTCATGCTTACATCTACATGGGCTTGTACTGCAGGATCACATTTTTCAATTATCCAAATTTAAAGTTATTTCTGCAAGTTGGTTATTAAAAGTAGTTGTGTGTAAGTTGTGGAAATCCTCATTTCCTCCCCATCTCTGTTCCGTTTTTGAATTCCTTAAAAAATATACAAGAAGCAACTATGAGTAAGAGCTGTAGTCTCTGTGTGTTGCTTTTGTGAATGGCCTTTCTCCATTGCTTTTTTTATTGCAGGTTCATGCAATTAGACATTTCATATAATTTGTAAATATAAGCCAATCTTATATATCAACCTGTCTGTTTTATTTTTGGATTTAGTTGTGCATTTACTTGACTAAATGTTTTGCCAGCATAGTTTGGAAGCATGTGGAATAGTTACCCATTTTGTGTCATACAGGATGCTCTACTGGCTAACATAGCTGAAACTGAAAAGCAGTCCGAATTAGCTGCTCGTGTCTCATCGTGGAAGCAGAAAATTGAGCACAACTTGGAAGAGCAAGTAACTTCCATATCTTCTTTTCCATACTATAAATCTATTTTTAATCTTGATGGATGATTGCCTCAGTTGTTTTTTATTCTATTTAACTTTTTCAACATTTTTATAATAATTAACAGTAAGTGAAGGAAAACTTATTTTCTGATAGGATTCACACCCTCCATTTGATATTCATGCCTATGGTGAAAGAATTCTTGAGAAGATATCTATTGAAACACACATGGAAAGTGCTATATCTTTTGCCGATGTAGTAGCCGGACAAGAAAAGCTTGAAGTTGCTCGAACCTTCTCTGCTCTACTTCAGCTGGTAATTTTTATGACATTTGTGCCTGGCAAGTGATTGATAATTCAAAACTAGGATCAGCTTCTCACTTTAAAATAATGAAACAAAAATGCAATTATCCTTCATGTTGACAAGAGTTTAGGCACTGGAGTTTCGTTGTGCAATATCTTAGTTGCATGTTCAACATCACTGCCTCAGAACACATTCAAAAACACCTTGTTTTTGTAACTGTATAGTATGGGATGAATTAAATGTCTTGAAAATGCATTAAAAAATGTCCCTTGGTTTTCATTTTCAGGTGAACAATGGAGATGTTGATTTGGATCGGAGTGGACATGATGGTGAGTCCATTTGTTATACAGCTACCAATCCTTTCCATATTCGACTTACCCATGACAAGAGAACGACGCAAGCTCAACTTCCATTGGCGAAGAGAGGTAACTCACCAAAGAAAACATGTAAGAAGGGTGGTAGGAACAAACTTAGAAGAGAAAGATCTCCAACTTTTGATGCATCTCTACGAGGTGGATCAGCAACTATGTCTGTACAACCAAACTCCAAAGTTTCCCAGAAGTTGGGGAAGATTGGCAGTGTGAGGTGCACTCCTGACGGTAAGAGGAGACGAAGATCCCGAATTGTTCAACCATTGGGCTTGCATTCACCAGGGCAAGAGACAAGGTGAGCAATGTATTGTTATTTGCTGATACAATTCAACCTTTACATTAAATTAGCTTTCAACTCCTGACCTTAACTCTTTGTAGTCCTAGATTACTGACATTGTTCAATAAGCATTGTAATAATATTCTGTAATTTGACATATACTGATTTCCCACAAGCAATCAAGCTTTGTATCCAGGTTCCAACTGTACAATGACCTTGTTGCCTAGTCATGTAATTGTATCAATCTGCTTAATCCCAGTATTTACAATCTTTAATTTCTTATTATTTGTATCAATCTATTCTCTTTTATTTCGTCCAGTGATCCGAATCTGTTAGTACGGGTCAATTGCATACAGGTCTCTTGCCTCTTTCATGACCAACTCTCCGAATAGGTTCAGACATCATGTCATCTGCAACATGATCTCTTTTACAGTTGTGCTTAATCCATTGTTGTCCTGTAAAAGCTTGTCAAGTACGAGTCATGGCGTGTTACGTCAATTTGGAGCTGGAGAAGGGTCCATTGAACAGGCACACGGAAGTCATGGTTCTGTTGTTGACGCGTAAACTCGATGGACTTTTGATTGATTCACACTATGTAAAGTCCTCAAGCTTGACGGAAACTCCATTATATGTTCCAATTACGTCAGCTAAAATTAAGCTTTCGAAAAATCCAGGAAAGTTGAACGAACCCACTTGCCGGGGTAAGTCATTTTCTGAGCAAAAACATCATCATTTTCTCTCCAATTTTACATAGGAAGAATGATTATTTATCGATTTAATTGTAAAATTTTCAAATTATTTAATTTTTTTGTTCGATTTTAATTTTTAGATAATAAAATAAATCTTTATTATATGCTTTTAATTTTTAAATTAAAATTATTATCACATTTTAGGTCATTTGTGATGGTAATCGAGCTTCTTATCGTACAAGGTTTATTAATCGATTGACGTGATTTGTTAATTATTACGTCAATCTGAAAGTTTATCCAGTTTGTATCGAAAGGATAACAGTTATGAGTTTTTCCATTTTTGAAATGATATCGAAGCAGTTTTGGATTCGACTAGATTTGCTCTTTTCAAACTCAAATTCATCCAAAGGCTTGATCAATTTACATATGTCTGTATTGGACTTTTGAGTGTTGTTAAAACTGTAGTTTAATGCTAATGTGTACTTAATGTTAAGTATAAAGTTAAGTGGACACTAATCCCAAAATCACGTTGATAATGGATTACTATCTTTGATCCTATCCACTAATTACCACCATAATTGCCCAACCTACTTTCCACTTGATCACATACAAAAAGCTTAGTTTATGTGTACTAACTACATATCTTCAAAGTGGTCACTAAGTTCACATACCTTTCTATTATAAAGAGGACACTCAGGTCATTCTAAAGTTTTGCTTTTAATTGAAATATATAATAACAAAACAGATGTTGGTAAAAAACTAAAAATCCATAAAATATTTAAAATTACTTCACTCATTAATTTAGCCTTACAATTTCACTTATAAATTTCTTAATAACAATTATTTTTAACATGTAAGTTGGTTCAAATTTTTTAATTTATAATAAATTATTCAGAATATATATTTTAAAAATTATTATTCATATTTTTTAATTTACATAATATGTATCCAAATAAGTGGTAATAATATATATATATATAATTTTTCATAAGATATTACACGTGAATCTATCAAATACAGCCTTTTTACTAAATAAGTATAAAGTTACGTATTATCAAATTAGAATACGCCGAAACACTTCATACAGATGTTGATGATTATGATATAAAGAAAATATTTTTAGTTTTGGCAATTTTAATTTAGCATAAAACAGCAAAGACACCTCATATTAATATATAATGTACTTAATAAAAAAGTCTTTTTATTGTAATAAAAGAATACAATAAATATTTTCATACTAATTTTTGTAGGTAAAAATATCATCATGTACAGTAGTCAAAGTCAAACTCGTTATCCCAAATCGGAAGACCAAAACCCCAAAATGTGGGACCCAGATCCCCGTCCTGTTCTGCCACTCGCCGAGTCAACTCCGAGTTTCACCTCGTTCTATGTCCACAGCTGCTCCCCCGCCAGGTGCTCCCCCGCAAGCACCGGAGCTAGCAGCCGAAGGCGATAATGCCTCCCTTATTTCCCTACTTAATATCCTCGTGAAGGATAACATCCGGTAAACAGGCGATCGGAAAGCTTGACTCGCCGGCGATTCTGTCCCTGACTCGTCCTCAAGATTCGGTTGTCTCCTGGGTACTTCTATAGTAAAATCCACAAAACCCGGCGGCTTCCGACGCCCACCGGAAGACGACGTCGAAGGACCAACATGGTCTTCCTCCTCTTGACACGTCTGGCACAAGTCGTTATGGCTCGATTCAACCTCAGTGATCTCCGAAGAAGAAGAAGAAGAAACAACTTGGATGGGACAATGGATTACTGGTTCAACAAGCGACCGACAAAGCGGACAAGTGGAGTGAGAGTGAAACCACATATCAATACATTCAACGTGAAAACTGTGGCCACACTTGGGCAGAGTCCGACCCATTTCCTTCTCTTCAAACTCTGACAAGCAAACGGCACACTCCGCCAAGCCCTCGCCGGTCCCCGACGAGTAAACGAACAAAGGCAACGACCTGAGTACGGCATCGTCGAGTCCGCGTTTGGCTACAGTGACGCTTCTAGAGTTGGGGTTGGCGGGGTCCTCGTAGAAGACGAGATGGGCACGGCGCTCTCGGTTTTGACGGAGCTGGCGGCGGCGTACTCGAAGAAGGTACCAGCGCGCGTAGAGATGGAGGCAGACCATCAAAACAACGACGAAGAAGAGGACTAAGATCGCGCTCATCATGATCTTCCCGCTCAGAGCATATCCGTTGCTCGTGGTGCGGTCTTTGTCTTTCGTTTCCATGTCCATGGGAAGACAATCTTAAAGAATAAAACAACGTTGGTCTCTGAACTTAGCTTCCGGTTGGTGTCTGGTTCTAAGCAGAGTTATCGACTCTGAGGAGGTAGGAGAGTTTTAAGTGATTGATATGTGAGTCTGTTGCATAAAAGGAGGAGGCAAGGAAGTGATGATGGAGGAGGAAGGTTCCAGAGGGTTTCTGTGAAGTTGTTGGATTGTATGATTAGGCCTCTGTGTCTCACACACTCTCGAGGCTCGACGGTTTTGCTTTTTGAGTTTTTATATATAAAGGTAAAAGGCGAGTCTCCGATGGTGGTCTGAGGAAGACGCCAGTTTTGACGCGGGAAGCTCTTATGAGATAGTAACAAGTCTCCTTCCTCACAATTTCCTCCGCGTTTTCTTGAACTATTTAATGATGTGTGAGGAAAGTAAGATGAGGTTTGAAAGTCAGTTGTTAGAGTCATGGATTCAGACATCATGGACACTAGTTTTGACTTTGTGGGTAGTGTATGGTATGTGTATAACGGGAAGTTTATTAAAAAATTTAAATTCAATAAATTATAAAAAGATTTAATAACACTTTTATTAGAAAGAGATAAATGTTTATTTTTTAAGAATTTTTAATTTAGTATTTAATCTCTTAAAATTTATAATTAATTTTTATGATATAACTAATGGAAGATTAATTCGAATTTGTGATATTTTAATCATAATCATCATGATTATCATCATCATCATATCCCAAAGTTTCATAGTAAAGTAGGATCTGGGGGTTTAATAGTATGCAGTCTTACCCTACATAATAGAGAGGCTATTTTCGGTATATTAGAATTTTTAATATGGGCGGAGTGTAGAGTCCACTAACAAGAATTGAGCTTGGGTCAATTATTGTCCAAATAACTAGAAGTGAACTCTACACTTTGCCTATATTAAAAATTCAAAACGGTATCAGAGCAAGTTTGGTTCGAATTATTAATTTTTCGGTTGTTCGCCTGGATGTCTAGTCCCAGCGGCCCGATCCGATTATCACTGTATATATTTTAAGTGACAACTGGATGTCCAGTCCCAATTGCACTTGAGGGGGAGTGTTAAAGTGTCTCGTATTGACTAAACATAAAAATGTTAAAAGATTTAGAAATAATAAGGGTCAACTATCCAAACAATTAGTTCTAGTTATTTGGACAATGATTGACTTGTAAATAGATTCTACACTTTACCCATATTAAAAATTTAATACGATAGACTCACATGTAGATGTGATAGGATAATAGTGATGCAGGTAAAAAAACTGACAATATATATATATACACCTGATAGTGACTATAATCTGCTATTACCTTATATCCCTGCAAAGACCGACTTTTTTCATTGCTAATTGTGCTGAGTCTTCACTTAGCGGCCTTAAATTACGACAATCCTATCGTAGAAAAAAAGACCTTGCAAGTGCATAAAGGAATTTTTTGAATTCAATTAATTATAACAAAATTTTCAAGTTCAACCAAAATAAATTAAGAGTCAATAGGAAAAATAGAGTTTGAAAGTATTTAAATTTAGACTTGAGCTTAGAAAAAAAAAATCAAAGTCAAATTTGAACTTCACTTGTGGAATTTATATTCAAACCAATACGAATTGCTAATTAAAGTTTGAAGTTGGACATATCCAGAAGTTTGAAACCAACATAATGATATTCTATCCCTGGAGATAATAAAACACAGAAACTCTTGGTGGTGCGATCTCGTTTAGTTCGCAGGCCCATTAACTGTTTGTTGGTATTTTAGCTTTAATAAATATTTTAAAAATATGATAAAAATTAAACCAATATGATATAAAATTTAAGATTTGGATAAAATTAAAGAATTAAAAATATAATTAAAAATATTGTTTTCGAAGAATTTAAATTTTTTTAAAATAAAATTAATTGATTTGTTTCAGTTTATAAAAATTTATTAATTTATAAAAACTGACCGATTAATTAATAAATTGATCAATTTCTAACAATAAAAATTATTAAAATAAATTGAATTCAAAAGTTAATGATCGAACCCACAAATGGACCGGTTCAAAATTTTTACAATTAAACCTATCGAAATACAAAGATCAATATTGACGTTATAGGACCATGTTTGGCTTGAAACTTATAATAGTTAGGTATTACTTCAAATGCTATTTTTTTTAAATTCATATTTTCTGAATAAGATTACATTTTCTTATAATTTCCATATTTTCCTTACGGTGCATCTACTCAACCTTATGTTGTAATATTATTGCATAGTGAGCCCATTCGCGAAATTTGACGCAACTTGCCAATTGCCTCTCTTCCACGGCATTCAGCACTAATGTGATGACCGATCTCCATAATTCTTGGGATTTTTGACCCATCAAAATTCCCATTTCGTCCTTAATCAAAATGCCATCAAATGACGCATTTAAGGATGAGATTTAGGCTCGGACCAATGTCAACAGGTCAGGTTTGAGTTAACCGAGCCTCCAACAGAATCTCGAATCGAGCTCATACTCAAGCTATTCGAGTCATGATTAGCTCAAGGCTTAATAACTATAAGAAAAATAACTTCATTTTGCAAAAAATAATATCGTTTTCTATTTTTAATTATTAAAAAATCATGTTGAACTGGTTCGAGTTAGTATCAAGCTTGGGCTTCGAGCAAGACTCAATCCCTAGTAGAAAATGTTGGGGTAGGCTCAAGCTTAGGTGAGCTAGGCTCGGTTTAGTACAATGTCATCCCTAGATGCATTAAGTTTAAGAATATCAATTTAGGTAGATCAATAAATATTGCTAATTAGTTTGCGTTCAGTTTGGTCAATTTCCAAAGTTAATAGATCAAAGTCTAATTTGGTTGGATTTGATAAATTTTATTTTAAATATGAAAAGCTTATTGATAATTATTTGGTGATTATTATTGTTATACATAATACAAATATTATTTTATAAAGTAAGAATTTACTTAATTAATAATGATAACTTCTTATAAAATAATGACTTCTTATATGGTCTATTTTAAATATAATTAATTATTAAAAATCAGTAAAATTGACTCAAAATTAGTATATTCAAATTATTTGATTGATTTAAATTTGTTTTTCAAATTTTGAATTAATCCAAATCAAACGAGCTTAATTAGTATTCAGGTTTGGATAGAACTTAAATTGGTCAAGTTTTGAATCAGATTAAGTGATTGTTTAGATGAGTTTATATCAGTATAACTTTTTTTAGAAGAGTTTTTTAAAGAAGCTAGTTAACTATTTGGCTGTCAATTAAAAAACAACTTTTTTGAAAGAATTTCATACAATAGATTGTTTGACAACATAAAAATAAAAAACACTTTTATTAATTTTAACTATATTTTATTTTATAATAAAAAGTATTTATGCATATAAATATTATTTAAAATATACTAAAGAATATGCAAAGTACAATATATTAATTATTATATAATCTTAAACCATATGAAACATAAATAAAATTATATTTAACCAATTCTTTTATATGATTATAACATAAGTAAAACTAATATACAAAATAAATATTAAAATATATATATAAATCAAATAATATTATATAAATCTGAAAATAAACATTAAAATAAGTTTGTGAATATTATGAAAATTATGTGTATAATATAAAGACAAAAGAGACTAAAAAAATGTCATTAATTGATCTGAAAAATTAATTTTAAAAAGTACTTTTTTAGAATCTCAAATTTGAGTTTCTTAAAAAACTATATTTTGACTGTCAAAAAAGTCATATCTACTATTTTTTTTATTTTATAACCAAACAATCATTTTTCTTAAAAAGAGTTTTTGAAGTAAAATAAATACTTATCTATCCTTCATAACCTTTTTTGGGTCTCCCAGGAAGTATCCATTTGGCCGAAGTCGGTGACTAATTCCCCTTCGCGGTACTGATACATCCTTTGCGAGGGTTGCCGCTGGCTCAGGAGTTTGCTGCATTCCCAAAGGCAGGGATCAAACCCGGAACCTCTTGGTTAAGCAACAAAGGTATGCGCTACCTATGCCAACCCGCTGGGTTTCCTTCGTAACCTCAACCAAACAAATGACTCAAACCTACCCGGTTGAAAAGGTTATCATAAATGTAACATTTACACTAACATATTTGTGTGTATACATATATATTTATAAACTTATACAAAAGCAATAACACACATTGAGGATATCAAGGCAAAGCACCAAGCCACTCTGCAAAGCTCCTAATATTGAGGCTTTGTCACTGTCCTCATGTCACAGTCCCAAAACCAAAAGCAAGCTCACAAACAGTAAGCGAGCGACCGAGTGAGAGAGGGTCAACGAGACTTCAAATACAGAAAAAAAGATAGTATCAATGGAGTCTGTGACAAGAAAAACAACCCCTTAAGCCCCCAAAGCCTAAATACCCTCCTCCTCCTCTGCTCTACTCTGTAGACTGTACACCTCTAATACCTCTGGCTTTGTTGCAAGTTGTGGTGGTGTTTGGTTGAAGAGAAAGTGAAGGAAAAATGTCGAACAAGTCTCCGATTTTCCCAATGCCAGAGCCTCAACATTTCAGCGACTACGGTTTTGACCCTCAAATCGAATACTTTCAGGTTAAAGATAATGTTTCTTTCAGAGGTTTCTTTTAAAGTTGATGTCTTTTTGCTGACCCTGTTTTTGAGTTTTGTGGTTAACCAGTTTTTGGAGGAAGCGATAAAGCACAAGAAAGAGACTACGAGGTCCATAGATTCGCTGCACTTCAAGCTCCAAAAACCCTTCTCAAAGGACGACTCGAGCAGGAAGATTCAAAAGAAAAAACGTTGGTGGAGAACTGCTCTGCTCTTCTTCAAGTGGAAGTGGATCAACGTCCACAAAGACGACACTGAACGTGAAGATGTGCATAAAGCTCGAGCTCGAGCTTTTAGAGCATCAATATCAGGTCCTGTGTATAGTACCGAAAGCAGAAGTGGCTCAACCACTCCTTACAGATCAACTAGCCGACCATCTTCAGGTCCACTCGCCGGAACCCTAACCCCGGCACGGAGAGGTGACGTGGAGATACCGTACTTGAGTCTCAGAGAGCTGAACATGGAGCAGCAGCAACACCAGAGGCTCTCCACCGCCTCTGCTTCTAAGCCTATATACTTGGTCACCTGAACCCTCAACCAGTTTTGAAGAGGGAGGGAAAGATAAGTTTTTGTTCTTGATTTGATCGCGTACTGATAGTTCGGTAATGGGGTTTGGGGTGATATGTATGATTAATATCATCTTTCTGGGCTCTGTTCCCATTTTTCCGGCCTTTTTCTTGCAAACTTCAAAGGTGTTTGATCCTTTGGGATGGTTGCTTCCTCGTTCTTTGCTGTTTGTTACTCACTTTATTGATTTAAGTGATTTAGTTATATAATTTATGAGTTATTTTATAGATTTAATAGTTATGAGTTAATATATATTTGATAATTTATTTAAATGTTTTATTAATATAATAAATAAATAAAGTGATAATTAATGTTTAAAAAGCTCTCCTTTTATAAGATCACGAGCTTTTGGTCTCATTTTTTAAATGTATATTAAATGAGATCCTTTGATAGATCTTACGTGAGATATTTATATATTAATATTGTATTATTTATCAAATTTTTGTCTTTATTATTCTTGGGATTTGAATCTAAATAACTTTTATTTAGATCAAATAATACTCCCTCTTATCCAAAATAAATGTTGTTTTAGAGAGATGCACGTTTATTAAAAAAGCTAGTGAAATGTTTGATATACCCTTATTAATTGTATTAGGATATGAGATAAATTAAATGGTAATTTTGAAAATAAAATTATAAACATGCATAAAAAATTGTGAATGACACTTATTTTTAATAATTAAAATTCTTCTAAAATGACACTTATTTTAGATATGAGGGATTAGTAATTTAAGTTGACTCTTTCGTAACTTGAACTTGTGATTTTATGGTTAAGTCGGAAATAATAAAACTTGAAATAAAATATCATGAAATCAATTACTAACAAGAAAAAAATAAATAAGTAGGAATGAAGTAAGTAGACAAAGTGGAGCCTTTACGACGGGTCGTTTTCAATCGCTGGCAGAAGCTCAGCTACCATAACGCTACAAAATAAGTCGCGGCGGTAGCATCAACGATCATATGACCTCACTTACTTTTTGTGCACAAACTCTTTAACGTTCACCTTAATTTCTGATTTGTTCTGCGAACTTTTCGGGGATATATTTACTACCAAATCGCTCCTAAGAATTTGGAGTTAGAGTTTTGCCTCTCGTAAAAAATTTATCTGATTCGAGTAGAAATTAGTCTAAATATGAATGATTTAAAGGTATCTTTCTATAATTAAGACCTTCTTAAGATATCTCGTAAGCAATCAGAAAAAAAACAACACACGATACTTCTGTATCAGTCAATTCAATTCAATGGTGGATCTCTCATCTTTCAGGTCTCTCGTCTCATGCGTTGTCTGCTCAAAGATGTGTACTTTTGTTTTGTTTTGTTTCCTCTGGCGTCTAGCTCCTGGGCTTACTCACCATCTTCGTCTGGTAGCAAACTATCAACTTCCTGCCAACTGCTTGAAACCGCCAGTCAGGCAGCTTGTCTCATCTTAGTTTGAAAGCCGTTGGCAATTATGGTAGAAATTGGCTTAGAGATTGGTTTCAAGTTTCAGTTTTAATCGAACATGTAAATCATATTGGCAACATTGAAAGATATGAAGATCCTTGACAATTGGGTGGTTGAGATAGTAATGACTGATACAATAATGGGTTACCTTTTATGCAGAAGGAATAATGAGATGGGCAAGAAAGTTTGCCGTCATTCGTCGACAACACTCTCTCTCTCCATTTAACTTTTGACTTTACCTATCCATTTGTTGTTGGAATAAGTATACGCGCATATGGTTACTGGAAATATAAATGCTTTAAAAATGAATTAAAAGTTAAATCGTTAAGATAAGATAATTAATATATAAAAAATTTAAGGTCCTGTTTGATAAGTAACTGATTACAATAATTATTAGCTGATTATATCAACGGTTAGTTGATAGTTGATTATATCAACTAATTTGACCAGCGGATAATATCGGTTATTTATTAAAGATGTTTGGTAAAATTAACTATTTAGTATTAGCTATTTATATGTAAAATGATTTATGAGAGTATGATTTAAAAAAAATATAAGGACATGAATATTATATTTCTTAGTGTTTCGTTGAATATTCAACGTTAAATTCTCTATTAATATAAATGATGTAGCGAGTTTCATCATATTAGTATTTTTCATATAATATGTATTAATTTTATTATTTAATAAATTAAAAATATTTATAATTATAATATGACACAGATACGATATATAGTAATTATATACTAAAAATATTAATTTGATGTGACTCTTTATGTTCAAAAACTTAATATTATGATATTTTTAAATGTTAGCATATTAAAAATTAAATAAAGATTAAAAAGTTTAATTAACCTCTTTATTGTATTCTTCCAAATTTCACGACATAATTGTACGATAAAAACAATCAACTGTAAAAACATATATAGCAAAAGTAAAGAGTAAAGTGAAAGACTATTGTCATTAGACAAAAAACTAACTCCAAAAGCTCATTTTATGGAGCTGTTAGAAATTAGCTTATTGGAATTAAATAAGCTAACCAATAAGTCATTCATCAAACACATCAATGTCTTTTTAAGATGATCAAAAAGTTAACTTTTAGTTAATAAGCTAAAAAACAACTGATAAGCTGTTTGCCAAACACCTCCTAATTGTTATTAGACCGCCATAAAATTAGTTAAATATTGAGTCAAATTGAAGAATTTAAAATAAGATTAAAGAAGATTGTCCTTAATTTAAAACTTAATTGAAAAAAGAAATTGTTAAATAAAAATTAATTATTTAATTATGATTTATAAAAATAATTAATTTTATAAAAATCGACCGATTAATTAATAAAATGATCGATTTTTAACAACAAATGTTATTAAAAAATAGAATCAGAAAATTAAAAACCAATTAAAAATTAGTTAGTTTAAAACTTTTATTAATAAATCAACCAAACTAGTTCGATTTTTTTTTACAAAGGAAAGAAAACACTAAAACATTACATGATGAGTCGCGGGAAACAAATCCCGGCCATATCCTCTAAGAGAAATGGGAGGCACCCTATAGGTATAGTGGTGAGAATGGAAGTACCAAGCCCAAAATTGACGGCCAAGGAGGCGAGCCAGTCCGCACAACGGTTGCCCTCCCTGTAGATATGTCTGGGTTTTACAACCCAATTGCGCGTGAGCAACTCGTTAATCCCATGACAAGGGAGTTGTGTGACATTGTCCGTTTAATGTAGGAGGATAGGACGTTGGCTGCCACGAGGGAGTCCATCTCGAGTTTAATCTGACGGTATTCAATATCCCAAGCAAGTTGTAAACTAGTTAGAATTCCTCCAGAGTTTCGCAGAAGTAAGAGAGAACCTTCCAATATTCTGCACAAACCCTCTAAGCCACGCACCTATACTCTCGTGAACAAGGCCGCCTACGGTTGCTGAGGAGGACGTGACCCAGCAAAGAGGAGGTTTAGACCAGCCGAAGAGGCATGTCTGTCTAGGTTGAGGATCCATAAGAGCTCGACCTTGCCAAATTGACGCCTCGTAGAACTGGTGAACATACTCCAGGACATATTGAGTAGGGGACTCCAGCAGAGAGAAGTGGCCTTCAAAAATGACTTGTTTCTCCAGGTCCTCAGGAATCAGCAAGTAACCCCAAATATGATAGACCAATCGAAGCTAGCTATCAATTGGTGGTGATGAATGTTCCTAGTCAACCATTCCTAGGAGGACAGAGTATAAAAATCAATGGGGACAATATGCGGGGGAAAAGTGTTCCACACTCTACGAGCAAGGGCGCAGTCGCGGATGACATGCAAAGCAGATTCTTCAGCTTGACAATGATGACAAGCATTGTCGATAGTGGGATGCCATCGTACACGTTGTTGGTTAGTAGAAAGGCGATCGTGCGTCAGAAGCCAAGGGAATGTGCGGATACACGGGGGTCCACGCCATTTCCAAATGTCGCGTCAGAGGTTGTCTGAATATGGTACTGGAACGTCCATGATCATGTCATAAGTCAAAGCGGTGGTAAATTGGTCAGATTCATAAGGGGCCTAGATTAACTT
>JANVCQ010000232.1:55933499-55953282 GCA_025531925.1 Erythroxylum plowmanianum | reverse complement strand
AATCCAGTTCCCTACTTAATTGTCTCGACATCGAGCGTTGAACGTTCTTGGAGAAAAAGCATTGAGATTTTCCTTGGTCTCCAAGCTCTTGAAGTGTCGACAAAGTGTTGGACTGTGAGGTCTAGGTCCGAGTGAGGAATTGAGTCAGACGTATGAGAGATAAGTGGTCCCAGATTCGCCACCTACGGGTTGAGCCAGAAATGCGTCTTGGTTTCGTCACAGATGACCCATTTCAATCCTTTGAGCACATAGAGCCAGGTTGCTTTGATACTCCTCCATACCATCAATGCTTCCGTGCCCTCCAGCACAGTAGGGATAATGGTGGCGTCAAAGTTGTATTTCACCGAAAGGACTTGGACCCATAATAAAGTGGGCTTGGAGACCAAGGCCCATCCTAATTTTGCTAAGAGGGCATCATTGGTTTCTCGTATTTTCCGAATGCCTAGTCCCCCTAGCTCTTTAGGCCCACATTCGCTATCCCAATTAACCAGGTGCATTTTCCTCGATCCGCTGGAAGAGCCCCATTCAAACTATCTCATTAATTTTTCTAAAGCATCGCACAGTCCATGAGGGAGACGTACCGTCTGCATTGTATACGTGGGAAGGGCTGAGATGACAGTTTGAGTTAGGGTGATTCTTCCTGCAAAAGACAAAAGGTTGGCTGACCACTTTGAAAAGCGTTGTTGGACTTTGTCGAGGACATGTTGGTAAGTTCTTTTGTTAACTTTTTCATGAAGGAGAGGCACACCAAGGTATCGTCCGAGGTTGTTAGTCAACTAGAAATCCAGTTCCCTACTTAATTGTCTCGACATCGAGCGTTGAACGTTCTTGGAGAAAAAGCATTGAGATTTTCCTTGGCTTACCCGTTGTCCTGAGGTTGCACAAAAAGTGCTCAAAATGTCTCGAATTATGTGAACTTGATCAACAGAGGCTTCGGAGAATAAAAGGAGATCATTTGCGAAGAATAAATGGGATAAAACCGGACCCCGCCAACTAAGTTTGATGGGCTTCCACCTACCTTGAGAGACAAAGTGAGTTATTAAGTGACCCAATCTTTCCATACATAGCACAAAAAGGTAGGAGGATAATAAGTCTCCTTGGTGGATACTGCGGGAAGGCTGAAAAGCTTCGCCTAGCTCTCCATTCCAATTGACTTGTATCGAGACCGAAGAGACACACTTCATGATGAGATGAATCAAAGAAGCTGGAAGTCCAATGTCTGTGAGAGTGTCATTAATGAATTCCCAGGAAAGCCTATCATAAGCTTTCTCGAGGTCGACTTTTATTGCCAACATGCCTGTCTTGCCTGACTTTCGCTGCATGGTATGAATGATCTCTTGGGCAATAATAATATTGTCAGTAATCAATCGCCCAGGCACAAAGCTACATTGAGTAGGAGCTACGAGGTTATCGAGGTGAGGTTTAAGGCTGTTCACGATAATCTTCATAATTGCCTTGTAAAGTACTGAACATAAAGCTATAGGCCGGAAGTGAGTGATAGACAAAGGGGAGGGGGTTTTGGGAATCAGGACCACAATCGTACGATTCAGCTCATCTTTCCATAAATCATGGTTAAAAATTTGCTGAATAAAGAGGGACACAAAGGGCCCTACGACCACCCATTGAGATTGATAAAAGAGGGCTGGAAAGCTGTCAAAGCCCAGAGCTTTATTGGGAGCCACGTCAAAGAAAGTCGTCTTAACCTCTTTCGAATTGATAGGATTTGTCATGTCCGTGATTGCTTGGTGGGATAGAGGTGGGAAATGGCCTCTGATAAGAAGTGCTAGGGTAGTGGTTTGGTCGGATGTGTAGAGGTTCTGCAGGAAGTGTTTTGCTATCCTTTGGATGCAAGTGGGGTCCGAAGCGATGCAGCCATTTTCATCCTTCAGAGTGGTAACGGTCAGCCTTTGTCGTCTGGCCTTGGTGATGGTGTGGTAATATTTGGTATTTCTGTCTCCTTGAAGAACCCTCCACATCTGTATTCCAAAGCATTCATATCCCTCCCGAGAATCTTTCAGCTTCCACTCGGAAGGATTTGGAGAACCCTAAGCTTCGGATAACCTTCATAACCCTAGTGCCACTAATTCGCAGTTCAATCAAGACAACTAGAAAGGGGTGGTGTATACGGATATAATTTTTAAGGATGGGCTTAAAGGATTTGCCTCCCGCCCCCTGTACATTCTAGATGAGTAATGACATGGATAAAGAGATGAAAAGAAAGCCCCGATTACGCTGGGGTGATTTCCATTTCCTCCAACTGCACGTTGTTGTGCATGGTGGCCTGTAGTTGTTCTGACATCGAAGAGTCATGCATAGGTGGGGTTGCCTTGTCCGAATTTGAAGGTTGACTAGGGTCTGGGGGTCTGTCTGGGGGCAGCAGATGATTAGGGAGGGACGTGGACAAGATCATCTTCATGCGTGGCCCATGCACGTCCTCGTCCATGTCGCCTTCCTCCCTGTCTGCGGACGATGACATGGTGAAGGTTGGATCATGAATCACCACCTCCTGGTGAGAGGGGATTGTTATAGCGACGTGATGTGGGTTGGGCGGTGTGGGCTTCGTAGGAGTTGACATTGGGCCGTGTGGACGAGGGTCGTGCTGGGTTGGGTTAAAGCAGGCTTGGACTGAGGTGTCAATTGGGGGTTGGGTGCGGGCGGGTTGGGCTGGTTGGGATTTGTGTGGTTTGGGGGCTCGTCAGTCTGAAAGGTTTTCCCCGTCTTTAAGTGTCTGACGCTCAGCTGTGCGTGGGTCAGCGCCAAGTACAGAATGGGTAAGCGGCGTTGAGGTTCCTCCGCAGCTCGAAGTGGGTCGTTGTGAGGTGGATGGATTGTTGGTTGTCAAAACGGTGTACCTCGAGCCCCTCGACGACTCGTGATGGATGGTGCTCTACTTGTCACATTGGACTTGGATCCAAGGTTCGTAGGTGTCGTCCTTGCGTCGGGTTGTCGGTGGAGCTGGGCTTGTGGCCGATGGTTGGTCGGAGCTTTGTCCTTCAGTGGTAGGTCGTGGATTTTGCGGGGAGGATGGCGATTGGGATTTGCAGTCAGTCGCTTCGTGCCCTACCATACCGTAGGAGAGGCAAATCTGAGGTAATCCCTCATATGCAATTTTTATGATTTCTCAGTCTAACTTGACCTCAGATCGTAGGGGAGTACTGATGTCGATTTCCACAGCGACGCGCGCAAACTTCCCTCTTTGCAAATGTTGGGTTTGGTCGTCGATTTTGACGATGCGTCCCACTAAGTTTCCCAGGGCTTTCAAAATCGAGGGATGATATCGAGCCACTGAAAGTTCTGAGAATTGGACCCAAGCAATAACGTGAAAGATTGTCCCCGAAGATGGCCTAAACGCCAGGTTCTAGGGTTGAACCGAAAGGACGTGACCAGAGATCACCCAGAGTCCTTTGGTGAGCATATACACATAGTCCTCTTCTTCCACAAAGTTTATCAGGTAAAAACCGTTGTCGAGGTCTATGATCTTCTTTGGCCCTTTTAATGTCCACATTGTATTTAGTCGGTTTTTAAACATGTTAAAGCCTATTTTCCGTCCGAGCAGCTTAACAACTATTGCTTGCGCCCATTGCTTATCGAGTTTGCCTCTAAAAGTGTTTGACAGTTCAATGCCCATTCCATATTCTTCAGATATTACCGTAATGTCGCCTTCTGCAGTCTCAACGGGGTCCTCCTCTGGTCAAGCTAGTTTCTTTTCTTCAATTGCCTGAATTGTGCGGCCAGCTACTGCCGCGCTGTAACTGTGGTACATTGGTTGTGGGAGTGGGGTCTTCCTCACGTTTTCGGAGTCTGACTTTTTTTGCTATATGTCCATTGGAGTCTGCGGAGGTGAGGTCACCCCCTGGTGGTTCCTGGCAATTGGGGTTCATAGGTGAACAGTGATCATTAATGAACAGTGAATTTTCAGATCGTTTGAAGAGTGGTTTTCAGAGCGTTTGAACAGTGGTCAACTAGTAATTTTGCATGGAATTAATGGAAAGTGTTGTCATGTCACATTTCATGGCTAGTGTTGAACAACCTCTGCAGTTTCATTGACTAGTTGCTTTGCTCCTTCCACTGCAACTATTTAATGGAAAGGGGCTTGTTAACCATAAGGACAGTTAAAAAAAAACAAAAGAGTTAGATTGGACGGGACCGTCACCAGCCAATACACCAGAAGTATGACGGGAACTAGGCAAAAAATTATACCCAACTTCTTGAATCATTTGAAATGTTTTGATTACCATCTCCCCTCTTAGACATGAAGTCAATAACATGATTCTTATTACTCCTTGAAATGATGTTTATCAGCAACTCAATGTTCTGATTTCTTGGGATTGCAAGTGATGATGCAATCTCTCTCTAAAAAGGTTAAAAGATGCTAATATGGCTCAACTATATAGGCATCTCTGACATGGGATTGCCTGGAGAAGTTGCATTTTTATCCATCACTCAAGTTCAGAATTATGAAGACAAATCTACACTCTGATCCAATCCTCAGAGTTATAATTTGGCTTACCTAATTACTAGCCGTAGCTGGCCTTCTGCGTTTATCAACATTAAATTCAACATCAAGAAGGCCTGTGATGCCGGCGGTTACCTTCTGTCCTGCTTTGACAGGTCCAACACCTTGTGGAGTTCCTGCAAGTTTAGATATGGAACCAGAACTAATCAACTTCAGGCTCCATATTTAGTGTTGCTGATATGAAACTAGCCTCAACACCACCAAGTTCATGTGATAGATCACTGGATATTAGACAATATTCAGAAGTAAAATGCTTCCATTTTGACAAAGACACGATCTTTTTTCCTTTTCCTTTTTCTTCTTTGGATGAAACACAGATTTCATTTAAAATCAAGGGTAAGTTACACAGGACTCACCATAGTTTCGACCTTCTTTTTCACTTTACTACCTGACTTTTCAAAACTATCATTTACCCAGCTGAGATTATGTTTTTGTATCACCTGTACCCTCTGTTAGGTACTGATTAACTGAATGGGCTGATGTGTTTAGAACACAGTATGTTAAGAATAGTCGCTCAATATTATTCAGGAAACAAGAAGGAAAATCTTCTTAACAAGGGACAATCCCCAATCTGCCTCTATCTTTGTTTTTCCGTGTATAGACTATCCAATCTCCTCCTCTGTGTGTTTTACTCCTAACACCCTCTGCCGTCATTAGAAAACTTAACGGAAAATGGCAAAACAATGTCGTATTGCTTGTGTAGGTGTTACATGATACAATACCTATCTTAATTGTGTCATTTAACACAAGTAATACGACATTGTCTCACCATTCTCTGTTAGGATTTCAAAAAGAAAATGTTGCCAGGGGTATGAATGACATAAATTGTGAGAGTGTATACATCAGAACTTTAGTGTCTATATCAGAACTTGCAGATAAAGCAATTGGATGAATAGAGTAGAAGAAAAGGTTGATGTAAGGAAGGCAGACTACAAGATGATAAAACATCAACTTTAAGGGCAAGCAATTAGCTTAAATATTTTGATTCAGAGATAAAAATCAAGGCCAGTTGCTTATTAATATATATAAATTCCAATTGTGACAAATTATTCTGATAATATATGTGATTAGACAATGAAGTGAAACAAGAAAAATCTCCACTAATACCTGTTAAGATAATATCTCCTTCAAAGAGAGTCATCACTGAACTTATGTGGCTAATCAGGTATGGAATCTTGAAAATCATATCCTTGGTGGACCCTTTTTGCCGTATTTCTCCATCTACCTGTATTTTGATCTCACAATCAAATCTGAAAGTAGGATGCTCAACTTGTAGCACAACAAAAGATAAAGGTGATACCTTCAACCATAGTTCCAAGTTATGTGGATCAGGAATCTCTGACTTGGAAAGCTGACATATAATAATGAAGAGGGGAAGCTCGAGCATCAACATCGATTTAATGAACAACAACACATCCATTTAGTGAAGTAAGGCAAAAGAATGTGATGTGAAAGAGCTTAAAGTCCATAAAAAAGTAAAAGAGGACAGATCACTCAACCACAATCACAAATTTATTTGAGTAAGATTCAATTTTTTCAGATATTTTAATTGAGAAATCCTTTACTCCTAGAATAATGATTAAAAACTTATCTATATATGTGTGCTCACTCCTTCAATAGGAAAAAAGCTTGAATTTTCTGTACAAACTTGAACTTTCAATTAGAAAGTGTGATGGTTTTTGTAAGAGTGGTTCTTAAACTCTATTAAGTTATTCTTAGTTCCCTATTCTTCTTCTTTTTTTGTTTTCTCACTAGAATTTCGCATTTCTAACATAAATTTCCAGCAACCAAAGACCTAAAATTCTAGTCATATCTAACCAGAAATTCCAGCAATCTAAACAAATATTCCAAACTTGAAATTCCAGCAGTCAGTTTTTCTGAGTTGTATCTACAGAAGATGGATGTGGTTCATTTATCAGTTATTCCTAAGATCACTACACATTAAGGAAAAGTTTGAGTAGCAAGCAATACCAAAACTCTCTTGAGTGCTCATGACCACAACAAGAAGCAAGCAGTAGTGAAAGAAAAATCATAACAGTTAATAGATCCTGTTCCAACCCCAAACTTTTTCTGGTCTCTTACACTGCCCATAATTGCAAATGCAAGCAAGCCCGGATGCATCTAATTGAATACAAGGAGATAAGACAAGATTGAACTTTCTTACAATAGAACTTATAGGTGTGAAGGTATCCTGCCCTTTGGCAACAGTCCATGGAAGTCCTGCAGACTGACAAAGAGTAGGAAGACAAAGGGATTACACAAAGAAGAAGAGGAAGAACAAGAAACCCACCAAAACAACTTTCCAAATTCATTCCACTCAATGCAATTTTTCATCCATGGAATCATCTAATATTAAAAAGGCCACAAGGCTTCAGTTTTTACCTTAGCAGAAGCTTGAATTTCCCTTGCAGTCATGTCCAAAGCAAGAGCATATCCTGAAACATTCCATTAGTTCTGCTTAGTCAAGTAACTTCATCCTAATCCTCCCCAAAACTTCATACCATTACATGGATCATCAATCACCTGACACTAAGAAATCAAAACTTAGTAGTGAACAGTATACCTCCAACATAGTCCATGGCACTAGCTTCAGACACGTCCCGAGCTTTCTGTCCGATGACAACAGCGAGCTCCACTTCATGATCCAACGACTCCAATCCATGTGGAATCTCGATTGTACCTCCATTTTCCAAATAAGACGAAGTGGGTTTCAAGAACAACACCGGTTCCTGACAAAAACCATATCAAGTTCGCGTCTTTTCGTCCTGATGATTAATTATATATGTAACAAAAAGAGATACCTTTGGCACGGCGTTGCCGAGTTCTTTAGCGTGGGCTGCATAGTTGCGACCGACGGCGACGATCTTAGTGCCGACTTGTAGGAGCTTCTGTATGCCGCCGGAAAACGCTGCCGCCATTTCTCTATCTTGTTTGTTCGAAGACAATCTAATTGCTGTAGTTGGTCTTCGACTGTATTACGTTGGGTTTTTGAGACAATAAAATTCGGAGGAAAACATGCTTGACTTGGTTTTTGAGTTGCTGACATGTCATTTCTATTTCTCGTGAGCATCAAATCATTACCTGAAGAAATAAATGGAGGACTTTGGTGGGTCCAATTCCTTGACGGCAGTATACATTGTGCCCATCAGCTTGGATTGGCGTATGATTGGTCGAGTCAGGAGGCCTGAGATTTGTTGCAGTTGCAGCGGGAACATGGTGGCGTGGCGGCAGTTGGTGGGCAGTAAGGCTGAGGCACGACGGTTGATTGGTGGCAGAAAATGGAAGTCCGGCTCGGAAAGGTGGAGTTGGGTCCGGTGGTGAGTCTATTTGAATGCGTATTGGCGATCGGTCGAAAATAGAGCTGGAATGGCAATGGGCTGGCCCGACCATGGCCCGATTCCAAGAATCTGCAGCTTAAAGTCCGCTAGGTGACTAGTCCAGTCTTTTGGGTCTGGGCCTATCGCACGTCTATGATCCAAATCCAACTAATGAAACGACTATTCCGTAATTAAACACTTAAACACGAATAATTAACTTAACAAATAATTTTATTAATACGCACAATTTATGAATTATTAAATACTTAAAATTTTATTTAATATTCAATTGACAACAATTATTATCTTTTTTCGAACTTATTAAAATTTGATTAACTTTTAGGTTAAATTAATCTCTTAATAATTTTAAGTCAAACTCAAACTTAAAGTCAACCCAATCCGCTCAATTCATTCACATAAAATAACATCATTTTAATTATGGACTAATCAAAATTCGATTATGTCAAACTCAAGTTAGACTAAACTCAAATTATTCAAATTATATAATATAAGACATTTTGTTTTTCCTTATATTGGATATGTTTTTTAATTAAATTTCCTGAGGTTTAGTCTTGTGATGATCATGATCTTCCATCATGAGGTATTAGATAATAAACCTATTGGCTAATTAGGTGGAAGCTCATGATTTATAATCATAAGCTTCATGTTTAAAAAGATGAAACAGCATGTGAGCCCTATTTATTATCTTTTGATTCTTTTCAATCACTTTTAGCTTAATTGATTTCATTTAAAAGAAAAAAGGTAATGTACTTGTTAGAATTTTCCTTATTGAAAAGACTAATCACTTAGTTAGTAAAGAAAAATAACTTCATTTGTAAAAAAAGTAGAAAAATTAACTTTCCAAATTGTTAAACTTAATGAATAATGTATGTTGGTATGAGAGTCCAAGATCTTAATTACCTTTCCATAAAAGAATTTTGCTTCTTTTATAAATTTACCATATTCAACTCGATATTAATGATAATTATCATATGTTGATTGAAATTTGAATGTGTCTTTCACTTATTATCTCAACATCAAAATAAAAAATGGTAAAATATGTAAAATTTTATTATAGTTTAAGTAATTTTTTTAAATTAACAATTTAAATTATTCAATATTTTATTATTTTTCTATAATTTTTTAAAATTTTACTAAAAATGAATGTGAAATACATGTCACATAAACATCAATTGTAGAACAATCAAACGTTGCTAACATGAAGACTCAATCTAATTAATAACCTAGATCCAAACTAACTATAATTGAATAAAAAATAATAATATGAGATTTATTTAAAAAATCTTAATTATAGGAGAGCCTTATAACTTTTTCCCCTAAAAGATTGTTAAACTCATGCATTAAATGTAGGGATATTAATGGGTTGACCCATAAATTCAAATTCATATATTTTTAATAGGTTGCCCTATAGGTTAGATCCATACTCAGATCGACTTGAAACTCAACTATTTTAAACAAAATAAAAGTTAAGCTTCGAGTAAGCTTATGTCTGAGCAAGTCTAAGTTCGGATTGGATTAAAAAAATTATTTTACACTTTTAATTTTAAAATTTTATTTAAAAAAATTAGAGTCATTGCTATCATAATTGAGTGAAAGGGAATGACAATGACATGAATGGGAATTATTTTTATTTTCTAAAATTCTCTAATTTGTTAAATTTCACACGAGTCCTTGCACTTGAAGAGGCTACATTACATGAATGGCCTAATGGGTGTGTGTTGTGGTCAAGAACCCATCATAACCACACCCCAACTTGCAATTTGATGTAGGGTTTCTTTCAAGCAGTTTTTACGGTCAAAACAATTTTCTCTTTATTTTTAATTTTTTTTAAACTTATGTCACCAACAAGATGTATCTATCCCTAGAATTTGACACCATTAGACTGTGTCATGCGGATAATCTAGTTGAAGGACTCCACTATGACTCACAAGTCTAGAGGAATCATCATGGTTGGCTCTAAAATAGACTCAAACTATATTCACTAAAAAGAACTAATTTGGTTAGTGGTGTGTCCCATCATGCATAATTTCTTATTTTTAACCTCAATTTTATCAATTTCTTATTTTTAAGATCGATGGAGCATGCAATCGTACCCAGTTCACGGCAACAACAAGTAGCCTCATCCGAGATAGTGACGGCAACTGGCACGGGGGCTTCTCTCAGAACATAGGTTGGTGTACAGCGCTGCCAACGGAACTCTGAGCGGTCTACACCGGACTCTCGTTGGCTTGGAGATTGGACTTCCGTCGGATTGAGTTGGAAGTGAACTCGCTGGGGGTCCACCAGCTCCTCTTTTCTGCTTCCTCCTGCTCCCAGTCGAGCAATTCTATGGTCATGGGTATCCGGGAACTTCTTAACCGGAACTGGTATGTTGTTCATCGTCACATCTACCGAGAGAGCAACAGATGCGCGGACTGGCTCGCCACCCAGACAGCTCATTCCGACCTTGATGTCTTTTTTTTATGTTCCACCCATCGAGTGCCACAGTATCCTGCTAGAGAATAGGTCGGGACTCTGTTTTTTCAGACTCACTTTGTAACCGGTGTACTTTTTCCCTTTATATATAAAAAAAACAATCAAATGAAATTATCCTAAAAAGGTTAAAATTATAAAGTTCATATTGATTAAAATAATTTGGAAATTTTTAATGTTATAATTTATAAAATGTTCATATAAAATAAATAAAATTACTAGCAAAATTTGTATCTCTTATTTTTAAAAATAAGAACAATAAAATATGATTATTCTCAAATTTAAACCCAATTATAGTAAAACTTAAAAAATTTAAAATTCGTTACTTAAAAGAAAAATTACCACTAAGACATCCTTAACAAGATTGATTACTTAGTTAATTTTGTAAAGATCTTTTTGGCATCGGGACAAGGTTCTCATACAGCAATAATAGCCTGTAAAATGACCTTATCTAAAGGTGTACGTTTGGATACAATTTTGTCTATCTTACTTTTGATGCAGCCTGAAGAAAACACTGACCAAGCAGCAACCAACGCTTTGGGAGGGGACCATGCAGTGCAAGAACAAGGAGATGGCATCAAAATGTCAACTCCATCCGTGGGGTTTGCAGTTTTTTGGTTTTAGGGACTGAAACCACAAAACTTTTTTAAGACTTGAGATAATGTGATGTTTGAAGTGATTTCCCACTTGGGATTTCCTCAGACCATCACCAAAGACTGTCTTCCATGCCTTTGCATGCAACAACTCCAACATCAAACGATATGATTCACTCACTTTGTTTTCTCTGAAATATGAGGAATTACTCCACTCACTTTCTCAATCCCCTTTACCTTATCCTGACTCTGCTCCACTTCATCTCAGCTATACATTTTTATAAGTCTTACATAAATGTATGGTTGAGAAGAAGTAGAGTAGAGTTGGAACAAGATAGAGAAAAAAGAAGATCATGTCCCAGCATTACTAGGTTTATGAGGAGCAAAGTATTATTCAGAATTTAAATATAAATGAGAATTTGTAAGATATAAAAAATTAAACCAAAGAAAAAATAATCCCAACAAAAGTTTATTTTGGTTTATTTTATTATCTAATTATAATTTAAGACGAGATAAATAAAATTTAGAAAATTACTAAAATTTTTAATAAAAATTTAAAAATTAATTAAGTCCTTTGTTTTTTTCGCACGGCCATCTAAAACTAATTTACTTAAAACCTTATATGTTTTGTCAAGTCCGAGCTGGTTGGGATATTTTGTTGTAATTGGCTGGGAAGGTATGTGTAATATGATCCCTTCTTGTTTAAAAAAGAAAAACATGATCACATCTTGGAAAGGATTGAAGAGAAGTGATTGAAATGTAAATGTGTCGACAAGATTATCGAAAGTGGGTGCAATAATGGCCGATAAAGGGTTTGATTCCTTTGGGTCATTTGGTGTAACTAGAAGCACATGCATGGTTCCGGTTAAGTGTGACAAAAAGATAGTTAGTCTTGAATGATTCTTCATATGCTTCGGTTATGCACATTAATTCATCTAAAGAAAAAAAGAAAATTAATTAAAGAAGAAAGAGCTTATAAATAGATGGGGTTGGTGCTTGGTGGCATACATTGAGAGTTCCTATTAGATGAAAAAAAAAACATTAGATCATAAAATACGGGTCAAATCTTGTATCAACTATGTTCCATACGATTCCATCCATATATTTTTCTAGGTCTCACATATTTTTGCTAATGGGATCGTATAGAATAAGGTTGGTACAGGGTAACCCCAGGACGCAGGTGAGTTGATAAAGGACTCTCCTGGCTTAAGTGAGGTCGCGAGTTTGAACCGTTCTCATATATGCAGCCGTTTAAAACTTGGAGCCAGAGCTTTGCCTCCCGCAAGGAACCTATCCTGCTCGAGCGGGGATTAGTCTGGGTGTGAATGACTTAAAGGTGTTTTCCAATAGTTAGGACCCTCCTAGGACATCTCGCGGGTAACTAAAATTAAAAAAAGTTAGTACAGGGTTATGGGTACAGAAGATTTGGTACCATAAAACAAAGTACTCGTAAATGTTTTGAGGGCGAAAATAATTAAGGCTACACAAATTTAATAAATTCTCGAAAAATATGCAATAATTGGATAATTACGTGGTTTAATTAAATTATTTAACAGGTCATCAAATAATTCGATCTAATTTTTTATAATAAAGATTCATATAAAATGAAAATAATCCGATAATTTTTAAAAAAATTCAAATTAGAGGTAAGACTGCGCATTGTTGAACCTTTTAGATCTCTCGTGTTAGCGAGATTATTAATGAGAGTTGTTGTTGTTGTTATTTATTACTTTGTCTTAAATAATTTTGTAGTTTTTTATAATAAGAGTCATATAATATAAAAAGGTGAAAATCCCATTATTTGTTTAAAATCCAAATCTCTAAATAAATTATTGTCTACAAATTATAATACCTTATAATAAACAATTTCAATCACACAACCCTAGTATTTAATCAAATTTTGTTTTTGAATTTTGAGCTTTCCAACGTACAAAAAAAAGGGTTTGGATTAATTAAGTGGGGCATAAGGTTAAGTGTCTATAATAAATCAACTGAGTACAGTACTTGGTGGTTGGCTGAATTAGACTGTCATCAGAGAAACAATATTTGTGAGGCCATGACGAGATTAAGAACTTCTATCCACCATGTTTGGACAGAACATGCAATTAGATCACCTCTTAACAAACTATACTTATGTCGTCACACTCTTAGTTGTGTCCATCAAACCTTGACAAGCTTGGTCCGATATAGACATCCAAGATTGGAGCTTTATCACCAATCAGCAGAACAAGTATGTTACAATCAAACATTAGTTGATATAGAATGAGTTTTGATATGTCTGAAATTCTTGGATCTAGGTCTAATCTTGCTATCTAAAGTTTGGTATATATGATAGAGTTAAAATATGATGCGGGGTTAATTTATAATCTTTTATTCGATGAACCCGTAAAACCAAACACTTAAAAAGGTCTGTAAATTTTCATTAAAACGTTATATTGAATTTTTAATATGGGCAGAGTGTAGAGTTCACTAACAAGAATTGGACTTGGGTCAGTCATTGTCCAAATAACTATAATTAGTTGCTTGAATAGTTGACCCTTACCACTTATAAACCCTTTAACATTTTTATGTTTAGTCAATATGAGATACTCTAGCACTCCCCCTCAAGTGCAACTAGGATTAGATATTCAGTTGTCACTTGAAATATACGCAGTGGTAACCGGATCGGGCTGCTGGGACTGAACATCCAGACGGACAACCTGAAAATTAATAATTCAGACTACGCCTGCTCTGATACCATATTGAATTTTTAATATGGACAGAGTGTAGAGTCCACTAACAAGAATTGGGCTTGGGTCAACCATTGTCCAAATAACTAGAACTAGTTGTTTAGATAATTGATCCTTACAACTTATAAACCTTTTAACATTTTCATGTTTAGTCAATACGAGATACTTTAACACGTTATATACCATAATTTTTAATAAAAATTTTTACTTGTTTGATTATTTATTAAATTTAGATTTACTAGGGTTTGATCTAATTAATACTAGTTAATAGAAAATAATTTTGATCTGTGTGAAATTCTTAAAATAGTTTGAATACGATATAATCTATGATTTTCTTTTCATTAAATCTATAAAACTAAATACCGAAAGAGCGTCTTAAATTTTTATTATAACATTATTTATCTCCTTCGATAAGAAAATGTTTTACTTGTATTAGGGTTTAATATGTTTCTATCATTAATATTGTTTTTATACCAACTCCATTATCCAAAAGCTAGCATTTATGTGACATCTTAATGCATGATATTCATCTTGGTCTCACTATTAATTAAGGGTAAGGCCTACATCAAGCGAGAAAACAAAAATGGTTTACTTTAATAATGCATACAGATCGCTCCCTTACTTTCAAGTAAGATAAAGCTTAACCAAGAAGAAACGTGGAAACTGATATAGAAAGATAGTTTGGCTGTAGTAGCTTTAAAAGACATGGTGCGTGCTCCAGTTCAAAACGTGAACTAACTCAGATTTGGCCCTTAAGCATATGCATATAGATACATAAACATGTGGATACGAAGGCTTTTGCTTCTTTTGCAATCTAAACTTCAGCTTTGTTTCTGATGCTGACACACCTTCCGATTTTCGATCTGTGTCACTCAGGCTCCTGAAATTGGTAATAACATGCGTTAGTGGTAGAGTTTGTTCCTCCAATCTTCCAACTCAGTGGGCATGAGGTTTGAATGGTGATTGTTTCTTATTTTAGTAAGTTACAGAGATAAAATATTAAGACTGAAGTAAATAACAGTTGAATGGAGCTTGTGGTTCGATTTGGAATGCTTTACTTAAGAATGTGATTTGGGTATCAATATCTTTCTTAATTAAGATGGTATTTTTAGTAAGATTTCTATAAGTTGCTTACAGGTTATGGCTCAGTTGACAGCGCAGGTTGGACATGTAGGAAGAGCTTTCGGGTTCAATCCCCACTAAACACACTTGCGGGGAATGACGAAGAGTCTTAACTATGACTAAGCCCCAACCCAGTTTAGTCAGCCCAGTGGATTCGGACACCAGTGGTGTAAACAAAAAGATAAAATTTATCTGAACATCTCATCAAGCTCAAGCAATAACTATTTTCTTAAAAGTTGAGGCTCTCCAATTTTTCAAGGACAGAAAATTGAGAAAGGAAGTAAGTTAAACTTCTAAATGTTAATAGGAATTATAGATTTTAAAGAACTTAATTTTTTGAAAATTTCTATTGAGTATCATTATTTTATAACCTTAACAACTCATCTCAAAATTTTAGTAATGTTAATGTTTTATTAATTTGGTCAATAAGATCATTTTTATCCATGACATATAAGATTCTATGTCAAAAATTAATGGATGTTAGTTTTTTACGTGTAAAAATGATTTTATTAATTAAATCAATAACATATTAATAAAATTAACATTATTAAAATTATATAATTAAAAAACAATATAAATATGATGAAATCTGTTAATAGATTTTAAATTACAAAAACTCCCGTTTGGTTGTTATCTGATCAGCTAAAAATTAGTTGATTAACTAAAATCAGCTTGTTGACTTTATCAAGAAGTTATTTAATTTATTTGGTTGTTGGTTGGTTGAGTTAGCTGATTTAATCCAACTAGATAATTTGTAAAAAGCTTCGGGGAGCGTTTTGGCCAAACAGCTGAATCAATTGTTTGGCAATGACCATTCTACCCTCAATTCTTGGCTACTCTTCGTTATCATTTATGTTGTTTTTGGTCACCCCTGACTAGTCATGGTCTTGATACTATTATTGGGATGGTCTTGTTATTATTATTATTATTATATTTTGTTGTTATTGTTGTTGTTGATGTTTTTATTATTATTATTATTATATTTTATGTTTTTTATTAGAGTTATAAACTTATTTTTGTAGAATTAAATATCTAAACTATAAATTATTATACAAAATACTAAAATATATAATATTCATATCTTTATAATTTTTTAAAGTTATAACTTCATAAGTCATTTTATATATATTCATAAGTCATTTTATACATAAAGAATTAATATTAAATAACTAATTTTATCAAATATTATATGACAAACAGCTAATATAATTTACTGAATATTATATGACAAACAGCTAATATAATTTACTGATCAAATCCGTTTATATAATCAATTAATAACTAATGCAATCAACTTATTTTCAAAAAGACCAAAAATCTTTCCATGTTATTACGGAGATTCCTCAAGGTATCTCATCATCAACACCTGTCTTGTTAAAACTCCTCCAACTTTTGCAGGCAGCAGGCACCACAAGCATTTAATCCCTCCAGTTTTTGCGTGTCTTCTTCTTCACGTGAGCGCCCATTAGATCTAGCTAGGTTTTGCATGTGGGAGCTGCGATTCCGCTCCATGTGTCGACTTTATCCTGGTGAATTTAAAGTCCCAAAGATGGAGAATCCAATCAAACCCGAAACTTCATGATCGATCGATGGATGAATGGATGATGGAATTCCCTCACGTGGAGACACATTCAGGTGATTCTGGATCATCTTCTTGCGGATGGGGAAGTGGGTATGCTGGATTATATTTTGGAAAACGACAAGTTCTGTGATTGGAATAGTAGGGTATGTATATAGCATACATCACACGGTTAAAACGAGGGCTTTTATATATGTACATGGGATCTTCTTAATTCTTGTACGCCACTTAGAATATATATATATATATATAAAGAACATTTCTTAATGGGACACTAATAAGAAAACAAGTTTCTGACATTTGTTTGTTTGGAGATTTAAGAATTCAACCATAGTGCTTGCCACACTAATATCTAACAACTTGAATCTCACTATTTTTTCATATTTACAAAAGGGTACAATTTCTTGATCCTTCTTGTAATTTGTTATATTATAAACAAATCCTTTAATTTTTAAAAATTATCAATTCCTCTGTTATAGCTTTGATCAAACTTGGAGAGGCACTAATCTTTTGCATTGAGAACTTATCATTCTGTAAGAAAGTATTTAGAATTTTATAGTCAATAACTAATCTCTTTTTTTTAATATCAGACAAATCTAGCTTTCGTGAAAAATACAACTAAAAGTAACAATTTTTAAATATATATTGTATATTCCCTCAAAATATATATATATATATATTGTATATTTAAAAAATTAAAAGATATTTTAAAGATATTATTATAAAATGTTATGTATTAATTAAATCAATTCATAAGTGCAATTATATCTAATAAAATTTTTATGATTATTTACTCAATTATATTGAACAAACAAAAAATTATAATTTACTAAATATGATAAAAGATTAAGGAAATTTAGAAGTTAAAGATTATTAAACTATATATTTAGGGTTGGTTAAATTTAATTCCTAGTAAAGATTATTACTTTAAGAGTTGGGACATAAAAGAAAATTATTTATTAAATTGCAAGCAAAAGAAAATTTCAATTTTTAATTAATTTGACAATTAAATTAATGCTGATTAAATGATATCAACATTAATAACAACTAAAATAGGGGAAAAAAGAACTAAAAAAGGAAATTGTTTCTTTAATTATATAACATAATTTAAAATTTTTAATTAACACAATTATAGGTAATGTTTGCCTTCCCATCAACATCAATTTCCCTACCCACCACCCATTAAGTTCAGTTCTCTATAAATGTAAAGGATCAAAAGGTTTGCTTTCTCCAACCCTCAAAACACACAAAACAAAAAAGAAAATAAAAAAATGATGCTTCTTACAGCACAGAGTTCCCACACGTACCCGACAATGCCGGAGGTACAATACGATATCTTAATAACACAAAACAAATAAGAATCTGCTTAACTCTCTTTCTCTGTCTGTGATTCTTTATCATGTCTTGTTCTGTGCTTATTATATCTTCTGTTTTGGATATGGACTAGGTGGTGCAGGAGCTAAAGAAAATGGCAGACATAGGCTTCCCCATAGCGGCCATGGGCTGGTGGGTTATTTTAAGAACATGGTCCTAGTTGTTTGCATGGGAAGGCTTGGAAGTCTGGAGCTTGCTGGTGGTGCTTTAGCTATCGGTTTCACCAACATCACTGGTTACTCGGTGCTTTCAGGTCTGGCCATGGGGATGGAGCCTCTGTGTAGTCAAGCTTTTGGTTCAAGAAACATGTCCCTAGCGTTTGTTTCTCTGAAGAGAACCATTTTCATGTTACTGTTGGCTTCAGTACCGATTGGTTTTCTATGGGTCAACCTCAAACCTCTCATGCTTAGTCTCCATCAAGACCCTGATATAACTGGAGTTGCAAGTTCGTACTGTCTCTTCACTGTCCCTGACCTTATTGCTAATAGTCTTCTTCACCCGCTACGCATATACTTACGTAGCAAAGGGACCACATGGCCATTAATGTGGTGCACTTTCGTATCTACTCTTCTTCACCTCCCTATCACAATATTCCTAGCTTTCACTCTCTCTTTTGGGGTCCCTGGAATAGCAATCTCCAACTCTATCTCCAACTTCAACACCCTCTTGCTTCTTCTGAGTTACATCTACTTTACTCGCACACCTGACCGGTCTCTGGACTCTTCAGAATCACCAGAACCGTTGTTGCAGTCTTCATCATCAACTTCCCTTGGAGCGGAATGGATGGTTCTGCTTAGATTGGCCATACCAAGCAGTGTAGCTGTTTGTTTAGAGTGGTGGTGGTACGAACTTATGACGATTCTGGCAGGTTACTTGGACAAACCACGAGTTGCTCTAGCAGCTTCAGCTATAGTGATTCAAACAACTTCCCTCATGTACACATTACCAACATCACTCAGTGCTTCAGTGTCTACACGAGTAGGCAACGAGCTTGGAGCTGGAAGACCATACAAGGCACGTTTGGCCACGGTGGTTGCCATTGGACTAGCTCTACTCAGTTCATTACTCGGGTTGTTGTTGACCACCTTAGGGAGAGAACCATGGGGTAAAGTTTTCTCTGCGGATAGTGATGTTCTTGAGCTAACAATGACTGTACTACCAATTATTGGTCTGTGTGAACTCGCAAACTGTCCTCAAACGACAAGTTGTGGGATTCTGAGAGGAACTGCCAGGCCCTGTATTGGGGCAGGAATCAACTTTTACTCGTTTTACTTGGTGGGTGCACCGGTAGCCATAGTCTTAGCCTTTGTTTCGAAACTAGGGTTGGTGGGTCTCTGTTATGGTCTCCTAACAGCTCAAATTACATGTGTGGTCTCAATCCTAGTGGTGGTTTACAAGACAGATTGGGAAAGAGAGTCGTTAAAAGCCAAACATTTGGTGGGCAAGAGTGACTCCTTTGCACATGCAGACCAAACTCTTGTATCTGAACAGGGTAACGAACAAACACAATTTCTGAAACAAGTGGATGTTTAACATCTGAAAATTTCAGGGAAGAACATTTACAGATTAAGGGTATAATTCCTCAGATTGGAATTATTAGAATGACATAACTAATTGAGACTATGCAGTGTAATGTTCCTTATGTTTATTGGACCTTGTTTAGGATTCACCTGTTCTACTACTCTGTGCTTGACGAAAATCCCCTGAGAGAAAACTGGTGCAGGACACGTTCTGATTCTGAAAAGTGCAAGAACATAAATGGATTCGCTTCCAGTAAATGAACCAAGTAATCATAAGTTTCGTGCTAGCTCTGTAGCCGGATGGATAGATTTGCTTCAATTCCCAATTCACGTACTCTGTTTTACGTGGAAACAGGGGAGGCTTTCGTTTTGTCGACTGTGACTAAAGTTTGAGAAGCTAGAGAATCGTAAGTAATCAGTTCCTTGAAAGTAGGGATGGCAGTGGGTCTTCAACCTGATTAATATCCGCATTACCCGACCTAATGGATATGGATATGGACAGTAAATCGTAAAAACCGATGGATATGGATATGGATATGG
>JANVCQ010000232.1:55912015-55933399 GCA_025531925.1 Erythroxylum plowmanianum | reverse complement strand
ATGGACAGTAAATCGTAAAAACCGATGGATATGGATATGGATATGGGTTGAGTCATAAAAAATGAATATGGATATGGATAGAGTAAAACCCGAACCGAACTCTACCCATTGCCATCCCTACTTGAAAGTCAATTATGTCAAAACTTTCCGATGGCCACTCATTAAGGACCGGAAGGTTGGCCCGACCCGATCCCCTCAAAAATTAATAGCCCAAAGAATTAATTTTAATTCGATAAAATAAGAGATTTAAAGTTCAAATATTAGACTTTTATAAAATCGGTTAAAAATTAAATAAAATTAAATAATTTAAAATATGATTAAAAAGATTATTTTATTTATAAAAAATTTTAAAATTTAAAAAATAGACTGTTAAATAAAAATTAATCAATTTATTATATATTATAAAAACTGATTGATTTATGAAATCTGATCAATTAATTAATAAAATAATTATTTTTAACAACAAATATGATTAAACTAAATTAAACCAAAAATTTTAAAACTAAACCGAAAAGTTAAATTGCTTAATATTTTATTGTTAAATCGATTTTTAAATATTCTTTCAGATACCTATTATTAATCCAAAACACACCTTATGTTTCCCTTTTTTAATGTATTTTGGTAGGAATTTTGCCAGGAAGACATTGTTTAAATTAGCTACATAAATTAATTTGAATTTTGGTTTTTGGATGCACCTTGAACAGTTATGTATGTATGAAGCCCATAAAAATAAGAAAGAATGGGCTTTGATTTATCAAATTAAGCCCAAGGACCCAATTGAGCCCTAAAGTCCATTCATGTAGTGTTTGCTTCCAAACCTTAAATAAAAAAACCTAGTAACATTTTTTTTAATAGAGAAATTTGCAGTCACTACTCACTACCTTTTGGATACACACTCGTAAATCTCAAGATTAATACAATAGCCTACAATTCACGTCAATTGGTACTCCGCATTAGGTAAGTCTTGTACGACTAGCTCGATCGAGAGAGCGTAGATAAAAGGAATTGAGCATAAGCCCTTTTGACTCTAGAAGCTTAAACATTTAGAAATTCACTATTGAAATTAATATCTATTTATAAAAACCCTATAAATAGATATTGAAATTAATATCTATTTATAAAAACCCTCATTTACATAAAATTTAATAATGAAATTTTAAATTTTTAAGAATAAAAATAATTATGATTTCATGACTATAATTTGTTTATAACGTATTTTGTGAACAATTATTAACATTAGCAATCAACTAATAAATATTAAAATGTTGCAAATTTGATTGAATTATTTGTATTTCCTTTATTTACCTATATTAAAAATATAGACTAAATCTTCAACTATAAATTTAGCATTTTATGATTTAATATTTTAAAATAATTTAATAATGGAAAATATTGTCTCAAGTTCATAATTTAATAATCTCTTATCTTCTAATAAATTATTGAAATAAACTAGAAAAAGATAGATGATTAATCACTAATTCACTACTTTGGTCGTTCTCCACTACTTTGGTTGTTTCATCATAATGTATAGGGCCAATAAAGATGATGTAAACATAATCCTAACCCTTTATTTTATTACTTGAGTTGACTAGAGTACTAGTGTTCTTTTATTCAATTTACTTATTATATTATATTTTAGGTCATGAAGATTCAAGCCCATATCTAAAAGATGTTATAATTGATTATATAATTTTTACAACAACAATACTTAATAAAAATTTAACGAAGATATGAAGTTTTGAGAGTTTTACAATTTTACTTCTAACAAGTAGTAAAAATATTTCAAAATTTTTAAAAATTATTATGTGTTAAATTTAAAAAAATTTAGTAGTATATATCCTTATCTTTAACTAATAAATATTTATATTGATAATATTAAGTGCCTATTTGGTTGAGCTCTTGGATGGTAAATAAACACTTTTTTTACTGCAAAAGCTTTTTTTAAGAAAAATAAGTGTTTAGTTGTAAAATAAAAAAGTACTTTTTTAGTAGATAAAATATAGATTTTTAAGAAGCTCAAATTTGAAACTTTTCAAAAAAACACTTTTTTAGTAGATTTTTCAGATTAATAAATGAACATATTTTTTAGTTTCTTTTATTTTTATGTTTTACACATAATTCTCACAATACCTACAAACACATATTTACGTTTATTTTGAAAATTATATAATATTATTTGTCTTTTTTTATATGTTTTAATGTTTATTTTATATTAGTTTTACTCAAGTTATAATCCATATAAAAGATCCGGTTAGATATATTTTTATTTATTCTTCATATGGTTTAAAATTATATAATAATTAATATATTGTGCATTGCATGTTGTTTAATATACTTTAAATAATATTTTTTATGCAAAAATAATTTTTACTACAAAATAAAATATAGCTAAAATTAAAAGTACTTTTATTTTTATGTTGTCAAACAGTTTATTGTATGAAGCTCTTTCAAAAAAACTCTTTTTTAAATGACAGTCAAATAATCAACTAACTTCTTAGAAAAACTCTTCTCAGAAAAGCTTCAATGACAAAAACTTAACTGATATAAATATATCCAAACAGGCAATAAGACTACGTATTAGTAGCGCTTCTCGACCTATCAATGCAAATATTACTATAAAACCAAACAAAAACATTTTAAAAATAAAATATTGGGTAGTATTTTTGGCAAAATCTCCATAAATGGGTAATCAAGGTCTTTTTCCCAGGAAAGGTAAGCACTTGTACGAAATATACACATATATTTTGAAAACTATAATCCAAAAATGTATAATGATAGTGGAAGGTACCACTGGGAATATCATAAATAACTGAGAAAACATTAAATAATTGCATATATTAATATATCCCCATTATCCACTTTTCATCTACCTTTCTTTAAAGGATGTTAATGGCCATGTCGGTCAAAGTCAACCTTGTTTTTTAAGAAGAAAATTTACAAATCGAAGTTATTTTTGTTATTTCGGTCGGTTAAACCCATTTTAACTCATAATTCAGTTAATCCAAGCTAAAATTAGATCGGACCAGGTTAAAATTAATATCTCTATTTTTTCCTCTACAAAAAGTTGACTACTAAAAGATGTTCAAATTTAATTATCCTTTAATTAGACAATACATATATCCTCAGACAACTATGAAGAAATCAAGACAAAATTTGATCATTTACCTAAACAACCAGATTCTAAGGGTATGCTTGTTTGGGGGGGTATGAGATAAAAGATATGGGTATGCTTTGAAAAGTAACGTTTGGTATCAATCTATCATTACAGGTATCACTTTTATTTTCCAATTTTTTGTAATACTCCATTCCTCTGATAATCCAGAGGAATGAGAATCATTGTTCAAGTTTTTTAGCGCAAAACTTGATTATAATTAATTATAAAATATAATTAATTAAAATATAAGTAATAGGGTGCATAAAATATAATTAATTAAAATATATTTAAAATTTGATATAAAATAATTTTAATAAATTTTTATTTCTCAAAATGTTTAACAAACCAACCATTATCAAAGATAATGGTAATCATTCATTCATCTTAACTAACCATCATAATTACAATGATTATATTCATTCCCATTTCTCACTATATTCATTCCTATTCTCATTCCCATTACCCTCGGTGAACCAAGCGCCCCCTAAATCTTTAAAGGTTCGTGAGCCATCAACCTTTTGTACACCAGAACCAGCTATCCTTTTAACCTTTTGGACTTTGTTAACAACTTAATCACTTTCAAATCCTGTTTATAAATTTTATAAATGTAATATTTATCCTCTTTATTAAATTCTCTTTTATTAAAATACATAATAAGTATTAAATTCTAATATTTTTAATTAATTTAATTATTGAACAAGGTTTAATTATATTTTTTAAAATTTAAATTTATAAAAATTACTGTCAATTTTATTAATATTGTAGAAATTTTAACTCAAAAAAGGACAAAATCTGCTTCAAAATCAACAAATATTCCTAAAGGAATACACAAAAAAAACAAAGAGAGAGAGAGATATTCCAAGTTGGTAACTTTTGTCAACAAAGCGTTCCCATCACGAACCATTGTTTTGTTCCCAAGTCTCAATCTCAAGTGGTCTTTTTAGTTGCAACGCAAGTATCTTATAAGACAAATGTCTCCTTATGTTTACAAGGACATGCTTACTTGTTTCTTTCCTTATCTTGTCATTACTTATCCTGTGTTTGAATCTCACTATGCATACTTTTTTTATTAAGTTTATCGTACAAGCTTGTCTAGTACAAAATATCCGATTGATGTGAAATCGGATATTTACCCGGTACGCATCCGAAATAACGTACTATTAATTTTTTTTAGAATTAGCGTGTTAATGAAACTTCCTGTTGTGGTGATTAGTGTTTAAGATTAGTTGATAACTTCAACTATTGGGGTTACGATGATCACCAACTCCCACAAGATTGAAGTGTACAAAAACGATTGGCCTAATCAGCACTGAGTGACTCCTGAAAGGGAAGTAGGGACCAAGAAGACATAATAATAGGCATAAGTCTTGATCAAGGGCTTATCTTTTAGCCTACTTACTTCAATTTTCGTCAATCTACTTTGGAATTTTCACTTTCGAACCACAATTAGTTGCCATCTAGTTGGCCTCTTATCCGATAATTAGATGGGATCATACTCCAATTCTTTATAATTTCAATAGGCATTTTTAAAAAAGTTTATAGATAATTTAATTATACTTTTATAGATATTATTTTATTTTAATTTTAAAATAAATTTACAATGTTTTAATTTTGATTAGTTAGGTCAAATTATAAAATTCAAATTCAAAATTTAAGAAATTAATTTTGTTAAGCGAGTCTCTAACAAAAATTATTTTACAGGTTTAAAAAGTTTGAGATTAATTAATTAATTATTTATTTATTTTTAAAATTTAGAGAATTTAGAATTAACAAACTTTCTCAAGTCTTGGATCCATAAATAGGACAGATTAGATGGAAGATGAAGCCGAAGAAACTATTTTCAAACTTATTTTGGTCAAACATTTTACATCTTAAAATTAAGTATTTGAGATTTAAGGTTCCAATTAAGTTGGAACATCAAATTAATAATTCATCATTAATCCTTTATCTTTCTATTTTAAAATTTTTTTAAAAATTATTCTCTCAAACTTCTATTAAAAAATAAAAATGAAACGCACAACCTGAACATTGTGAAATAATCAAATATCAATAATATGATAATCCACCTCAACTCTTAGGTTTTGGTTGAGAATTTATTAATAGAATATAATATTATTTTATCGTTTGATATGAGAGTTTATAATATAATGAAATGAAAGAAAAGAGTTTCATATTATATATCATTTCATCTTAAACGATAAAAATGAAAAATATCTTATTTTAGGAGTTTATGATAGAATGTAAAATGATAAACAAATTTACATTATATTATATTATAAACCCTTCATCCAAACATTATTTCTCTATATTACATTATGAACATTTTCATTCATCCCAAACAACAAATTTCTAACAATACATTCATTTACATTTCATTCTATTATAAATCATTTCATTACATCCAATCAAACATAACCTTAAACTTTATCTGAATCAATTAAATTTGGTTTAAATTAATAATTTATTAATTTTAGTCATAATTAATTTAAACTATCTTATAAATGTGATTTGATTAGAATTTTGTTTGATGTTTATATTATGTATATTTTGTCAATAATTTTTAACCGAAGTCTAAAAAGAATACATTTTTATAGAAAAACTAAAAATTAAAACGATTTTAAATATTTTTTTAATACAAAATAGTAAAGGCGAGACCTAAATAGTGGGCTTTGGAGTTAAGACTCCAGACATATCCTCAGAAAGGATTGTAAGGCATCTCGAAGGAGGATGTGTTAAATAAGTAATTCCGAAATCGTAAAAATCGCATAAGAGGCCAATCAATCAGCACACTAATTTCCTTCACGAAAGATACGACAAATTTGAACCATTCAGAATTGATAAGAAAGATTTACGTGTCATGTCCTAATTGTAAATTACTTATTATTAAAAAAAGAAAGAAAGAGAGAGAGGGTGCCGGTCTCCCCTCTTAGTCATCTAAGTGGAAATCTACTCGTGAAATTGATAAGCCTGAAAAATGAAATACTACTGAAAAGCACAGACTTGGATGCATTTTATGGTCAACATAAGGTTTAAAGAGACGTGTTATTGTCTTATAGGTGAAGAGTTAATAGCAAGAGTGGTCCTTGCCGTGCACTGACCTCTCAGTTCATGCATATACTCATCTCCTTTGAATATAATAAAAGCCATTTGGTCAGCATTTGCGTAGAGTTTAAGAAATCATTACTATTCAACCAATGATTAATATTCACATGTTCATGACAAGTGTTTTATTATTATTTACATCAAACATTACTTGGTAGTTCTTATCAATATTTTATGTTTATCCTCTTAGTTTTTAGGAAATCATTACATTACTTAAATATGAATTGCTTTGAAGAGAATGATCCAAATAATTAAAGAGAAATTTAAAATTTATAAGTGTAATTTGGGTCACTATAATTCAATGGTACGCAATCTTATTTTTATTATAATAAAGATACTACTTTCAATAAATTCACGTACATTGAATAGATCATATTAATTAAATATAAATTATTAATTTATTTAAAAACATGTAATTTATTAACTATTATATGTATTTAAAGATTTATTTAGTACCCTAAAATAGAGATTATAGATTTCGCTAATATAAAAGAAAAGTTTATGTTTTTTAAATATTGTTTTCAATTTCCCATCGCATTGCAGCTCATGATTATTGTCTTTAAGAAAATTAATATAAAAGACCAATTTATCATTTTGTTAAATCATAAACATATTTATAAGTTGATATTGTCATCATAAATTTGTCAAGAAATAATACATATTAACAATTAATTTATTTGGAATTGAATTTACCGACGCAAAATTATGTGCTAAATTCAAAACATCCTTCTTTTTCGAATCCTTAAATAAATGTCAAATTTACAAACAATCTCTCTATTATGTAAGGATAAGGTTACGTATTATTGAAAATTTATATTTTGATTGGATTCTCACCGAGTGTTATTCTACTTAAATGCCAAATTCATCGTGATATTTTGTTAATATATCTTCTTCAAAATTTAAAGTGGAATAAAATGGATGACTTATGACCTTATAAACTTAAAGTAGTTAGATTTAAGAAAAAATAAATTAATACACGAATCTGCGATTTATTAAATAACTTAAAAATATAATCAAAAGTTATTATATACTTTTAAATATTTATTCAATACCAATATAACATAATTTGTGTTATTTATAACATTGTATTATAACTTAACATTTTCAAAACTATATTAATAATTAAATTTGTATTAAATTATAGTATCTTAATCCTCAATTTAGCTTATATAATATTACAATTAGACAATTTAAACCTATAAAATATTGGTATATTTAATTTTCTGTAATAAATTTTTTAATAATATTAAAATATAAAATAATATCAAAATTAAGTACAAAAATTAAACTAAAAATAAAAATAAAAATTACATATTTATCCATAGGCCATACATATAAGTTAAAAGTTGTTCAAAGCCCATAACGTGAAATGAACAGAAGAAAACAAAACAACAAACAAGAAAAAAAAAAGTAGAAATGAGAAAATGAAATGGAAACTACAGAAAACAGATACGTGGCAATGAATAGGCACTAAACGACAAATAGCTCGCTACGCTAATCGTCCTTTGTACTGCTCTTCCAGACCCACCCACCAGTACTACGCTTCTTCTGCTTCTTCTTCCTCCTCCTGCCCTCCTCTCTCTTTTCTATTTATTTTCACATACCCTCTTCCTATTCTTCTTCAGTATCAACAAATATGCAGAGAGATTTAGCTATAAAGAGGTGTTTATGATGAGATATGGTGGGTTTAAGCATAGTCTTAGAGTCCCAGAAGAGTGGTTCTAGCAACAAAACCCCACAAGTAATCAACAAAGCTACTATGGTTATCAACAAGCCTTCACCTTCTTCTTCTTCTTCTTCTTCTTCTTTCCCAGTTCCATCTTTTCTTCAGCAATGCTTTCTTTGCCAACAGAAGCTCTTGCCTGGTGAAGATATCTACATGTACAAGTAAGTGGTCATGGAGTATACAGATCTTAGTTCTGTAAAGACTTCTCTTTTAACTCATTTTTCTCCATAAAACTCGGATCTTTTTGGTTTATTCTTCTTTGTACCTAAAGATCTTCGTTTGTTTCGTGTTAAAAAAGGGACTTGTTCTTTCTCTGTATATGCAGAGGGGACAGAGCATTTTGTAGTGTGGAGTGTAGGTGCAGACAGATATTCATGGACGAGGAAGAGACTTTAAGGAAAGAGAACTGTTCACTGACTGCCATCAAACCAACCTCTGCCTCTTCTCCTTCTTCCTCAGCCACCTCTCGCCACCGCAAAACAAACAGAAACGCGCCGGCTGGTGGCTTTGCCTATTGAGAGACTCGAGAGAATGGTGTAATTTTTGTTTTTGTTTTTCAGTCCTCCTACTATAATTTTACTCCAAGTTTCTGCCTATCTACTTTTGGAAATGACATTCACACCCTCAGTCCTTTTGCAATTTGGTTTTGGAAGCTTAAACTATAATGAAATGGGCATTTACGTCCAAAACTCTACTTTTCTTGCATTTCTTAGTGAACAATGCTTAATTTGCATGGCTGCATGTACTTGCCCTAGTTTCTCTAAGTAGCACCAAAGTAACACTATTGCCCTTTCATACCTTAATCTTAATGCTATATTGAGTGAATGTAAGAGGAGAGTTTATAATGGAATGAAATAAAATAAAAAATAGGGTTTTATATTATATCATAATGGTAAAAATAAATAAAAATAATTTAGAAGGTAATGATAAATAAATTTATATTATATTATATTATAAACCTTTCATTTAAATAATATTTTACTATATTATATTACAAATTTTTTATTCTTTTTAAATAATAAATTTTTAATATTACATTTATTTATATTCTATTTTATTATATTAAATAGACTATATGAATTGAGAAAAGCTTTTCTTACTATGATTGTTAGGCTTATGAAATATATCGGAGGCAATGCATCATAATCAAGTGATTTATAATCTCTTTTAATGTTTTCTTGGCCAAGTGTAGAAGTGTGATTGTATTGGAACTTCTATATATCATGGTTTAGATTAAAAGGTGTCACATTAAATGAAGTCTATATAGTTTAGAAGTATAAGGAAAAGATTTAGAGAACTTAGGACCAAAGAATCTAATACTTTTCTATGTGTCTAGGATTAAGAGTTTGATCATTTATTTAATACGAACTCGAAAGATGATAATTACGGGTTTAACTCTAATCGAATCCTTAAAAAAGGGACCTAATAATTTTATATGGGATAAATAGGGTTTTCCACTTTTGTGCCTTCTTATATTTTAATCAAAGAGATAATTGTTGCCTACCTTACCAATACCATCCCTAAGAATATATACCTCTTTTTGACTTTCAATGCTTGAAATATAGGTAATGAGAAAAGAGAAGACATAAGAAGGAAATGGGTTGGTTGAATTCAATTTTGTAATAAAAATAAATAATTTGAATGTGTAACTTGCAAGTAATAAGATAATGGCTATGGATTAAAGAATATTGGCATTCTCTAAGTAGATAGATAGACTTTGTTCTTTGGTTTTGGATAATATACTCAACTTGTATAAAGTAAGCATTTGCCTATTTTGCTCTACTAAATGAATCAATCGAGATATGTTTCAGCTTTTCAAATAACAGAATGCAGCAAGCAACTAAAGAAGAACACACAAGATTGATTAGTTACAAGTTTAATTTTTTATATCCTAGTATAACCACATTTCAAGTGGAAAACGTATATACAAGTTATAGTCTGGCTAAGAGCTTTCAAGCCAATGGATTTCAATTAGTACATACAGGTACTAACTATAGCTTCCATCATAAACTCTCTTGCAATCACCAACCACCATGGTCAACCGGATTTGAACAGCAAAACTGCTTTCTGGTCCAAATAGAAGTAAACAAAGTGGTTCGTCTCGTGCGTCACATATGAACCTGTGCTTGGAAGCGGATAAAATTAAATGAAAAGATGCAGAATGTTGCTGAAACATAGAAGTAAATATGTTCCTGATAGGATTTGCCCTCAAGCAACCAGCAATGGAGATGAGTATGCATGTCAATCTTTCTTAAACTATAGAGAAAAAACAGATGAAGCTAGTACTATCCAAATTCTATGAAGCTGTTTTGTTCTGCTTTATAGTGAACTACAACAGAGATATATCCCTAAAATCACACGGAAAGCATCCTAGAGACTTTTTAAAAAATAAAAAAGAGCAGGAAAAAAACAAAGGAAATTGATGAAAGTCCTAAACTGGAAATCAGATTGGCTGACACGCTACTCAACCTCACTTGGCCGCATCGGTGTAATAAAAGTCCTGTGTGGATGTACCTGTATAGCTTTGATCTCAAATGTTCATATAAAACCCATTCACCACTCGAAAAGAGTTGTTTAGATAATTTAAGAAACAGACATGCGTCGTGCATAAATCACAGTTGTCCTTCCCACTGTTTAGATATCTCACCATAAAACATAGTTAAATGCCTCAATGTGTGGCTCTCAATCAGTCAGGTCTAAGTAAAACAAGTTAAACTACTAACTCAAATTAACAGCAGCATTAACAAGAACTGGAGCTTGTTTTAATGTGTGGAAATATCAGTTTAATCAGAAATCTCACAGTTCAGTTACATGAACACTCTGTATTATAGATGGTCTTCCATAGGTAGTTCCACATATAGCAATCCTAGATTTCTGTTCCAGTGGTTGCCACAATCTATTTTGAACTATACCAGAAAGAACCAACAAATGAAGGTTGTATAGTGAAAAATGTACGGCCAACCTCTAGCTATAAGACAGTTAAACTCCAAGAGCAATGAGTAACATTAACCCACGCAAAATATGACTGGAGCATATGAAACAAATTCAAGATTAAGTAACACTGCCGAGATATGTGATAATGAGTTGCATTTAGATAACGGTCTCAATACAATAATCCAAGCTGGCATTTAGCCGAATTTTGGTTAAGCTCACTTTCAAAATAAAACCTACTTTAAAATACATATCTTAAGGTCACAGGAGAACCAAGGCTATTTGGAATTTCTGCAAGTGGCATAAGCAATAACATCAAGGTAACTATGTCTTTTAGTATTTACTTTCTCATACTGCACGTATGGATAATACAGGGCCAAGGACCCCAATGTGAGGGAAAGATATTCCAGCATTGTAGAACAAATAGAAGTACTAACATCTCTTCATCCCAAAAAAAATAAAGTAAAGATGGTCACAGGAAAATCATTTTAACTTTCTTTGACTTAAAACTACAGGTGTCAACATGCCAATTACTAGGAAGCAGAAACTCAGCCATTTTGATCAACACAAGCAAACCATTTAATCAACACAAACTAGTTATTACTGATTAAAATTCTCCACCTCAAATGGTAACCAGGATAAAAGAATTTCTAATACCAAACTGAAAGCTTAAATCAAACCTAAACACAAACCACTAAAGTAGCTGTCTAGACAATATTATGCCATAGTTCCTTATACCGACACTAAGTTCCATGGCATTATCTTATTCTCAAGCTCCATCCGCACTCTGTTATTGCAAGACTCAGTTGCCAAATTGGATGCTATGACATGGTAATGTGGGGTATTTCCATGTCTTAGACCTTATAAAGAAAAACGCCACGAAAAGAACATCATTCTACTTCACACGGCTAAATATCACACCTTCACATTCATCACGTCAAAATTTCACTTCAAGCATTCAACTACAAATCAATAGTTAGAAACCTAAAGCAGAAACTCTTAACCACTTCTCTTAGAGTCAAAGATCAACTAGGCTAAATGAGAATAAACCTTTTCGCCTCAGCAATGAAGACAAATGTGAATTCTCCAATCTAAGCATAGATCTAAAACTTCTACTTCTCAAATATAGCATAAAACTGCTCTGCCAGCAATCAATGAACCCAAACAAGAATGAACAAACACAAATTCACTTGTCTATCAAGAAACACAACAAGCAGCACCAAATCTGAGCTAAATCCAACTGGGAAGTGCCCAGAACAGCAAAGAGTGTGAAAATGGATTACCGAAATTGCGACCAACAATGCAATGCCAAGTGGGTCCATGCTTTCTATCGAACTCCTTCTTTACATGCTCTGCCACGTCCTTCTCTACACCGTGTTTCTCAAAAGCCTGAGAACCAAAAAGCACCAACCCAAATCAAGTACCAACAAAATTAACAAACACCCAGAAGAAAAAACAATCAAATCATGGAAAAGAAACAAAATTTGAAGCAAGTTTCCTCAGAGAACTAACGGCAATTGCTATATCAACAGCCTCTTTCTGCATGTCTTCTTTCATATCAGCATTTTTTATGACGATTTTCTTGGTAGCGGGTAGTGCCACCATGGGAGAGAGTTTCCGGTCATCGGAGTTGGGTTTCATAAGTAGACCTCCGGTGCTTCTCTTTGCTTCTTCAGTACTCATATTTCGGAATTTTACTATTGCCTTGCTTCGAGGTTAAGAGTTGCCCTTGATTTCTTGTAGACTTGGTCTTCCTTTTGTGCGTCTTCTTTTGGAGCTCTATTATTGTGTTATTATTTTGATTTTTAATTTTTTTTCATTTTTTAGATAAAATGTCTTTCATTGTTTAATGAAATTTAGAAGATTATAATTATGTATATTTAAAGATATTAAAAATACAAATAATATTATGAATGAACTAAATATACTTGTAAATTAAAAATCAAATTTAATAAATAGTAAATTGAACTTAATTGAACAAATCTAAAGAATTTGTTTAAGACAATACAAAAGTTTAATTAAATATGCATACCTTAATTTTCAAATAAAATAATTAAACAATTCGATTTTCTCTTATAATATGATTATAAATTATAAAAAATTTAACATAATATTATATAATCCCTACTTAATATTCTTTTCATAAATAGTTCATTACAAATTTTAATGTCTCGATTAAGGATGACAATAAGCTGCAGCTCGTAACCCGGCCCAATCACAAGCTACTAGGCCTATGTCCTGGTCCTCAACCCGACTTCATTTTGTCTCTTTCAGCTGGGCTTTGGGCCTTAATGGCCCTAGTCGAGCCCTATCTGGCATTTTCCTCACAAATCTAACTTCATTGCAATTATTTTAAAGCAAGGATTATACTGAGTATAACAATAATAACGACAAGTAAAAATTTTACTGATATGTAGAATTTACAAGGATTCAATAATACACAACTTTATTTTTAATTAATAACAAATTTATACTGATTTAAATTAAATATAATCTTAGTGTAATAATTGTTTTTAAGTTAATGTAGCAATAGGATTTTATTTATATTTATAACGTTTTCATTAATTAATATCTAAAACAAAAATTATCCATTTAAAAAGCTTCCTTTATTGTTCATAAATGTGTTATAACAGTTTAATGTACGTTTTAGTTACATATAAGTATATAATTAAACCTATCATTAAGGATTTCTAAGTTGGGTAATAATTGATATAATAAGACAATCACTCGTGATTAGTCCACTAATTGATACGATTGTGTCGGTTTGCACACATTAACCAATAATAAATGATTTATTTATAATTAATACTTATTTAATAATTAATGCCTTTAAATCTCAAATAATTACAAATTAAATGAAATTTATCATATATTTATAGAAATAAAATCGATATCTTATAAAATTTAAATTATATCTAATCAATTTTTATAAAAATAAAAATAAATAAATTCTATTTATTTAATTTACAAACTTAGTTCACAATTATGTGACATATATATATATATTAATTAGTTTAATGAAATAATTAATTTTTATTAATAAAAATTGGACGGCCAAGCTGTTCGACGGATTGATAGCGATGGGGCGGAAGCATCGAAGTGTGTGTGAGCATCTACACGTAATTCCATCTCTTCACTCTTCTTGGCTACACTGCTCTACACTCGCTTCCATGTAATCCCCCGAAAGCTTAACAACTGAAAACCAGACACGTGGAGATTGATCCATGACGTCAAGGCTTATCATATTGTACGTATCGGTTACGGGACCCACTCTACATTACACGTGGCTTGCTGTAATGGAAACACGATCTCTAGACGTATTTAGAGTTTCGAGGCTAGACGTTAATAAACAGTCTCAAACTCGCAGGACGAGCGCGTGAATGCACCATCCCGGTCATGGACCAATAGGCCCAATCTTATACGTAATAGATTAAATTTCTTTGCTTACAAAGTGCTATTTTTATTTTAATATCAAATTTTCAATAAAGTTATTCAATTTTTAAAAAATTAAAAAATTTAATATAATGAAAATAAAAATACATTAAATTAACATTTTATTCATCACTTAATTTTTTGAATATCAAATAAATATATAAATTTCAAGTACATAATTCCAAATATATTCACAAGACTCAATAATTATATTACCTCGATAATAAAAAATTATACAATTCTTTTTAATTTTATCATTAAGGTGTTTTGTTAATAAAATATTAAGAAAAATAACATTTTTAGAATAAATTATTTATATTGAAATAAAAATTTTGATAATTTTAAAATCTATTATTTATAGTAAAACAAACGATTAGATATATTTTTAAAATTTTATTTAATTATAATTTATTACAAAATAAAATACAAATTACATATTGTTATAACAAGACAATAAAATTTAATTTTTTTTTTAAATTCTAATTTTTTAATTTGTTAAAAATCATCAAAGCACTCAATAATTAACCTTTGAAAATTCAAATTGCAAGACAATAGTCCTTTTAAGTGACTTATAAATACTTTCAAAAAAAAAAAGTGACTTATAAATATAATTGAAGATACATTAATATTATTTAAAAATATAATTAAAAATTTTTATTAGTTAAGAATAAAATCATATGTTTTTAATGAATTTTTTTGTTTCTAAATTTGTAGAGTGACACTCACATCCTCAAATCCTGGAAGTGAACTCAAACATCCTCATCCACAAGCACGTGTGAGATACACGCGATAAACCTCGTTGAACCAAATATATATCCCTATCCATTGTCACCATTTCCGTCTGTGTCACACTCAGTAATCAAAATTTGGTTACCTTACATTAACTTCTACAACTGTAACTTCATCCAACGCTGCACGACACCTGTTGCCTATATATCACAAATAGGAATAGTTACTAAACCCAAATTAGCGTTCTGGTACTTTGGAGTCGACGAAGCAAAACCCATCTCAGAAGAGTTGAAGCGAAGATGAGCAGCACGGGAAAGGGAAGAACCACCATTGAAGTGGGACCTGATGGGGTGGCTCTGATTACCATCATCCATCCTCCTGTCAATTCTCTGTCTTTTGATGGTACTTCCCTCTTTGGTTTTGAGTTTTTGTTGTCACTTGGGTCTGGATCTTGTTTGTTTTGTTCATTTTTGACTGACCCTTTTGAGATTGTTGCTTGATTTTAGTGTTATGGTTTGAAATTTCACTGCTTGTATAAAAAATCAGTGGATTTACGTTTTGGATGTATCGGTAAATTGAGTGGTTGGATTGTGGGACTTATTAATCTCTGTGTCTCTCAGTTTTGAACGGCTTGAGAGATTGTTATGAGCAGGCCTTAAGGCGAGATGATGTGAAGGCCATTGTTATTACAGGTTTGGGCTAAAAGATTTTTGATTATTAATACTATAAAGCTATGTTTCATGAAACAGTGGTCTGGAATAACATTTTGAGTTGTCTAATTAAGATATCATGTCAATGGAACAGGAGCAAAAGGGAAGTTTTCTGGGGGGTTTGATATTACTGCATTTGGTGGAATTCAATCTGGAAAGCTGGGTATGTTCAACAATGTCAGTTTTCTATGTTCTGGTAATTCGTTGCTCTGAATTCGATTGAACCCGATTCTGTTTTCTCAGAACAACCAAAGCCTGGTCTTATATCAGTTGAATATTTCACTGATACATTTGAAGGTACGATTGTGGTTTTGTTTCTCTTCTTCATTGCTTTAATGCTTACTTAACTTACTCTATATTAGCAATTTGAATTCTTTTATTTGTATTGTAGCTGCTAAAAAGCCGTCTGTTGCTGCAATTGATGGGCTTGCCTTGGGTGGAGGACTAGAGATTGCAATGGTATGTATCATTCTAAGTGTTGCCTCTTTAAATCTTTCTTTTTGACTTGCTCATACTGTTTCAAATTCGTGTTTCAGACATGTCATTCACGAATCTCAACCCCCAATGCACAACTTGGCCTTCCCGAACTTCAACTTGGTATACTCCCTGGTTTTGGAGGTACGTTAGAGGATTATTAAAAGATATCCTTCCTGTAGTATTTTCTTCTTCTTCCTTTTTTTTTTCCCTTCAAAATCTCAGTTTCTGCATCCTATATACGAGCTCTTCACTTGTATATAATTCATAGAAGTTTGTAGGGAACACAACTGATTCATGTATGGAGGGGTATTCGAAGGAGTTACTTGTTTTGTTCTGTGTGACAACACTGGAATCTAGAATGTGGACATAGTTTATAATGATAATAGGAGAGCTGTTTGGTTTTCATCATCTAGTTGAAAGAACCATAGATGATATCCATGTGAAATATGTCTGAGTGAATAAAAGTATGAAAACTAAGTTGTTACTGGTTACTTCTTGTAGATGTTTATGTAACACTTTTGAGATAATAACAATTATTATTTAACGTCCTAAAGATGGCTCAGGGAGTGCTCTTCTTCTTTGAGACTTGAATCTCGAATGAGTTTAGGCACACCACTGTTAATGGCATAGTTCAAGTATCCAAGTATTATGCTCGACAGTTTCTCTTGTGATGTGTGGATATTCTCCAAATCTGAATTCTGTTAGGATTGGAATATGATCTAGCCCTGTGTAAGCACATTTCCAGATATGATTTCAGATTGGCTACCGTACAATAAATTGTGCTTGACACTTGTTAAGACTTTTTTTTTGATGGTGGGTCTAATGACTGAGTTGTTTCAGGAACGCAGAGACTTCCACGACTTGTTGGTATCTCAAAAGCCCTTGAAATGATGCTGGTATGCTGTAGCTAGAACTGCTTTTGTGTATTTCTTCTACAATTTTGATTTTCCATATGGATGTTTGTCAATTAATGTCTCTATCACTTCCTTCCTTTTGCCTCCGCTCTCTTGTCTCCATCTCCCCATAAAATAGACATCAAAGCCAGTAAAAGCAGAGGAAGCACATTCTTTGGGCCTTGTAGATGCTATTGTTTCGCCTAACGAGTTGGTTAGCACTGCACGTAGATGGGCCCTGGATATCTTGGAACGTAGGAGACCATGGATTATCAGTCTTTACAGGACTGACAAATTAGATCCCCTTGGTGAGGCAAGGGATATATTCAAGTTTGCAAGAGCACAAGCCCGTAAACAAGCTCCAAACTACAGACATCCCATACTGTGCATTGATTCTGTTGAAGAGGGCATAGTTTCCGGCCCCCGGGCTGGTCTGTGGAAGGTTGTACCTCAATACATCTTTTTCCATTTTGTATGGATTACTTAGAGTGTGCAACTGTGTGACAAAGTTTTCGATATTGGCAGGAAGCTGAATCTTTCAAAGAACTAGTTCAATCAGATACCTGCAAGAGCTTGGTCCATGTCTTCTTTTCGATGCGAGGAACAACTAAGGTTGTAATGCAGTTTAACTTGCTGAATTTTTAAGTATTCATCTAAGCAACAAATTGTGTACTACTTTGATGGGATAGATCATTTCTTATGTACTTGGCGTCAAGTTCAGCATGAAGTACTCTGCAGGGCATGTGTTACACTTTGATCATACTTGAACTTAGAATACTAGCATTTTGTCATTGGTTCTATGCTATATGAGTGCAGTACATTTACTTTCTGGGGTTCTCCACCATGCAAGTTTATTCGGTTCATTGCCTCATTGTACGTTAGGTCCCTGGAGTTACTGATCGAGGGTTGCTGCCAAGAAGAGTGAAAAAGGTTGCTGTTCTTGGTGGGGGGTTGATGGGTTCGGGAATAGCAACTGCAATGATTCTTTCTAATTATCCTGTGATCTTGAAAGAAGTGAATGAAAAGTTTTTGGAGGCTGGAATAGGCAGAGTTCGAGGTGAGGACCCTGTCCTTGTCTTATGAGCTTGTGGTTTGGTATCTATAAATTCAAATCTTCATTGGTTTTTGTAGCAAATCTACAAAGCCGTGTGAGGAAAGGGAAGATGACTCAAGAGAAGTTCGAAAAGACCATCTCGCTTCTTAAAGGCGTCCTTGATTATGAAAGCTTTAGAGATGTAGACTTAGTCATAGAGGTACCGGAAACAACTCCCGTATTTCACATTGTTTTAACATTTTGATTGTGATACTCAATTTGAAAGAGCTTAATAAATATTTGTCCTTATAATAGGCTGTCATTGAAGATGTTTCCCTGAAACAAAAGATATTTTCTGATCTTGAAAAGTATTGCCCACCACATTGCATACTCTCAAGCAACACTTCCACAATTGATTTGAATTTGATCGGTGAGATGACCAAGTCCCAGGATCGGATTATCGGAGCTCATTTCTTTAGGTAGCTTCTGGTATCTTATTATTGATAACTTCAACAACTTTTCATTTTCAAATGAACCAACAACCTTTCCTCCTCACACAGTCCTGCCCATGTTATGCCCCTATTGGAAATCGTTCGTACCAAGACAACATCTCCCCAGGTAATTGTGGATCTTCTTGATGTGGGAACGAAAATAAAGAAGACCCCTGTCGTGGTGGGAAACTGCACAGGCTTTGCTGTAAATAGGATGTTCTTCCCTTATACTCAAGCCGCTATGCTGCTTGTTGAGCGAGGGACTGATCTTTATCAAATTGACAAGGCAATCACCAAATTTGGAATGCCAATGGGCCCATTCCGGTATGTGATACTCTGAAATCCCTGTTTTTATATTTTCTTCTTCTGAATGACTAGGTTATGATTGAGTTCAGCTTTGATATTAATGTTAAGGTGTTCTGAATTAGTGCTCCAAAGGCGCTCTGATAACTTCACTATTCATGCAGATTGGCTGACCTAGTTGGTTTTGGTGTGGCTGTTGCCACTGCCTTGCAATATCTTGAGAATTTCCCAGAGCGGACCTATAAATCCATGATTATTCCCCTAATGCAAGAAGATAAAAGAGCTGGTAATTTTATTCCCTTAATATCCAAGTCCCCTGTAGGCTGTAGCCCCAACATTGTTGATCCTTACATCTGATATCATTGAATGTGAACAACACTTTAGTTGAATCTATATGGTAATTATAACTATTGAATCCTCAGGTGAAGCTTCTCGAAAAGGGTTCTATTTGTATGATGATAAGCGCAAAGCTAGCCCCGACCCTGAAATAAAGAAATACATTGAGACGGCCAGAAGCATTTCTGATGTGGCCATTGATCCCAAGGTTCTCTTTCTTTGCTTTTCCTGTTACTTCCAGTTTAACGTCACTTGTTTTATGGCAAACTACAAATGATCTTATGTTGCTAAGGACAAAAACATGTTTTGTTGCTTTATCCTTGCTGCAGCTGGCAAAGTTATCGGAGAAGGACATTGTGGAAATGGCATTCTTCCCGGTGGTGAATGAGGCATGCCGTGTCCTTGACGAAGGGATTGCAGTCAAAGCTGCCGACCTCGACATTGCTTCTATTATGGGAATGGGTTTTCCTCCTTTTAGGTAGGCCAATACTACTTGTTACCCAGAAAACCGAAAAAGAACTCTTTACTCGTTTACTCCTGCATTTGAAACACTTGTTTTACATGTTGAGCAGGGGAGGTGTTTTCTTCTGGGCTGATTCGCTTGGCTCTAAATACATTTACTCAAGATTGGAGGAATGGTCGAGGGCATATGGAGGATTCTTCAAGCCTTGCGCTTATCTAGCTGAAAGAGCTTCAAGGGGTGCCTTACTGGTAAGATACTTGGAACCGGTATTTGCACATGTTATGAATAGAATGACGAATAGTATACATAAACACTGCTATATTGATCAATAGTATCATCCATACCTGCGTACCTAAAGCGATGTTATTAGGCATAGTATGCTTTAGCTCCATTTCGGGTATCGAGTGTTTACATTCTACCTCAGAAAAGGATCTACAAGTACCTCACTTACAGAAAATCATGCATAACATGGTATCTTAAGTACGAACCCATGACATGAACCCAGTAAGTTGGCTACTTCCTCTGCATCATATGTTAACAACGTGTATCGAGTCAGCAGCCAATGTGTTAGTTTACTGATCATATGTATAATGAACTGTCGGGTGGATGCAGAGTGCTTCAATGGACCAAGCTAAGTCGAGGCTGTGAGGTGAAGTAGGCATAACACACTGGTTCTTCAAGCTTTGCTTCTTCCAGTTCCCTCGTGTGCCTACGTATAATAGGCGACAACATGAGCCGAATAATGTAACGAACGAACCAGGGAATATTTTACAATAAAAATTGTATTTTGTCTTTTTTTGTTGACAATTCAATTGCATACCGAAATTTTTAGCGGATTTTCACCTTTTTTTAACTATCATTTGCTTCTTATTAATATATTATTAATTTTAAAAAATTGTTAGTAATTTTTATTTTATTGAAACTTATTTTAACTGCCATCAACTTGGGTTAAAAAAATTGATGTCAAAACGATGTCGTAGTGTTCTTTTGTATATTTCACTTAAATGCATCGTTTTGATGTTTGTAAACATAATTAAGAGGTTGTCATAATTTTCAATTATAAAAGAATTTTAGTTTAATTTTTAACTTTTGAATTTAATTGAATTATATATTTTTGTTGATAAAAATTAATCAGTTTATTAATTATTTTTTAAATAATTTTTAATTAAAATTTAGAGATAAGAATTCTCATATTTAAATTTTTTTAATTTTATTTAATTTTTAATTAGTTTTATAACATTGGATTAACTTTTGATTTAATTTTTAAAATATATTCAAAAATAAAGTATAGTGATAAAATAAAAATTTTAAGGATCTAATTAATTTAATTTTAAGAATTAATGTATAATAATAACAAAATTTTTTATATATAATAGAAATAAATAAGGTTTGTAATTCTTTATATTAAGATAATATTTTATTTCACGTTTGGTTATGCTTCTGTTTTTTATTATAATTTTTAGAGTTGTCAATATTAATATAGTTATATTTTTATCACTGATAATAATTATATATTATATAAATCTTAAAAGATAAATTATTTTTAAATAAATATATTTATTTAATTTTATATTATATTTAATAATAAATTATTAATAAAATTG
>JANVCQ010000232.1:55890128-55900219 GCA_025531925.1 Erythroxylum plowmanianum | reverse complement strand
TTATTTTTCTTATAGGATGATAATAATGCAAATGATATGGAGATGTAGTTTTGAATGTTGTAGAGTTCACGCAAAGATAATTTGAAGCTTTAGTTATTTCAATCTTTGTTCCAGTTCTAAATTGTGAAAAATGTATGTTGTCTTTGTACTAAATACTATAATTTTTATTATTTCAATTTTATAATTTTTTTAATACATACAAATCAAAATCTTGACTTATTATTATTAAAGTTATTTTGATTTAGAGCGTTCACAAAAATCTACTCTTTATATTTTCTATTTAGAAGTTATACTTTTATGTGTTATAAAACCCGATGAATATCCAAAAACCCGAACAACCCATCGCTACCTGCAACTAGTGTTATCTTTGCCCCGTGTATAACTTCAGTGTAACTGTGATCTTTCAGTTCTCTTGTTCTTTTCTCCTGTACAATCTTTTCGTCTTCTTCTTCTTCTTCCTCCCTTTTTTTTTCTCCTGTTATACGACGTTGAACTCCGGTGGGTTTCTGGCAGTGGGACATTTTGGAGAAAAGTGAAGAACCGATCAACGGAGGAATTTGAGCTTTGCTGTGTTCATCCTTGTGGACTTATACTATGGGAAGGATCACAAGCCCTGACGCTCTCTTTGTTTTCAGTGTCAATTCTGTGGAAGCCATACTGCAGTACCTTGTTAACTCGATTCCTTCAATATGATACGCCAGCGATGAAGGAGAGCCTTATATACATATACAGAAAAGAAGAAGAAGAAGAAGAAGATATACATCTTTCTTCTGGGCTACTTAATTTTGAAATTTCAATCTTTAAAATTATTTTAAAAAAATATTTAAAATGTTGAAATATATGTGATATGAATATTATACTTAAAATAATCAAGTGATAATTTAATAAAAATTTTAAATTATAAGATAATTATAATAAATTATAGTTTAGATTTAATTTATTCAAGTGTGATTTAAAAGGAGTCCAATTCCTATTTTTTTAAAAAATAAAAAGTTCTTTAGATAATTTAAAGATTATGAAAGTTTTACATTAATTCCAAACTATTTTGAAAGTCAAATTTAATAATTTAATAACAGTACATAATATATCTTCCAATAAAAAATGAAATAATAGATAAAAACAGTATTATATGTAATTTTGTTTACAAACTTTTTGTACGATACTCTAATAGTATTTGGAATGTAATTTAAAAATCCAAAACGTTAACATTGATATAAAAATTTTTGAAAAAAATTGGCAGTGAATATTTAGTTCTCAATTGGTAAGCAGTAAAAAATGAATTAAAATAAAAAATAAAAATAAAAATGAAAAGTAAGAATTGTGTAAGGCATGTTTTTAAATTGTCAAAGTTGACAACTTTTATTTCAAAGATAGGCACCTCCCCTTTCTTTTTCCAATGTTTGGTAACCAAATGTTTGTCAAAGATTTGTGTTTTGAAAAACGTTACATTCTTTTACCTGTACAAAGATTGCCATTGTGAAGTATTCTTGAAGGAAAGGAGGCAGATAGAGAGTGAAAACAAGTTGCACAGAGAGTTGGGGTACTTTTAGATAAGATGTTATGAGTGAAATATTGTGAGTTTTTTTTGTGTAACTGAGATGAGAGAAAAAATTAAGAGTTTTGTAATTTTTTTTATTTTTCTCTTAGTAAAATCTCTTTAGTTGTCTTCACCCAAAGACGTAGTCCATTTCAAAAAGGTAAACTACGTAAATTTTTTGTATCTTATTTTTCCCCACATGTTTTCTCTACTTATTGCTCCATTACTCCATTCGTTCAGTTTTCGAGTGACAGCAATGAAAGTTGATGAATAGTAAAACAGTAATCAAGAAAGGTAACAAGTGTTCATGCATTTATTTTGAATTAAACACTGTAGCAGTCATTGTAGTTGAGTTGTAGCAACTAGTAATATTCATATTTACGATATAGGTACTATTAAGGTATATTAGTGTTCGTGATTAGAAGTTTTGTTTGAAGATGGCAACAACAAGATTTGATTTTCAGAAGCTCAACTCCAATACTAGCTTTGCTTTGTGGAAAGTCAAGATGCATGCAGTCTTGACACAAAATGGTGTGCAGAAGGCCTTGTTGGGAAGGATGTCATACCAGACGAATTAACGGATGGCCAAAAGCTAGACATGGATGAAAAAACCATAGCTGCCATTCACTTAAGCCTTTCAAATGAAGTTTTATGTGAAGTTATTAATGAGAAGACAACTACTTTATTATGGCGCAAGTTGGAATCTCTATATATGACAAGAGTCTCAGTAGCAAGTTGGTTGCAAAGCATTGTTTACACATGCTCTGTATGGCAATAGGTGGTTCACTCAAATCACATGTTGATGAGTTTAGATTAATTCTCGTGGATCTCGAGAATATGGACATCAAGTATAATCAAGAAGACCAAGCTCTCATGTTGTTGTACTCCTTATCTCCATCTTACAAGCATTTTCGAGAGAGTATTATTTATGGTCGAGAGTCTCTCACATTACAGGAGGTCAAACCTACCTTACTTTCAAAAGATATTATTGACAAGGAGTTTATCTCAAACCAGACTAGTCCTGCAAAATGACTAATTGTCAGAGGAAGATCAACAGATAGAAACTCTAGTAGCAGTAACAAACACAAATCAAGATCAAAATCTAAAGTCATATATGGATTTTGTAGATATTGCAAAAAGAAAGGGCATGTTGTAGCTGACTGTTACAAGTTCAAAAAACAAGCTAGACCGAGATAATAAAGAAAAGCAAGTTGAAGCCAACGTTGTACAAAAAGAGGAACAAGCAGATGATCTTTTGGTGAGTAAAGAAGGATCTAGAACATAAGATAAATGGATCCTTGATACTTCCTGTTCATTTCACATGTGTCATAACAAAGAATGGTTCTCCACCTATGATTCAATTGATGGTGGAGTTGTATTAATGGACAACAATCAAGCTTGTAAAGTGGTTGGTGTAAGGACTATCAAATTAAAAATGTTTGATGGTGTGGTAAGAATGTTGACAGATGTTCGCCATGTCCCAGACTTAAAGAGAAATCTCATCTCTTTAAGTACCTTGGATTCAAAAGGCTACTATGACACTGGTAGAGGTGAAGGAATTTTTGGCATTAAAAATGTCAAATCCGAGGCACGATTGGTTGCAAAAGGCTACAGTCAAGTTCAAGGAATTGACTTTAATGTTGTTTTTTCACCTGTTGTTAAACATAACTCTCCATTAGTGTAGGACGATAGGGGCCGACACGGAAGCGTTCTCCATTGGTGTAGGATGGCACCAAGGCTCGGCCTTGGGCCCTTTTCTGTTTACATTATTGTTAGACGTACTGTTTACATTAGTATTAGACATACTTACCAAACATATTCAATAAGAGGTACTTTGGTGTATGTTATTTGCTGACGATATTGTCCTGGTGGATGAGACCAAGGAGAGGGTCAATGCCAAGTTAGAACGTTGGAGAGAAGCATTAGAATTGAAAGGTTTTAGAATGAGCAGATCCAAGACGAAGTAATTAGAATGCTACTTTTTTGGTAGCCAGATGGTATAAGAGACAGCGGTAACAATTGGGACTGACATCATAACTCATAAATTGAGATTTAAATACCTTGGGTCTATCATTCAGAGAGATAGTAATATTAATGACGATGTGTTACATCGTATTAGATCTGGGTGGGTTGAATGGCGAAGTGCACCGAGTGTTTTATGTGATAAAAAGATCCCTTCTAAACTCAAAGGAAAGTTATATAAAATGATGATTCGGCCAACAATGTTATATGGGGCAGATTGTTAGCCTACTAAACGTAGACATATACGACAATTGTTGGTAGCAAAAATGTGTATGCTTAGGTGGATGTGTGATATTATCAAAAGAGATAGGGTCCGAAATCGTGTGATGAGAGACAGGCTAAAGGTAGCTAGTATTGCTGATAAGTTAAGTGAGACAAGGCTTAGGTGGTTTGGACATGTATGCAAGATACCCTCTGATGTTTCGGTACAATGATGTGAGAAAATAACTCTTAATGACTACAAGAGGAGAAAAGGGAGGCCTTACAAGAATTAGAGAGAAGTGATCAGGAATGAAATGTTTAAATTGGCCCTTACTGAGGCCGTGGTTAGAAATAAGAGGCCGTGGTTAAAAATAGGAAGGCCTGGCGTGAGCGAATCAGGGTAAACAACACCTTTTAAAGTCCTTGCACATGACCTGAAAAATCAAGTTGTAGGCCTAAAAGCCTTGGCCAAAACTTATGACTCGTAGATGCAGAAAGATTTCATTCTAAACTCGTAGGATTGTCATACTCTCAGGATCTCTCAATGAAGACTCCTATTGTAACTAGTGACAAGAGAGCCGGTCTTTACAGTGTATAAGGTACTAGCAGATTTAGTCTCCTTCAGGTTTTTCCTTATTTATTGTTTGAAACTTTATTTACTGATTGTTGTAGAGTGCCATTTTTTATTTATTTACTCTTTTATTTTGCATCACCCCTTTTTACATCTGCATGTGAGTCTATCGAAAATAGCCTCTCTATAATGTAAGGGTAAGGTTGCGTACTATCAGACCTCTCCAGATCCCTCTTCGTTGCAGAACTTTAGACTGGATATGATAATGATGATGTTAAGCATAGCTCTATTTGTGTCTTACTTGCATTAGTAGTTATGCATGATTTGAAATTAGAGTAGTTGGATGTTAAAATTGCATTTTTGCATGGTAAATTAAAGGAGAAAATATATGTGAAAAGGTTTTGAAGTTGAAAGAAAGAAAAACCATGTTTGTTTGTTAAAGAAGTCATTGTATGGTTTAAAACAATCTCCTAAGCAGTGGTATAAACAGTTTGACTCATTCATGGTAAATCACGACTATTTTAGAAGTCAATATGATAGCTATGTTTATTTTAGAAAACTTGACGATGGCACATACATTTATCTATTGTTTTATGTTAATGATATGCTTTTGCCAAGAACACTTTTTAGATCAGTAGGTTGAAAGCTGAACTTAATAGTGAATTTAAGATGAAAGATCTAGGAGCAGCTAAGAAAATTTTGGGAATGGAAATTCAAAGAGATAGACTTGTAGGTAAACTTTACCTTACTCAAAAGAGTTTTATTGAGAAGGTTTTAGAGTGTTTTGGAATGAAAGACGCTAAACTTGTAAGTACTCCTCTTGCTGCTCATTTTAGGATTTCAACTGCTTCATTGCCATAAACAGATGCAAAAATTAAGTCTACGACACAAGTTCCTTATTCTAATACAGTTGGTAATATGTTGTATGCAATGATTTGCACATGTCCTCATATTTCATATGTTGTCAGTGTAGTAAGTAAATACATCTCTAATTCAGGGAAAGAACATTAACATGGAGTAAAATAGACTTTGAGATATTTACATGGTACTACTAACTCCTATTTAGAGATTGGCAGGAGTGAGAATGGTGCAATTAGTTTTATAGACTCAGATTATGCAGGTGATTTGGATAAAAGGAGATCAATAACTGGTTATGTATTCACACTTGGAAACAGCGCCATCAGTTGGAAAGCTACCTTACAACCTACAGTTTCATTATCCACTATAGAAGCATAATACATGGTTGCTACAGAGGTAATTAAAAGAGCTATTTGGTTACGAGGCTTATTCAGTGAATTGAATTTGAATCATCAAGTGATCGTTGTTTATTATGATATTCAAAATGTTATCCATTTGGTTGAAAATCAAATGTTTCATGAAATAACAAAGCATATTGATGTCAAGTACCACTTTGTTCGAGATATAATGTCGCAAGGAAATATTATTGTGAAGAACATTGGTATTGCAGATAATTCAGTAGAGATGTTGACCAAGTCTCTACTTAGATTTGATCGGAATACACAAATCATGATAAATGCCCTATATGGGCAATGGTGAAGATAATTGAAGCAATTTTCACGGAGTCCGAATTTCAAAATAAGGTGGACATTTGTTAGGTATGTCTTGAAATTGCCAAAATTGATAACTTTTATTTTGAAGATAGTAGACACCTCCCCCTTTTTTTCCCAACGTTTGGGAACTAAACAAATCTTTGAATATTTGTCAAAGATTTGTTTTTTTGATAAACGTTATATTCTTTTACCTATAAAAAAATAGCCATTTTATTCTTGAAAAAAAGGAGACAGATAGAGAGTGAATAATTAGGTGCAAAGAGACTTGAGGTATTTTAAGAGAAAATATTCTGAGTGAAATACTACGAATTTTTTGGTATAATTAGGATAAAGGGTTGAGAGAGAAATATTGAGTGTTTTGTAATTTTTCTTATTTTTCCTTTAGTAAAATATCTTTGATTGTTTTCACCCGTAGACATAGTCCATCCCAAAGGGGTGAACCACATAAATTTCTTTTGTCTTTTTTTCCCACATTTTTTCTTTCCACTCCATTCATTTTTCTCAAATAAAATTCTACGATCCTACATTCTTCACAATAAATCAGAATAGAAATAAATTTACTAATTATGAATACTTAGTATAGAATTAAACGAGGTTAATTCATATTTCAATAATTGGTATTAAATATTAAAAGTGATAATGAAATTTTTTTACACATATTTAGTTACTATATAATTTATTTTGTACATAATTAATTAAAATATTTATTTTTTATAAATAATTAATAAACATTTTCAATAATTTATAAAATTATTAATTTTTAAATAATTATGAATAATTTTTATGATAAGAGTAAAATTACGTCTTGATAATATTTGATAATAACTTGATAATATTTTAATAATATCTTTTATCTGATATTCTAGATCTTTTATTCCAACTTATACCCACATCTTTTTAAGAATAAAAGTTTCTAAAATTATTTAAGATTCATTTAAATTTTGTCATTCCTTGTTTTATCTGTAACCAAATAACTAAAAATAAAATAATAAATATTACATTCTCATTCTCCCCTCTTTATTACTAGTTACCAAGCATAACCTTATACCCATATAGTACTTATTATTGTTGTATAAATGCAACTAATTATCAGCACCATATTCGAACACACGTATCATCTGTAAAGAACACCTTATTTCTTAAGAAATAAAAAACTTATTTTAAAAAATGTCAAATCATGTGAAGAGAAAATTAGCATTTTGTCAGACAATGACTTGTCAAAAGGTCTCAATCTGAGATTACGTATAAAAAGTAGCCATCTAACTTTCACTCACCAGTCTCGCAGTTATTGTATCTCAAATACTTTACCTGGATTAGTACTAGATTGGATTATTTAATATTAGGTATTAATTTACATAATTTTTTAAATTTATAAAATAGTTATTAAATTTTTTAAAAATTATAAAATAGTTAATTATCATATCATATAATTGTACTATATATTTTTAATCATGTCTTAAAAAATTATAATAATAAATAATAATCACAATTTTAATTTAATTTATAAAATTAATTTAATAATTATAAATAAATATTATTAAATTTAAAATATATAAATTTTAAATAAATTTTGATTTAATAATTAAAAAATAATAAATATAAGTTTATAAATAATAATTTTTAAATTATTTATTTTAAAAATAAAATATTTTTATTAATACTTTATTAATAAATATTAAAATAAATTTAAGTTTTATTTAATTTATAATTATTATTAGTAATAAAATATTTATATTTATTTTAAAAACAAAATTAAAAATTCACAATAATTATAAAAATTGACGTAAATAAAAAAAATAATTAAAAATTTTTGAAAAAAGAGAGAGAAAATGAGGGAGAGTTTAAATTTTTTTAAAAATTTTGCAAAAAAGTCTCTTAATTTTTTAAAATTTCTAGTACCGACCGATAATCGGCTAATATTTGAATACCGGATAGTACCAACCGATACTAACATAATTTAAATTCGGTACAACCGACTCTCCTTTTCTTACCGGCTTTATAGCTTATATTGAAAACATGTTTTATTATAGTCACCAATTATATCTAAGAATATGAATTTAATATATAGGTTCGATGATAATGAGTTGAGTCTGATCAAACTAACAACTTGAGAATATAAAGTTCGAGTTTAACTCGGAAATTGGGTAAGCTTGCATTCAAAATAATGTTACGTTGAATTTAAATTAAACTTGATTGGGCGGGGCCCCGCTATCTTCCAAAAACCTTGGGCTGGAGCCTGGAAGTTTACTCGAGTTCTGTTCATTTTAGACCATATAATGTTGACAGTACATGTACGTCAGCGACTGAGAGGTGCATGTGCAGATACTGAATTGAGTTTGGTTATGGAAAGTGAAAAGGAGCAGAGAGCTCCGCCTTCTACGTCATGTTTGCCTGAACTGATTCCTCCGTTAAAAACCACTGTAAGCTGGGCCCGATTTAGGCCCAGAACAGGGAAGACTCACTACTGCAACTATTTCTAGTTTTAGATAAAACAACGACCATCGGGTCAGGTCCGTTTCAGACTTGGCTCAGCCCAATCCTATAACTCAATCTCAATTTAAAGCTCTACTAAATTTGAACTATTCAAAAAGATATTTTATTCGTAATTGAGGATACAACAAATACCCTCTAAATAATTTTTTTAAATATCATTTTCGTTTAAGTTATCAAAATGACGACACTTTGATAAGCTGTTAAATCCCCCACAAGGAGAGTTGGGAGAAATAATAAATAATGCATTTATTAGCTCAAAGAGAGAGTATGAATGAATGGTCCCCTCCAATCAAAGCAACCCAAGTGTCTCAGCAACAAGGCCAAAGTCATTTGTCCTTTTTCTCTTCTAATCAAACTGCCACAACACCACATGGAATTCCATTCCACAATTATAATATTCCTACACAACCACAAGTTAGTCTTCAACAACAACATTTGTCAATTCATCCATGTTCAATGTTCAATCACCAACTCTCCAATCTTCATTTTGTGGTTCTAAATCCAATCCCAATCCCAATCCCACAATTTAATCAAATCAAATACTTTCTTTAAATTACAGGATTTTAACTATGTTCTATTAAATCTCATTCATACATTTATATAAAGTTTACATAAATATGTAGATAAAATTTAATGAAATATGATAAAAATATTATAATCGGAACAAAAAATCTGATCTCCAATTTGATACCCAATTCTTATAGGCATTTAGATTGGCCCTTTTAACGTCATTATTTAGATTTGGACTTATGTGGGTTCAAGAGGGTAACATGCACAATGCCAACTTAACCACATAATGTTTTAAAATTCTTACCTAAAACAAAATTAGTAAGATAATAGAGTTAAGAATTAAAAGTTTAAACTTCTATTTTATCGTCATAAAATCGATATACGGTAAGGATTGAATAAAATTGCTCACCTGCTACAATATTTTGACCTCACCTGCTACAGTACGTTGCGCAAGCCTGGTACAGTTCTTTGCGCAACCGTCTGCCCTGTTCCACCATGAATTCCCCCAATCTAAATGAATCCAACATTCACACAGCCAAAAAAGTTTGCACGCGAGAACGGGAGGAAGACCCTCCCGCTCCGGCACCGCCGGGACAGCAACCTCCAATGAACTATAGCGCGGTGGTTTCTGGGCCTTCCAGACCTGAACCTGACTCCCTTGACTTAGCTTGGTCAGATGAGGAACTAATTGAACTTACCGAAGGGGACATCACCATTGTTCCGGGGAACCATGGATTAAGCGTCGAACTTTCAAACACCTTCAAAGGAAAATTGGATAAAGTGTGGGCTAACGCGGTGGTGGTTAAGCTCCTAGGCCGGAAATTAAGCTTCACCATGCTCAAAGATCACCTCCACACTCTGTGGCACCTAAAGGTCCGATTAAAATTATCGACTTAGAAAACGACTTCTACCTCATCAACTTCCGGGAAGAAGGGGATTACGTACATATCTTAACTCAAAAACCTTGAATCATCGCCGGGCACGTCCTCTCTTTTCAACTATGGGCTTCCGACTTTCGGCTAGCGTTTGGCAAAATTACTCGCGTGGTGGCTTGGGTTCGGTTCCCCGACCTCCCCATCGCTCGGTTTCATCCATCCATACTCACTGCACTCGGCAATTTAGTAGGTTGGATCGTAAAAATCGACAACAACACGCAGCTAACTTACCGTGGCCGCTTCGCTAGGGT
>JANVCQ010000232.1:55772459-55869698 GCA_025531925.1 Erythroxylum plowmanianum | reverse complement strand
TCATTGTCGGACCGGTCAGATCGGATCGGTCCGACCGGTCAATTGACCAGTTCAAACTGGGTCAATTTATAGCCGGTTTTGAAGGATCAACCGGACTGGATCACCGACCGGTCACCGGTCAAACCGGCCGGTCCGGTCCGGATTTTAAAACAAATTAGTTAGCCATTGTATTCTTGAAACAAAGAAGGCTGATAGATGCTGAATAATAAGGTATAAAGAGAGTTGGAGTATTTTTAGAGAAGATGTTCCGAATGAAATACTGTGAATTTTTTGGTGTATAAAGGGTTGGGAGAAAAATATTGAATGTTTTGTAATTTTTTTATTTTTTTTCTTAATAAAATCTCTTTGGTTGTCTTCGTCTGTAGACGTAGTCTATTTCAAAAGAATGAATTATGTAAATTTCATGTGTCTTATTTTTTTCACATTTTTTTCTACCTGTTACTCCATTCCTCTATTCATTTTTTCTCAAATAAAATTCTACGATTCTACATTCTTTATAACAAATCATAATAGAAATAAAATTACTAATTATAAATGTTTGGTACAGGATTAAACAAAGTTAATATTTATGTCAACAATTGGTATTAAATATTAAAAGTGAAAACGAATTCTTTTTACACATATTTAGTTATTATATAATTTATTTTGTATATAATTAATAAAAATTTTCAATAATTTATTAATTTTTAAGTAATTATGAATAATTTTTATGACAAGAGTAAAAATAAGTCTTGATAATATTTGATAATAACTTAATAATATTTTAATAATATCTTTTATGCATTTTATTCCAACTTATACCCAAATCTTTTTAGGAATAAAGTGTAAGATTATTTAAGATTCATTTAAATTTTGTGATTCCTTATTTTATCTATTATTGGTAACCAATTAATTAAAATTTAAGAAATAGATATTATATTCTCATTGTCCCCTCTTTATTACTGGTTACCAAGCATAACCTTATAGTACCTATATAGTACTTATTATTGTTGTATAAATGCAACTAATTATCAGTACCATAGTGAACACTCTTCATAGTTATTAATTATTATATTTAGTTTGAAATTTCGCAATAAAATAAGATTAGGAGGTAAGAAAGAACACCTTATTTCTTAAGAAATAAAAAACTTACTTTTAAAAATGTCAAATAATGTGAAGAGAAAATTAACATTTTATCAGACAATGACTTGTCAATCGGTCTCAATCTGAGATTACGAATAAAAAGTAGCCATCTGGCTTTCACTCACCAAGTCGGGCAGTCAAGTGTTCGTTGACGGTATCTCTACCTATGTACCGAATTGAAGTAAGATATAACTTAATATCGAGTATCACTTATCTAATTTTTTAAATTTATAAAATAATTTTTAATTTTTTTAAAATTACAAAATAATCTAATATTATATTGTATAGTTGTATTGTATATTTTTAACTTTGTCTCAAAAAATTATAATCATAAATAATAATCATAATATTAATTTAATTTATAAAATTAATTTAATAATTATTAATAAATATAATTAAATTTAAAATATTTTAAAATATATGAATTTCAAATAAATTTTGATTTAATAATTAAAATTATATAAAAATAAATATTAATTTATAAATAATATTTTTAAATTATTTGTTTTAAAAAATAAAATATTTTTATTAATAATTTATTAATAAATATTATATAAAATGTTAAGATAAATTTAAATAAAAATAATTAATTTTTAAGTTTTATTTAATTTATAATTATTATTAGTAATAAAATAGTTATTTTAAAAAAATTAAAATTAAAAATTCATAACAATTATAAAAGTTGAAGTAAATAAAATAAATAAATAAAAAACTTTGAAAAAAAGGGTAAAGAAGAGGCGGGAGGGAGGGAGAGCTTAAAATTTTTTGAAAATTTTATAAAAAAATCTCCTCACTTTTAAAATTTTTTAATATTGGACAGTATTTTAAATATTGATTGGTATCGACCGATATTTAAACTCTATACAACCGATCTTCTATTTCATATCAATTGATACTGGATGGTACGAAACGGTATCCTAAACCTTAATCCCTCCACACATTCTCTATGTAGGTTATTAATAATAAAAACAATTAGCTTTATTTATTTTATTTTCTTTTAATGTTAATTGAAAGATTTTTTTTCAAGATTGAGTTTATTAGCTTTTTAATAAGTAAATATAAAAAATATTTTCTATTATTTTCTTGAAATATATTTTTTTCTTTATAGCTTATAATGAAAACATGTTTTTATTATAGTCACCAATTATATCTAAGAACATGAATTTAATATATAGGTTCCATGATGATGAGTTGAGTCTGACCAAACTAACAACTCCGTCTAAACTGTAATCAAACTAAGACTAGTTTATTAGATTTAAATTAGATTTGATTGGGCCGGATCGAACCCTCGGCCCTACTACCTTCCAAAAACCTTGGGCTGGAGCCTCATTGTAAGTTTACTCGAGTTCTGTTCATTTTAGACCATATAATGTTGACAGTACATGTACGCCAGAGACTGAGGGGTGTGCATGTGCAGATACTGAATTGAGTTTGGTTATAGAAAGTGAAAAGGATCACAGAACTCTGCTTTCTACGTCATGTTTGCCTGAACTGATTCCTCCATCAAAAACCACTGTAAGCTGGGCCCGATTTAGGCCCAGAAACAGAGAAGATTCACTACTACGACCATCGGGTCAGGTCCGTTTCGGACTTGGCTCAGCCCAATCCTCATAATGTAATTTGATCTCAATCTAAAGTCTGATTAAGTTTGAACTATTGTAATTGGGGATACAACAAATTGACCCTCTAAATAAATTTTTTTACTCAAACTTAAATATTATTTTAGTTTAACTTATCAAAATGACGTCACTTTGATAAGCTGTTCAATCCCCCACAAGGAGAGCTGGAAGAAATACTAAATAATGCATTTATTAGCTCAAAGAGATAGTATGAATGAATGGTCCCCTCCAAGCAAAGCAACCCCAGGTGTCTCAGCAACAAGGCCAAAGTCATTTGTCCTTTTTCTCTTCTAATCAAACTTCATAGTACTGTGTCTGAAACCTGACCCAACTGCCACAACACCACATGGACTTCCATTCCACAATTATAATATTCCCACACAAACACAAGTTAGTCATCCACAAACAACATTTGTCAATTCATCCATGTTCAATCTTCAATCACAACTCTCCAATCTTCATTTTGTGGTTCTAAATCCAATCCCAATCCCACAGTTTAATCACATCAAATACTCTGATTGAGTTACGGTGTTTCAACTCTTTTTTGTTAGATCTTATTCATATATTTACATGAAATTTATACAAATTTGTGAACGAGATTTAATGAAATATAATAGAAATACTGAATAGAAAATATGATCTTCCTACTCAATTCTTATTGGCATTTGGATTGACCCTTTTAACATCATTATTTGGATTTAGACTTATGTGGGTTCAAGAGGGAAACATGGACAATGCCAACATAACCACATAATTTAACCAAATAGCAATGTTTTAAAATTCTTACCTAAAATAAAATTAGTAAGATAATAGAGTTAAGAGTAAAAAGTTTAAACTTATATTTGATCGTCATAAAATCGATATACAGTAGGAATTGAATAAAATTTAAAAATTTAAAGGTTTAAAAACTTTATCCTACATTAGACTATTATAAAATCAATACATAGTTAGGATTAAAAGAATTTAAAACTTTGAAATAGAGTCGAAGAAGGAGACTATCTTTATTCATTAAAAAAGTTGAAATTTAATTGAAAAAAGAGGATGCCAAATAAAAACTAATTACTTTATTGTAGTTTTAAAACTTAACTTTTAATAAGAAAGATTATCAAAGCAAGTCAATTTGAAAAATTGACTAAATCAAAATTTTTACGCATGAATTGTCGAAATTAATTTGATTTTTAATCCTTACATTATAGCGTATAATAATTATTTGGATCTATAAAATCGATATATAATAAGAATAAAAAAATTTAGAAATTGAAATAATATTAAAAAAAGAGATTATTTTTATTAATCGAATAATTTAAAATTTAATAAAAAAGAGAGTTTTAAATAAAAATTAAATCAACTTGAATCTTATATTGTATTTATTTTTATTTGAATTAGTAATTATAGATTTATTATTATAAAAATTACTTTTTTTTGATAATGACAAATTAACGGCTGAGATGGATATGGTTGAGTGGTCTTATCTGAGGTGGAAGAGACGACGAAGAAAACTCCATGGACAGGGACTCTCCACTTAACTTGGTGGGTACACTCTGTCAGTCAAATCTTGTACTCTGATAAGACCGTACCTCAAGTATTGTTTTAACCAATGATGCTTCGTCATGTGATTATCAAAAACCAATCCAACACACATATGTAAAATAGTAATTTCTAGTTTTGTTTTATAAATGAAAAAATCAAATTTAATATTGGATAATATTTTAATTTTTAATTAAAATTCAAAACGAAACTCTATATATATATATATATATTGAGTTTTATCACTTTATGTTGATAATTCATAATATTTGATAAGATAAACTTAACTTAAGTTCACACCTTTTAATTATTTCTAATTTTTAATAAAAATTTAAGATTTTTTTTTAATTTTATAATATTAAAATAATATTTTTATTAATTTAGGATTTCAAACTAATTAGTTATCGGAAAAGAAGTTGAATGTAAGGCCTCAAGTTTGAAGCAGTGTAGGAGTTCATTCAATATGGTAGCTCTTTATCCACACCAAACATTAGATCGCCTCACTATTTTGTCGAACCGGGACGTCGAGGCGTCAGGCAATTTCATCTTATTTTTTGTTGCTTATAAGATATTTTAAGAAGGTCTCAATTATAAAAGGACATCTTTAAATTATTTACATTCAAATTAATTTTTCTTTAAATTGAATAAGTCATTTATAAAAGATAAATATCTGACTCCAAATTTTAAAGAACCGAAAGTTCGATCGGCGATTTAAGATTTCGAACTAATTGATTTTAGTTTCACGAAGTTGGACGAGACAAACAGTGAAGATCTCAATGTCGTTTCCCACACAATCCAATGGCCTACTCATAAACCCACAGGGTATTATCTATTATTGGAATTCCAAAAAGAAGATACCTTTGCAGACGCAGCTTTAATTTTTCAATTTCATTTTTAATTTATTTTAATAATTTTATTACTAAATATTAAAATAAATTAATTTTATTTAATAATTTTTTAATTAAATATTATTTTTTTCAATTTTTTTAAATAATATTTCAAAAATTTTAATTTTATTCCATCTTTATCTATTTTATGTCTAATATTTTAGATCTTAATCTCTTATCTTGTCAGTTTAACTTTAGTCAAAATTTTAACTTATTATTTTAATTCATTTATAAGTTTAAAATAGAGCTATATTGAAAATTTCAAAATTTTGACGTCATGTTAAAATGAATAAAATGTAAAAAATTAATTTATTATTACATAAAATTGTGTAAAAACTAAATGATAACATAAAAAGCTATAAAATACAAAAAAATTAAATGATTTTTGTATTTAACTTATATATTCAATAATTAATAAAATGAATATTTCATAAAACATGATAATTTGAATGATGAAACGAAAAAAAGAAAGAAAAAGATAATTTTGGCTATCTATTTCAATTATGCACTATTTAATTTTATAAATATGTAAAAATATATAATGAAACATATAAAAACTAATTAACATGACCTGTTTCCCTGTATGACCGGATGAGGTTGCAACACACAGGAGTGGGGACCAAACCACCTTAAACAGTCCCAGACAGCAACAAATGAGAGAAAGTCTCCTACGACCTTTTACATTCATGCTTAACGTTTAACCTTGTCCTCGTACTCTCCTCACGATCTTCCTTCAAATTCTGGTATTTCATCTGATGACGCCGTTACCAGATGTTTGACAAATTACGATAATAAACAACACTGTGTTTCATGATCTGCTTGCTGCACATGGTTGATGCAACTAAGCAATTAATAAAATAGTGCGAAGATGTAGCAGAACAGTGAGGCATTACAATGGACGTTGACACCTAGCATCTGAGCAAGACAAGTCTAGGTAGAGCTGTAGGGTTAAGAGGAGGAATCTAAAGCTGAGACTTTTAATATTAATAAATAGTAAGTGAATGAGATTGAGGAGCTTCATGGTACACGATTGAGTGAGTAGGGTTTAGTTTAGGCATGAGAGATGAGATGTATATTTAGAGCATTCCTTGTCTCGTTAAAGCTGTTAATGGAAGAAGAAGAGATAAAAAAATAGGGTTTCGTCAGTGAGTATCAGTACTCCACGTGCTTCTGGGGACTCTCTCTCAGTGCTCTTCTTCGCAGTCCCCACTCATTGTTAATTCAATAACACGGTCTGACCGATCTGTTCCCTTTTCTTTTGTTTGCATTTGTGTATGTGTGGATCCATGCCCATCTCTCTCTATCAGAGCAAAAAAGAGGAAAAGATCAGTAGAAAGGTGCTTGAAGGTATCAGAGAAGAGCAACATTTGAGTGAAAAGATTGAAACTTTGGCATAAAAAAGATCTTTTGAAGGAACCCTTTTGATATTAGATCGTGATGATGGAAGTGAAAGGTGGTGGTGGTGGTGGTGGTGGTGGTGAAGATGACATTGGAGATGGTATGCAGTGCAGTGACCATCCTCATAGGAACAACCCAGGTGGGATCTGTGCTTTTTGTCTACAAGAAAAGCTTGGAAAGTTGGTATCTTCGTCTTTTCCTCTACCAATTCGTGTCTCTTCTTCTTCTTCATCTTCTTCTCCTTCATTTAGATCTGATGTTGGTAGTGTTGGGGTTGGTGGAACTAGCATTGGTGGTGGAGGAGCTGGCGGTGGTTCTGCTACTTCACTATCACTTGCTTCGCGTCCCACATCTACAAAAAGTAGGAATGATAATGCAAGTAATGGTCACTATCAAGAGTACCACACGAGGAGGGCCAGAATCTCCTTTCTTTTGGCTAAAAAGAAGAAGAAAAGCATGATAACATCATCATCGTCATCATCAGAACGTGATATTGTTTATAACCGAAGCAAGTCCACTACAACTCCTGGTAGGAGGAGCCATTTCTTTGATGATACTGAAGATTTTAGCCCCAGGAAGAGAGGTGGGTTTTGGTCATTTCTTTACCTCTCTTCAGCCAAATCTTCTTCTACTTCTACCAGAAAACCAGAAAAGGTGTCATCTTTGACGACGACGACAACAACAACAACAGGAACATCAAATGGGGCCATTGTGAAGCAAAAAGAGAAGTGTATGGGATCTTCTGTGTCCAAGAAAGCAGACATTGTTGTGGTGGAAGATGATGATGATAGTCCAAACAGCCAAGCAACAGCCTCTGCCTCATCTTTTGAGAGAAAAGTGTCGAGATCTAGATCTGTTGGGTGTGGGAGCAGAAGCTTCTCTGGTGATTTTTTTGAGAGGATATCAACTGGGTTTGGGGACTGCACTCTCAGGAGAGTGGAGTCACAAAGAGAAGGCAAGCCAAAAGTTCATAATACCTCCTCTAACATGAAGGAGAGGGTGAGGTGTGGAGGCATCTTTGGTGGGTTTATCATAAATTCATCATCTTCTTCATCTTCCTCATCTTACTGGGTTTCATCATCAACTGAGGACATGAATGGGAAGTCAACAACAGGTCCTCTCTCCCATGGCAGGAGTAGGAGTTGGAGTTGGGCTTTTTCTAGTCCCATGAGAGCTTTTAGCAAGCCAACTTCCAAAGAAAGCAAGAGGAATATCATCAGACAAGCTTCCACCAAGAATACTACTCCAAACTTGGCTGCAATTCCTTCTTTGTTAGCTGTGAGAGGCTAAACTTGAAGAGCTTTGAAGCTAATAGTAGACAAAGTACATTGGTTATGTCTAGTTAATCTCTGTTTATTGCTCTTTGTCTCAAGTTTCGTGATCGGTCAGTCAGGCATAAGTATTGTTAAAAACACTTTCTTTTTATTCTTCCAAGTTACTGGTAATATGATCTGCAGATCATTCTCTTCACTTCAGGATAGTTTCTTGTTTAAGTGTTTCTTAAAGATATTACGAGTTGTGCATGCAAAAATTTGTATTCCCTTACCCCATTTGTGTCCTGTACCTGATGATTATATGTCAAAGAGATGTGTTCTTATTTTATTTTCATGGATGAATGTGTTGGTAAGGGACATGAGCTCTGAACCTCACTCACATGGGCACACATGTTTTATCAGATTGGACACAACTGGAAGCTCATGCTTTTCTGATCATTTGACAGATATTTATTGATTGATTTCCTGATTCAGCATGGAGTATTATGTGTGTTCTTGGTTGACCAAACTTGAAAGATTCTATACCATTGTTTATTGTTGTGAAATGATCAGTTTTAAATAGGAATAATCAGTCTGTAACCAAAGAAGAAAAAGGAATATGTAGAAGTGAATGAGATGGGACAACAATAGCATAATACAATCAAGAACGTGAAGATGGATCTGGCGCAATAAGTCCATCTTTGAGACCGACTTTCTTCGGCCGGCATCCCCCATTCATGCCATCCTGGCTTATGGCCATCAGCTCGTGCAGGCTTCCCACTGGCAACACCGTGCTTGTTTGGGGCACCCACCCCGCAGCGGACGTCTTGTGGGCTGGACTAAACCGCCGAATGATTGGATAAAACTGAATACGGACGGCGCTAGCCACCCCCAGTCGTCCGATGCTTCAGCCGACGACATACTACGCGACCACACCGGCGCCTGGGTCGGCGGTTTTGTTCAGAATATTGGTCGGTGTTCGCCTCTTACCGCAGAACTTTGGGGTGTTCTCTCTGGTTTGCAGATTACTTGGGACCTAGGGTACCGACGGGTGGAGCTCGAGATTGACTCCTTAGCAGCGGCAATTGTCATCTCTTCTTACAATGCTCGATCTTTGTCCCCGGACCCTCTCGTCAAAAAGATTAATGAATTGTTGGCGCGGAATTGGGCGGTGCGGCCTCGACACATCTTCTGGGAGGGTAATCGCTGCGCGGATTGGCTAGCTCATTCAGCAGCCTCATATGGCTTCGGAGTGACCATTCTCCTTTCTTCACCCACAGGGTGCCTCCTATTCCTCTTCGAGAATATGACCGAGATTTGTCTCCCGAGATTTATGTTGTAATCCTTGTGTTTATTTTCCTTGTAACAAAAAAAAAAAAGAACGTGAAGATGGATACTCAAGTAAATAGCATGTTTTTCTTTATTTTTATGCGGGGGGATTAAAAGATGATCATCAATAAATAATTTGTAATGCATAAAAATAATTTAATTTATATTAATCAAAATAACCCTCATCTCTTATTTTTTCTTTATACATTTATTCTTGAAATAGTAATCTTGCTTTCAATGTCTACATTGAATTGCTTCCAATTGCAAGTAGGAAGTGTCTGGTATTGCCAAATTTAAATATTGATTTAAGTAATTTATTTAAATATGTAATTTATACACATGGATTTGATTAATAAACTACTACTTACACGCAAAAATAGAACCATTGGTTCCTTGTTTTCATTAAGGTAGATGCAAGCTCATGATAAGACTTAATATCATTCTTTTTCAATAGTTTCATATATTTTATGAAATGGCTATTAAGAGAGGGAGTCTTAGAGCGAAAATAGCTTCTTAATGTATCGTGCACGATACAGAATCAACATCAACTACTGTACTTCACATACTACAATGTCCATAACTTGAGCATGCTTCCACTGCTAATCATTTCGATCCTGACTGCTTTTCAGATAAAACCCCCTTTTTGCCACAGAAGACAGCTAAAACAATAATCTTTCAGTCGTAGCAGATCTACTACAGAAATGCAAGACAATCCAAAACCTGTCGACATACTGATATCCCAACAGTTGTTTGCTTTCTCCTATACCATCACTCAATGCTATGGCATTCAGTAAATTTAATATGAGAAGCAATATCATGAAGCTTAACCTGCCTAGCATCGGGTGCAGTGCCGGAATCATATCCATTTGCCTAGATATAATCCTGTTGAAGGTTCAACAGAACTCAATAGCACTCATTCTAAGCACTGAAATACTAAACCCTATTTGGTTCACATAAAAAAACCCTTCCAAATTGTTAACCAATTGACTATTTCAAAAGGGGAGCCGCTATATTGATGTCTAGCTGACGTCAAGATAAGAATGAGGTAAATATGAGTGACAACATATTCTTTGCAAGAACAAAGCACATTACAATTGTTCTTACTCCTGTCTTCCGAATTCTAAAAACAAACTTGGGGGATCAATACCAAAAAGCATAATGAACGTGGCTACAGATGCACTGAAGGCAAAACTCCTATGTTTTGGGAGTTGGGACCTATGGTCTTGCCATTTCAGAGCAATTCTTGAATGTATTTTCAAGGATTTGCCAGAAAATGAGAATTTCAAGCATGAAATAGTTTTCCTAGATGCCAAACTTCAAGAGATCTTTTCACCACTTCTGTATACATGCTGGCAGATAGTTAATCCTTCAGACAAGTCAAAGAAAACCTACCATTGACTGATGAAGACATAGAGACCACTAAGATGACCTGTTACAGGTTTGGAAACACTTCCTATTCTTTTATTTGGTATGAGCTAAGTCATATAGAAGAGAGAGGGAGTATGAAACAAGGAGACGAGGTCTAGAAGAATGCACCAGCGAGTGGGTTCAAGTGCGACAATGCTGTACAAAAATGTATTCCCAACATGGAAGCTGATAAAGGGAGTGTATGGACAAACAAAACCTATACAGATGAAAAGGACAGAATGGAAGAACTCCCTCGAGCCACAAGCCCCACCGCGTGCATTGGATTTGTTCCCGGGAGTACCCTAAATGTCTAGTAGAGGGGTCTAATATTGAACAAATTGACTACTAACTTACTAACATAACAAACAACAACAAAGTTCTGTAACAGATAAACGGCATAGATGAACAAATTCACGAATAAAAAAAGACATAAATCTGGGTTGCTCAATAATTAGCAATAATGTAGGGATAAAGCTGAGGAAGAAACAATAATAAGGTTGATATTATGTCCTCAAGATTCCAAAAGCATACAAACAAAACCAAGGCTAAAGAAAGAGGTTGGTTCACCAATAACAACTGGAAAATATAGGAAATTTCAATCTTCCTCCTCGCCTTCATTCTCAGCAATGTTAAAGTATCGGAGTTCATAAACATTACGGTCTTTGTTGGAAGCAATGACCCGAAGCCAATCTCGCACATTGTGTTTCTTCAAATACTTCTTCGTCAAGTACTTCAAGTATCTAAGCAACCAAAACCCATTACAATTAATCACAAAATGTAAGACTTTTTTTTTCAATCAAATCTCAACAATAATCACATATCTAGTTTCAATCCAACAAGAATGAATATTGCGTAAATCCTAATACATAAAGAAAACGCGGATAAACTTAAAATGCCCTTTTTTCAAAATAGGATTACCGTTTGGAGAAGTTGGAGTCAGAGGTGACGGTGATTTTGGACTTGTCGCGAGTGACGGTAATAGAGTCGCCAAGAGCACCGGCTTTGCCGCCCACTTTGATGCGTTCCTGGAGGAACTTTTCGAGAGAGGCGATGTCCATGATCTTATCCTCCACCGGCTTAGCGCAGTCGATCGTGAAAGTAGCTCCTTTCTTCTTCCCCTTGGCAGGTGTTGCTCCTCCTCTGCTCATTTTCCTCTATTGATTGATTGTCGACAACCTAAATCAGAATACACTCAATCAAAACACAATCGTACCATAAAGAACAGTCAGATAAAGAGTGGCGGTAGTAGTGGTACCTGGAATTGAAGAAGCTGAAGCAAGGGTTTTGGAGGATATGGAAATGGAGGCTAGACTAGGGTTTTGGGCAGATAATAAGCAGGAAAATGATGGGCTCTTAATATTGGGCCTAGTGGGCCTATTTAACATTTTCACATTTCTAAGCCCAAAACTTACCCAATCATCTTTATCCAATGTTATAAAAAATAAATAAGGATTTGTTATAATTATAAATCATCTGTAATTATACTTCCATCAATCTTAATATAACTTTTTAAAGAGTAGTTTAATTGATTCGAATAAATTTTTTTTTTTAAATAAATGGAAAACAAGGAAAGTTACATAATAAGGCGAGGGAACTTGGTCCCCGACATATCCTCCAGGAGAAGATGGCACCCAATAGGTGTATTTACAAAATAATTGACTCCGAGATCAAAGTGAATAGCATAGTTCACCAATCAACCCGCACATTTGTTGCTCTCTCGAACAAAGTGTTTTTAAGGCTTCTAAATATGTTTATGCTTATCAATGTGCATTTAAAATTCAGGTATACTTGGCCCGAGCTAACCTAATCTGACGCTTTTGAGTCGAAACTCAACTTGGCCCGAGTTAACCTGATCTGACCCTTTTGAGCCGAGATCTTGCTTGGCCCAAGCCAGTATGTTAATCTCTAAGGATGCCAAATTGCAAGACATTAAGCCATCTCAAAACTCGTTTGAAAGGAAGTTCAGGTGCAACAAACAGCAATTGGAACAACATTCACTTGAAACATGTTTAAGAAGAAAGAGACATGACGAGAGTGTCAATCTTCATGACGAGAGTGTCAATCTTCCTGCAATCTTTAGTCTCTTAAGAAACCGCAAAGTATGAGTTGAACCAAAACTCCTCATCCAAAACTGAAGAAACATTGAAAATACCCAACAAAATAACAAATAGGTGTACAAATAATACTTCCTCCTCTCTTGTCTCCTTTTAAGTTTCTCAGCAAGTTCTTTAGAGGGGGCAGGGTGGAACGTCAAGAGTGGTTCCAGCTTGAATCATGCCCCATCCGATAAGACGCCAGTGCTTCTCGACTCGTCTACTCAGAGCTATCTTCTCTCCTTTACTTGTACAGACTGGAGATGTCAGTTGTAACTTTGCCAAATCATTCTTTACTGCAATCACTCTTGCACCAGTCGACATGGATCCAATGTTCAACATCAGAATCTCTGCCTTAGCCAGCTTCGACACCTTTCCCTGCTTCTCTGAACCCTTTGTCCTCACACCAATTAGTCGCCGTAGGAGGAAGAAATTAACCTACATGGTCAAATAGTAATGCAATAGTGAATAAACAGTTGAGCAAGGTTTCAAGACGATATTCTGGTTCAGTCCCTAACCTCAAGCTCAACAAAGACTTCAGGTAGGGATCCCACATCACCAAGCACCTGACCAACTAATCTATCAGCACGTGTCAAAGTTGGGTCCATGGTTGTGCCCACACCAATAAGACCTCCAGGTACTGCAAATTGCAGCTCGTTCTGCTCAGCGTACAACGAAACTATTCTAGTATATATTGGTGTACATTTGACATTTCCAGCCTCATCTTTCACAACAATTCCCGGACGAACCTCAATATCCTGATTCACCTTCAGAACACCCTGCAAAAGGATGATTGTCAACAATATTAACCACATATGTTTCAGCTGGCTTAATGTATATAGATAATAGATAGCTATTTTATATGACTGCAGCATTCTAGACCAACAGTAAACATCAACGGCTAAATGAAGGTTTCCCGTCGGCCACACGTAACCTTAACCATCCAAGCACAACTAAAAAAAATTTCACCACTTATATCCTCCTCTGTAATGTAACATAAAGGACTCTTCATACAATAGTGTTACATAAATACCAACAATAAATGTATAAATAAGTGCAACTCGAAACTTACCCTGAAGATACTTCCACCTGCAACACCACCTTTTACCTCATCCACATCAGATCCAGGCTTGTTGACATCAAATGAGCGGATCACGATCATATTAGGTGGTGAGATGAAGTTCCTCTCTGGAACAGGAATCGTTTTGACAATGTACTCACACACAACATCAATATTATACTTCAGCTGTGCAGAAATTGGCACCACTGGAGCAGCATCAGCAACAGTTCCCTGCAAATGAAACATCATAAAGAATCAGTATCAAGTGGATCTTTTTGTCTAGTAAATAACAAACTAATTATAAATGAAAGAAAAAAAAGATTCATTGGATCAATGCAAGTCAAGACAGTATCGAAGAAGGCACCAAGGTACTAAACCTGAATAAACTTTTGAATAGCCTCATGTTGGTTGATGGCTACATTTTCCTGAATTAGATCAACCTTATTTTGGAGGATTATTATGTGTTGGAGGCGCATAATTTCTACAGCAGCAAGATGCTCAGAAGTTTGTGGCTGTGGGCAGCTCTCATTTGCAGCAATTAGAAGTAAAGCGCCATCCATGATTGCTGCTCCATTAAGCATTGTAGCCATAAGAATATCATGACCCTACAGTAAAACAGAAATATCTATCACTTGCTGGTAAAAATAAACTGGAGTATAACTTATTCACACTGACAGACTAAAACAACAAAATATAACACATCTACCAAAATACAAGATAATTTGATGATTAGATAAATTGGACAGCAGATATATAACTCAAAGCATATTAAACAATACTAAAACATAGATCTTAAATGAAAAGAAACTGCATGTAGAAATTTCCTTTACAAGGAAAACTTTGAAGTCTTACTGGGCAATCAACAAAAGATACATGTCTCAGCAACTTCATCCTACAGTTCTCATATCCGGGCACATCACACATGGGACTATCTTCCTTTCCACTTCCATATGCCCTACAGGGACATTTCTCATTTATTAATCAAATGCAACACTGAAAATGATGTTGTAATATGCAAGTATACATCACTTACTTGTAGCACATAGGTCTGGGGCAACGCTCATCTTCACATTTGTATATCTTTGCATTTGCGTATCCAAGCTTAATGGTAATGTTCCTCTCCAGCTCATTTTTAAAACGAACAGTCTGCAAATAAATGGAACTGTCTACACTTGCAATTTGCATTTAATATTGACACTAACACCATAACTATCTAAGCAGGCACAATCCTGCAAAGACATGACTATGCAGGTAACTAGGTAGTCTTTCACAACAGCAGTTATATTCATCTCACATTGCCAAACTTGCAAAGATCTGAATATTGATTAAGCACCACAAAATTGCACAAGTGTGTGCAACTAAATCACCTGAACACCAGATATTGCTTTCACAACAGTTGACTTGCCATGTGCCACATGACCTATAGTGCCTGATAAAAAGAGAGTGAAAATGGAAATAAAAATGTTGGTCAATTTCCATCCTAAGCTTACAATAAAAATCAACTAAAGCAAAAATTCGAAATACAGGAGCTGAGGCAAATGGCTATTATTGCTCTTAAAGGAGTATTTACAGTCTATGGGCAACACCATCACCTATATTTATAGTTGCTTGGCGAGATATGACTTCTGGAGAAAGTGGATGCAATTTTTTTACATCCAACTTACTCAAGTCCTGTTCCATCAAACCTTTTCGTGACATTTTGGCAGTCGTTAAGTTTCCCTCTGCTTCAGACAATCCTTTTTCAATTCAGCAGATCAGAAGAAATAGCAGAAAGCTTCAATTGCATAAGCACACACACTGAAATCTAAAACTGCAACTGATACACAAAGTTCTTGTAGGTTATCAAGATACAGAAAATTTTAGCATATTTCTGATCATAGAGAAGCTAATCAATCCATCTAAACAATAAATAAAAATAAATACAGTTACAAAGTAGATACCTATAAAGTATAAAGAACCAAAATAAGAAAATAACCTAACGGAACCTTACAGTCAACTCTTACAATTACCCAATCCAGAGCAATAACTCCCCAAAGCCCTAAACTTTCAAAGCAAAAATCCCTTAAAATCCCCAAAAGAGAACATACAAGAGAAAAGAACGCAAACCCACCAAAAACCTTGAAAATTTAAAACTTGAAGATCCACTGGTGGCAGAGTAAGCAAAGCATATCCCCCAGCTCCAACAAACTTCATTTCCCAATACACTAAACGAGAGCCTTCAGTTCAATATCTCCCCAGAACCCAAAAACACAACTTTTCACAGTGGACTCAAAAGCGAACACCAACCAAGCCCTCAGCAATTCAGAACTAAGACACCCATCAAACTCAGAAAACAATACTCAAAATAGACCAAAAGACTCCGTAACAGAAATAAAAAAACTGCTCCAAAAATCGCTCACAGATAAGAGACAACAACGAAAAGACGACTTAGAGAAATGAGACTGCATGAACCTGAACGTATGGAGAGCCCTGAAGACCGAGATAGTGAGAGGAGGTTCGGGAGGGTATTTGGCTTTGCGAGAGAGGGAGCAAGGCGAGCTTTTATAGGAAAATTATGCAGACTTAGCTTCGGCTTTTAGGGATAGTGAGAGAGAGAGGACATGAAATTAAGTATAGGGAAATCAGAGTTTAATTATTTATATTTATATTTTTTTTTATATAAACAAATTATTATGCAATGTGTATGAAAGATATTTTATACATTATAAAATTAAGATTTAAATTAATATTTTCTATTTAAATAAATAAAACTATATATATTAATATTTATAATTATATATTTCAGTTTAGATGATAAAATAAAACCAATATAAATTATTATTTTAAAAGGTTTTGATTAATGTAACATATTATTAATTTAATATATTGACAGTTTCTACAGCATAATTGATTCTATTTAATATATATACTAAATTTTGCTTGAACAAAATTAAATAAATTTTATAAAATAAATTTTATTTAGAAGATAAAGTATCTAAATAATATTTATTATATTCAAACTTTATGATATTATTTTATCTTTTTATTATCTTGAATAAATCATGTGAAAATTTTGTTTTTTACATAAATAAAAATATTCTTAAAATTAAACTTCAGCTCAATTTCAATAATTTATAGCTTAAGAAATGTTAAATTAACTTAATAATCACTGTTTTTAAAAAAGTTGGATTAGAATTATATAAAGACCAATTTGAATTATATTATATCATTAAATAGATCAAGAAAAAGAAAACAAGATAATAAATATTAATCATATATGGGAATATTTTGGACCAAAATCAAGCCGATACTCAACCTCAATCCGAGCTCGAACTGCATTCATACTTCATACTCAGTCTGGATACGATCAAACTGACTTCAATTCATTGATTGTGAACTAATCAGGATCAGGCTTGAACTTTTCTGTCATCTTTAATCTTAGCCAGATGCCAGTTTACAGTAGTTGGAACATAACCACATCATTGATTAATAAAAATGTTTGTTTCCGAATGCAGATAATCTAAAAGGGTCCTCTTGCTAACTTCAAATCAACCTTCTAGGTATTGTTAAAACCAATATGTTATCTGCGAGCTTGCAGGAATGAAGTAACACAATGTATCAAACATTTACAACATAACTTTCCGGTACAAAAAACAGACCTTTATCATGGTAAAGTTGCGAAGAACACAAGCTAAAATCGTCGGATATCTTTTGGGGGCTTAAAGTTGATGGGATGGGTTTCTGGGGTTGCATTCTCGTCTTCTTTCCACATTTTTATTGTTTTGTCAGCTTCACATGTGACAAGCCTTGAACCAGTTACATCATAAGAGAGAGCATAAATACCAGCTTCACTGTCCAATGATCCTGGTAGTTTTAATCGTATGAATGTTAATATTAGCTTTCCTTCTATCCCACAACTTTGGACAACTAAACATAACAGGTGGCGGCATATCTTACCTGGCTGTACAATTGTTTGAGACTGCTGGAAACTATGACCACTCCTCCAATCCCAGAACCACAAACTCCCATTGTCACCTATAATAAGATGAATGGAAACTCGTAAGAAAATCTTATCCACCAAATGGAAGAGACAAGTACTCCTCCTATCCACCACTTAACAAGTAAGGAATCAAATGCAGGCCACGGTTGCAGGTGACAAACAAAAAGAAAAGAAGCTGAACTCAATTATATTGACAGTTGATCATGGACCAGGAAGTGGAGTAAGGCCCCTAGCTTTTGACCTGAGAAAGTACTAGTTTTCAAATAAGCAGAGTGAAGATTAGTCTCTCATGAGCCATCTTTAAGGTCGTTTCTGCATAAACTTGACCCTCGTTTAGAGTAAAGACTTGACATGCAACCTAATACTCTACGTAAAGGTTATGACAAACCAGAATGTCAATAACAAATTACTCACAACTTGGGGCATTATTACATCAAGAATAAAAATAAAATATCCTGTACCTCCTGTAGCCATCACACCATCCTCATTGACAGCCATTGCATTGATTATGGTTTTCTGTTGGGACCTGCTCAAAAAAGAGAATAAAACGGTCAATCAGAAACAAAATTACATGGTAATATAACCAATGACAAAAGCTGAAATAAAGATAACCAGTAAACAGTTCTGACCACATGTAAAGACATAACTTGAAATTTATCAACGAGTTCTATGAAAGTATCATAAAAATATAACTATTAAATGTCATTGAGACATTATCTAGTTCTGCTGGATAATCTTGAATAAGGTTAAAGGACCCAATAGGTATGCACCAACAACGACATATGATAACAGAACAGTCAATTTAGTATCAGTCTCCTGAACGTATTACCAAATCAATGAAGGAAACTCATAACAGATATTGCTCATAAGGGTAGCTGTTTCAATACAATCCACGAGTTTACTGAACAGATGGCAAAATATGTCAAGTGCATCGACAGTAACACCAGAATTTACAACATTCTCTTTTCTCCCAAAGGAACAGATCACTTGTGTACTTCAAAGAACCTTGCAAATTAGTCATCTGATACATATCAAGTGCAGAAGCCCCATATCCACACCAAAGATGCAAATTTGAAAAGAATACAAGGATATACTATCCTAGAAAGTAAGAAGAATGATAAACTACAGTTTTAAGCAACAGTGTTTAACGACTTACAGCATATTGTGCAAAAAATCTCCTTTGGGAAGACTGAACTTCTTAATATTGTCAGCGGATGCAGATGCAAAACAATTCCTGAGCAAACAAATAGATGAATACATATAAGATTCACATTGTTACAAGAGCAAATGTAAACAGAAACAAATTACAAATATTTTTCATACTCTGTAGGATGCAATGCCATGGCACGGACAGATTTCTTGTGATGTGTAAGTGTTAACATGGTCTTACCTGCAAGGAAAATATTTCTTAATCAAAATATTTCAAGAAAAAAAGCACAAAAAAATAAATTCAGAATTCTTGCAAGAGGCTCCAAGGTACCATTATGTCTCAGGTCCCAGAACCTGATGGTTGAATCATGAGAACCAGTGACCACTTGTGGATCCTGTAAAGAGTGTAAAAGTGTGCCACTGACAAGGTAAGTTCCAGAAAGACCGCATAGATGTCAATAGATTCAATAAAAATACACAAGAAATGTGGATTACCAACAAGCATAGATTTCTGTTAATATGTGAAAGATGGTATCAAACAACCTATATTGACAAGTACAGAGAAATCATAGATATGCGCTTTTTTGATATGGGACTAATAAATTGCTATCACATCTACTAACAACTATATCATAACAATTTCCATGTGACAAATCAACTAACACTGACTGCCAAGAGATCTCCTTGGAGATTACAATATCAAGGAAATAACCAAATTAGAAAATAGAACACAATATAGAGAACAAGAGTGCTTACTGTTGGTCGTGTAAAAACAGAGCAAACTGTATTATCATGTCCAGATAGAGCAAAAACTTGCATCTTGGTACGAATATCCCAGACCTGACAAACATTCCCATATTAGATGTTGCCTTCCAGACTTAGCACAGTCAGTTGTCAAACTTATCTCAATAACACAAATAGAATCCTTACCCGGCAAACAGAATCACGACCTCCAGTAAGCAAAAGATCAATAGTAGGGTGAAGAGCCAAGCAATAGACACCACTTAGATGACCATGATATGACCGAATAACCTAAAAATTATGTCAAGCTGGTCAAAATTCAGAACCGTACATAGATATGAGTACTTCTACCAGGTCAACAATCTTACCTTATTCTGTTCAAGGTCCCAACATTTCACCTGTTTGTCATCGCCGGCAGAAAACATGTACGTATGCCTTTGGCTGACAGCAAGGCCTGCAAAGAGAAATATACTTACCGATTAATTCTTGAAAAACAAGATTAGTCACAAGCAATTGCAATAACACAGGAGAGATCAAGAATTAACTACCTCGTACTTGTTCAATGTGTCCTGTTAGTGTCAGCTTCAACCTTCCAGAAGCAAGATCCCATATCTGGTCAGGAAGAAAGTAACACTTTTAACATTTCATTCCACTAATTGTTTTGAGAATTGTCTAGCTATTTGAAGAGATAACACCCAAACAAAAAACAATAAGTGAAAATAATCACAATGGAACCCATAGATTTTTTATTTCAACCATTTTCCATTAATAATAACTAAAAAGAATTTTATTAAAGAAGATTGCATTGACACTATTTTGACTTCTATATCATTACCATCATATGTTGCACAATTCAAAATTTCCTCCACCCATTTAGAAAGAAATAGTAGGATTAACAGGAACTTGGGAAAGAAGAAGGACAGAAAAGGAACCTAAATTGTAACGATAAAGAGCTTTGAATAACATCACAGGGAAAAACGTTCAAATTCCAATACCTTGATAGTTCGATCTGCAGACCCTGTGCAGAACCAATTATTACTTGGATCAAATGCAACAGATCTGACCCATCCCAAATGGCCACTAACGACCTGAAAAAATAATTTCCATACTGTAAAAAAGAGCCACTCTTCAAATAAAGAAATAAAGGAAACCATAACAAAGACAACATATCTCATTAGTAGATAAGTGCAACAGGGAGCATGTCCAACATTATGGTTGACAGAGAGCTAGACTAGGTTAGTATCTGACAATAACATAGCCCAATTAAAAGGGTCATAAAGTTCAAGTGTTTTATTTAAGGTTATTGAAGTATTCTTAGTTATAATGTAGTATTTCACTTATTTAATTAGGCATCCTACTAGGGTTGGTACTCACTATCTGATAAATATGTAATTCCAATTTCTTTTGACCTCAATAATATTACAAACTACTTTCTCTTAATTGAACTTAAGTTTCATTGTTTGGAACTTGTTTATAAATCCGTAAGGCTATAATCAAATGCTAGCCTTTGTTTTCATGCTAATATCCTCAGTCAATCACTAATCATGAGGTAAATAATACTACTGCAAAGGTACTTCAAAAAGTGAAACACATCGACTAACAGAAACAGAAATGTTTTACCCTATAATTCTTCCATGGAGGATGCCAAACAGGACGGGGCCATTTGCTTGGAATTCTTTCCATTAGAGCAGCAGTTGAGAAGTTCCTATAAGATGAGAATCAACAACACTTGAGCAAAATATGTTTATCTTATGCAGGGGAAGATACATGAAATTTTTATTTCCATGCATCGTTTTTTTTAAATTGAGAAAGAGGTGTTCATATACTTTACTTCCTTGGAAAAGAATACATGATCTTTGCTAAAAATAGATGCATTGATGACTACAAAATTAGATATCCAAAATCACAATAAGAGGCACCAACCATGTAACTTGTGCCAATTCGTAAGGCTAAACCAACCACTTAAAGCAGCACAAATAGTGTGAAAAAAAATCATAACTACAACAAGCGTCATGAAGATAGTGGTGCCAATAACAATTTATTGCTCAATATGATACATAATAATTTGTTCAAATCCTATAAAGAGGTAGACAGTGCAGATCAAGAAGCAATTCAAAGGGAAAGATGTTTAGAAACCTATGGATGAAGATAATGAGACAAAATCAAAATAGAAGAATGCTAATGGAAGTGGTGAACAATAGAATAAATAATAAAAAGCAGAACTCAAACCTCTCAGGTGGACCTGAAGCAGAGATTACTGCAGTACTTTTCCCTGAAAAACCTACATTATTTCTGAAGAGAAGATGAAGATAATTAGCAAAATAACTCGAGAATTCCTAACCAAATCATTAATCAGATGCAACTGGATCCATCACATGGTAACAGCTCCACAAATATACCAACAAGTTATTTAAGTCCACAAATAACAGAAGGGGAAGATACAGACCAGTGCACAGAATGCCAGAAAATATTGCTACCAAGAAAACACATAGTATCCAATTTGTAAGAGCAAATAAAAGCAATGGAAACAAACAGAAATTAACGAATAAAGTTCTATAAAAAGGGCCAAATGTCATTATGAAGAGCAATATAATAAATAGAAGGAACATGGAGAAAAATGGAAGGACGAGCTTGGGGTTAGGAAGAGCACTCACGTTGGCTTTGGTTGGAGAGATGGACCAACAACTAATGCATTTTGAGCTCCACTCTTTCGTGGATCTTTAGACTCATCAGGGCCTGGATAGTAATAAGAAGTTGAGTCTCAACAAGTTTCAGGTTTTAATAATATTACAACTAGACTATAGAAATAAAGAAAGTTATTAATAACTCCCCTGAAGTATACATCTTGTTTCATATAACAACACTAGTTCTTATATACCACAGCATCAAATGAAAATTAGAGCACATCTCATTTTAATATCTCTTACATATACATCTTGATTCACAAACCACAGTATACCTTGCATACCAAAGCATCAAATGAAAATTAGAGCGCATCTCATTTTAATATCTCTTACACACACACATGCAAATGAAGCATCTTAGAGATGATCCCACCACCAGAGTGATATCAATTAAGTTAGAGTTGAAACCCCAAGAATACAAGGTTCATACCCCATTACTATAAGAATTTAACCCACTTTTCCATTTGATGTCCAGTCTGATGCTCAATTATTTGACTTACAGGTACAGCATTAAACAAGAAACCATCCATCTTCAAGAAACTAAAACAGAACTTATATTAAAAAACAACCTAGGACAGAATGACATTCTAAATGTGCTATTTTCAAGCTAGATAGAGGAATCTGAAGGTCCAAAGACATTTATTGATGTGAGCATGGCCATGACACTTTGTAAGAACAATAGAACCAAAGATGAGCTAGTAATGCTAGAGGGATCAATAATAAGATCAAGAGCTAAGCAGTTCAAAGAAACGCTTCAATCTTACATGGGCCGAATTGTAGATGGCATGGAATCTCAAGAGACAATGAGGGTCAATAGCATCATAACTAATCAAGTTGGGCAGCCCATCATAATAAACAATGTTTAGGGTTAGAATGGATCAAAAACGAATTCTATACGGGAGGATTTCTTGTCTTCTTCTATTGCATCAAGAATATAATTCTTATCAAGGTAAACACTTGTGGGGAATTTCTATTCTTGTTTTTTAAATCAACTTTATTATATGCGTTTCTTTTCATATAATTGATTGGATGTTCATTAGGGTTGAGGATTTCATCTTGTTCATGTTCTACTCAAAGTGTGTGTTTAAGGTGTTTCATGTTCAGTAGCCTTGGGGTTCCGCATCATGTATACTGGTCCCCACTGACATAGACAACAATGATAACGCAAATCACTAAATACCTGGAAGAGCAAGAGCGTTGGAAGGCACCGAAGGTTCGTGACCACGACCAGTTGCATTCGAATTGGCTTGAAGTGGAAATTCACTTGCACTCTTAATTCCTTTATACTCCACGTTTATCTACAGAAATCATTCAATAAAACCCATTACAACCACAACTCTACGCAGAAGAAACTACGACTAACAAATCAAGAACCTAGTTGAAGTAAAAGGAAACAAGCAAGTGAAGACTTCAAAAAAGAAAGTTCCTTTTTTCCTTCGGAAGACCTTACCTACGTAGAACAAGAAACGAAAGGGGAACATAAACTAACCTTGTGGCTCATGCGAATCCTCTTACTGCAAAAGCCGCCCCCCAAAAAAAGAAAACCCAAATCAATCAAGAGGGTACCTCAATCCAGAACAGTAATTCAAGGATAACACAAAAAGCTAGGTTCATTCGAAAAAAATAATAACTTTAGCAAGAAAAAACACCTCTCGGAATCGGGCGGAGTGAACTGGCCGTGCACGTGAGAGAAGAGATCGAGGGCTCGCTTCAGTGACTTGAAACTGAGTTTTTTAAGGGACTGTGGCTCTACTGGTTCCATCTCCAGTGTAGGACCAGGCATTGCTCTCTTACTACTCCCTATCAGAGATTGTTAGGGTTCACGGGTCTGCAATTGAAACAAAATTAAAGACGAATTACTAGGGTTTTGGAGGACGAAAATTACTGCGCGAGATGGGGAAATGGAGGCTTCAGGAACTGTTTGGTCGAGAGGTTAGGGATGGAGGGATGTAACCTAACATACTTTCATCTAAAGAATTTCAAAATGGAACAGAATAGACTGGAATAAATTTTATGTTATGTTTTATTTTATTTTAAATAATAAAAATAAAAAATGTCCAATTTAAAAATTTTAATTGAAATATAAATTAATAAATATATATTACCTAATAAATTCATAATAATTTTTTCTAATAACAAATCATAATATTAATATTATAAATAGAATATAATAATATTTAATATAATAAATTTTATTAAATACTTAATAATAATATTTTTATATTATTAATAATAAATTATATATATTTAATAATAAAATAAAAAATTTTATATTTAGAAATTTTATATTTAATTATTTATTTATATAGAAATACTATATATTACCAATCAATTGATTTCTTCTCCTTTTTTTCCGATTATTATTCAAATATTATTACATAGAATATATGAGATATTTATTATTATTATTTAATTATTATTTTGTAACTTAAATATATTTATTTAATTTAACCAAAGTTTTTAACTTATTACTTTAATTTATTTTATCTCTAAAAAATAATTACTACAAATAACTTATTACTTTTGTTTTTATTTTCAAATTTTAATAAAAATTATTTGACTGAATTATTGTAGATTTTTCTTATTTTTATCATTTATGAAAAATGCAATTTTTAATTTTAGTTATTTATCTTAATATGTTTTAATAAAAATTATAATTATTTTTTTTAGTTTTTATGAACATAAATTTTAAATAAAAATTATTTAAAAAGTTATTTGCAAATATCAAATATTATTTGATAAATATATTTTATTAAATAAAATATTTGAAATTTATTTTTATAAAATTACATAAAATTTTTATAAAATTTTGAATTTTTTTAATTCAGGAATTCATCTCTTTATTGGATATACATACAATTAAATTAAATTTAGATAGTAATTTAATACTTTGAAAATAATTTATAATTTATTTATTAATTTTTTTTCACAAAATATTCTAAGAGAGTTTTAATTATAGGAAGACATTTTTAAGTCATTTATACTCAAATTAATCTCCGTCTGAGTTGAATAACTTTTTTACAAAAAATAAAATTTCGACCTCAAATTTTAAATAATTACATCCATAAAAAGGTTCATACTCAAGGTCTCGCTTAAATTAAGAAAATCACTTATCAACTCCCCTGCCTAGGAGTTTTTATTAACATTACATATTGAAAATTTAGAAAGGAGCAAAAGTCAAAATTATTCAACTGCTATTGGCGTACGTTCCACAGATGAAAGGTTATTCTTTTAAGACAAAAACGCGTCTGCAGCACCTCTTTTAAGACAAAGGCAAAGACCAAAACCTCATAAAACCACATCCAAACCTCTCTCTCAGGCTCAGCTCAGGTTAGGTTAGGCTCAAGATGTTAGAAGAGAGACAGTACAGAGGTCCACCACACGGCGTCCTACTAGCGGTGGTTGTGTTCATAGTGGTGTTGGCTCCGTCACTTGTGGGTGACCAGGAAGCCATAACCGAAGCCATCTCCGAGCTTTTAAGCCCACTCGGACTTCTCCTTTTGCCGATCATCCTCCTCCTCACCATACACTTGCTCTCCTCCGACCATGCTGGCTCCATTCTCTCTGCCATTTTCTCTACCGGTCAGCCGGACAGCATACACAGACTCAGTGGCTCTCCCGTCGGCGTGGCTCTGTTTCTTGTCTTCATCTTGTTCTTGCTCTACAATCGCTTCTCCATCTTTGGTGGTGGTGATTCCGGTGATTAACAGGCGCTTCCATGGATGTAGTAGGTCTCAGGGTCTTCCTCGCTCTTTTTGTTTTTTCTTATTTGATGTGTTCTACTCAGTCGTACACGGTATGGTGGGCTGTACGTACGTAGACTTTCTTGTATGAACATGGGGAAGACTGAAGACAGCTGTGGATTTTACGTGAATGCCCTGGTGAAAGATTTACTTTTGTTCTCGGTATTGAGGGTTATGTAGGGATTCACAAATTGTAGTTGGGCTTCTTCTTCGAACCAAACCCTAAAACATCAATGTGATTATTGGAAATTGAAACACGATATTGTTCTTTTTCGAAGAATAAGATGGCATTAAACTTAATAAATACTATGATAGTAATAGCAAATTTTTTTAGTGGCCCGGTGTTGGAGTTGTGGAGTGGATGTCATGGGATTAAAAGATCCGAGCTTGAATCTTATCAATTGAGCCTGTCGTATAAAATTTGTCTAATATGAAGTACTTAATTGATATAATTTGTAAGTTATTGTATCAAGTTAAAGATTTATCCATGTACATTTACAAGATAGCATTTGCGGTGCTTCCGATTTTACAAAAAAGAAAATTTTCCTTAGTAGAAAGGCAAACTTATCTTTTAACTAAAATTCAAGATGTTAATTAAGAATTATGAAATTGGTCCAACTCAAAATTAACAAGTTATATTCAAATTAACTAGGCTTAGAAGAGTCTCTAAATATAAGTGATTAAGTTGGTTCTATCCAATTTAATTATTTTAATCAATATTTTAAATACTGAATCTAGAATTGTAGTTAAAATAGTATTAAATTCAATCCTAAAATTGAGTAAACATTAAATAAAATTTTAAAATTTTTATTTTATATAAAAATTTAAAATTTAATTAAAAATATTATTTATTTATAAAAATGTATTAATTTATGACAATGGATCAAATAATTAATAAATTAATCAGTTTTTAAAAAATAAAAATATTAAAATAAATAAAAACAAAATAATTAATAATTAAACAAAAAATCAGTTAGATTTTCTTAATCATTAATAATTAATTAATGAATTAAAAATTTTATTAATTACACTGTCAGATTTAGTAGAGTTTAATACACAACTTAAATTTGATGAAATTTTGAAAAAAGTCAAGTTGAGCTCATTGCATCTCTAATCATAATTCAACCAGTAGTCCAGATTTTCAAAGAGTTTTGAGTTTTCCCCTCTTTGAATGAAAAGGACTCAAATATTAGATTGAGTGTTAGATTGATTACTAAAATCAGGTGATAAACATACTATCTATCTACAAGCACGCGGAGCAGCTTCTCTTGGTCTTGGATTCGATCTTGTAGTTGTCCTTGAACTGAAGCAGAATCACTAGTGTTTCTACCTTGTGTTAGGCTAAAAGGGGTTGAGGAAGCCTAGGAGAAGTTAGAACGGGGCTCAGTATAACAAGTGTTAATAAATTTTATTATTTTTCAAGGTCACGTTCATGTAAATTACTGATTCAACCAAGAGAACCCGCAGATTTACAAAATTTTTATACTTCTGCAGAATGCGTACTTTCTCAGTGGAAGAAAGAATTATTCTGGTACTTCCTTTATCGGGCTTGAAAGCTTGTCTTTTAAGCATCATAGGCTACTGGATGAGACCTTATTGGGTATAGGCGATCAGTTTTCATCTTCAAAAGACTGTCTTCTTCTCAATGATTCTAATACGTCCAGGGGTCGATCAGTTCGAGCCCCACTTCCCGTCTGACTAGTCTTGAGTTTGGGAACGCTAAGGGCACTAAGTGGTGGTGTCGATCTTCCTCCGTTCACTTCTCTAAGGACAGACCTAACTTTTGCCGCAGCAGCGACATCTGCAATTGCTGAAACTAATCGGCTATCAGTCTGCAAGTTTTCAGGCAAGTTATGGGGGGCAGGTTTGCCATTTCCAGTCTTAGGAGCTCCAGGTGAAAGAAAGCTAGCAGAGTTTTGCTGGTTGGCAACGGCGGCTGCAGCTGTCGATTTGGCCTTGGCTGTTTCATACTTGTGCATGTCATATTCGAGCTCTTTCTGGAGTTGCTTGTCAGCAACTAGAATTTCATCAATCTCATTCTTGTAGTCCTTCAACAGAATCCTGAGACACTCCATGAGGCAACCGATGAGTGGGCTGTTCTTGCTCTCTAATAGCCGTTTAAGCTCTATGAAGATCGGGATGGTGTTCTGTATAATGCCCTTCCTGACTGCTTGAGTGATAGCCCTTCCTTTAGCTGCTGTTGTACCATCTCCACTTTCCTCCTCTAAGTCTCCTGTATCCGCCTGTGACCCGCGGAAATATTGAATTCTCATTTCTTTGCAAGCAAGAACCTGGAATGTATCCTGCTCACCAATTTAATGCAAAAATTTTAAAACAGACAGAAAGCTAATACCCATCCAGCTAGGCCTTCGACTAACCTAGATATGAATAGAATGCGCTGTAATCTCTTGACGGAACCAATTCAACAGTATCGTGGTAATATATGTGAAGTGGATAAAGACTAGATTTTTCCTTCTCACAAAAACAAAAAATGGTACCTGCAGAACGGCCTGTCCCGTGACATCATCAATATTGAGCATGCCATCTGATGCAGCTGCGAGAATCTCAGCACACAACTTTGCAAATGTTGCCAATAGGTGCTCTGGAGCCATTTGTTTGAGTAATGAAACGTAGATGTGCATTCTTTTGGCCCTAGAATTTTCGTCGTTACCCCTAGAGAAATAAAAATCTTCAGTTCTGAACCTCTGTTTTTTTTTCCTTTTTCTATCAGCGTTGTACATCTGATACACCTACCTGATAGAGAAAAGCCGGTTCTCTGACCTAGAACTCTTCGAAACACTATGTCCAATATGAGCATTGCAGTCGTTTAGGACAAAAACAGCTTCAACGAAACTATTATACGCTAGAAGTGGCGCCTTGACTGTAGACCACTAGTATGTATCAGTCAATAATCTAGGATTGTCACTGAAAGATTTGAAGAATGATGGACAGTAGAAACAACTAACCTTTTAAAATTTTTCCGAAGAGGTAATCTGAAAGTTGTCTGATATTTTCAGAATCGTCAACAAGAGACAATAGAAATCTGAGAAAGAGCACTCCTCTCCACTTGACATAGTCCCTCTGAAAATGAGAAAAAGATATGTCAAAAAAGTCTACTGACTACAAAAAAAATCCTCAAAAAGGAAATTTCCATGGAATAATAGAACCTTGTAACAGAGAAACACACCTGTAATAGTCTGGAGAGCAATATAAATGTCTGCCTTCGCACCAGTTCACATGGATCTCGCAGGCACTTGGTGATCTTTGATATATAACTGACGCGTACAGGAATAACCAATGAAAGGGAACAAATTAACTTTTTGCACCACCATGTTTCAATCGAGGAAACTAAGCAGCAGCAATTATAGCTCATCATTAGAGGCGTTACCAGTCAACAAGAGCAGTATAGCGAACACAAAAGTCAGCCAGCATTACTACAAGATTGTTGCGAAGAGCAGCACACTCACTCCTTTCAAGTTCCTGTTGAAGCATTGGAAGGATTCAGTATAGGGCACCATTTTGATAAGAAGCACAGGTTAATCAAGATGATTTGATGGTATAGGAAGAATTAACAAGGAGTGAATTGGTGAACGATATGAAGCCATTGCAGTAGGAGAAAATATATCACTGTAACATCTGTAGCTTTTGTCAGAATTTGTGCATATAACTAGGAAGTGGAAACCAAAGGAATTCGTGCAGCTTAAAGGTTACAAGTCATATAGTAAGAAAAGATTGGCAAAACCAATCATTGCATGAATTTGGATAAGAAATAGCAACAAGTTAAGTAGGTATCTTCTACTTCTCTTTTCATAAGAATCTCAGGCATGGTGATGCTGACAAACCTTGATAAACAGAGGAATATAGCTCTTTGCACGTTTTGCATCTGCTAAGCAGATCTTCCCCATTGTCAACCACGCTTGAATGTACAAAGAGGGGGCTGTCTCTAGCAGGGCAATTTTAGGGCCGGGAAATCTACTCAACTTTGTGTCAAAATCACCAGAGGTGATAATGGTGTGCAGCAAGGGAATAATAGCGCTTATATCAGCTGAAGGATAAATGATAACCACAGACCCGATCGTATAGATTGCAGTTACTGCTTCAGATAGCAATCTGATATTGGTAGCTGTTTTCTTACCTCTTCTGGAATTACTCCGAGGTGGTGTGAAGAAATTATTCTCAGCTTTTTCTTCTGATTGCCCTGAAATGTACTTCTCTAAAATTCGGTAAGCCTTAGAGAGAACTTGTTGTACCCATTTCACTACAAGGGCATCAGCCTCGGTGGAAGTCGAAGCCTTCCGCTTACATAAAGTTCTCAGGGCTTTGACGTGAGCATTAACCTACCATCAATCGAACATATTGGAGTTAATCAATAGATTTAGACAGAAAGAAACTAGAATCTTTCATGATCTCCAACAGCAAGACAGTTGACAGCCTGCATTCTTCGCATAGATGTGTATCATGTTTTCAACTAAGAAAATATTTCGATTGTAGTCATTCATGAACGGTAGAAATAACTACAGGTTAGTTAGGGCATGATACGGAACTGGTCTATCAACTATGGCATACAGATAAAGATTTTCTATGCTTTGATGCGGTGGAGTATATCTAGTAGGAAGCAACTTGCACGTGAGCAGAAAAATGGGTTTTTCTTTCTTGGTAAATAAATCGGCAATAAATTTCACCACGTTATTTAACAAAACAGCTGTAGGAAAAAGATCAACAGGACCAAAATTCTAAGGAAACGATGCTTTGTTTGAAGCTGTTTTAAGTGTAGAAGATTGTGAGCCATGAAATTCATGTAGTCTACAAACTTTTATCACTTAGTCAAAAAATGCTGATTCATTTGAGTCTGGCACAATAACGTAACAAAAGCGCAATTGCGGCACATGATCAAACAGAAAATTAGGATGATATTATTAAGGAAAGTTTAAAGCAACTCAAGTTGAATCCTTCATCTACCGAAGGTCGGAATAATCCGGACCTGATTTTCATGAAGAACACTTCACCAATGAAAGTTGGAAAGTTAGTAGCTAATCTGGGGCTGCATTATCCAATAATGTCATCTAATAAACAATCAGTGGAGTAAACCGTTAATTTCTTCTTTTTCATAGCCCCGATCAATAGTTTAGAAGGTATGACTGTATGTATACATACCTCTGTTGAATGCATGTTGAACTCTTCAATTCTTTTAAGCAAGTTATGAGCCAAATCAGCTGCAGATTTGGGTGGAAGCTCCACAGAAACATTAGAGATTGTTTGTAGGAGGAAAACACGATCTCCAGCCCATGCAACTGAATTGGATTCAATGCCTTGAACACCTTCAAACAAATCGGCAGCAGCAGGGCTATTAACCCCATTGGTCACCCCATGCCTGTCAAGCAGCTGCCAATGATGATGCAGAAACTCCCAATCAATGGCTTTTGGAAGGTAATTTGACACCTCTGAAAGAAGAAACCAAGCACCGGGAGGGGCTGTCCATTTGTCTAGGGGCAAGGAATGATCCAGCCAAATGGATTCTGATTTCCTAATGATGTTCTGTAATGCGCCTGCAATTTTTGTTTTCAGCTGTTTCTTCTTACCTAGGCTTGTGCAGATTTTCTTTACCCAAGGCATCACCTCCCCATTGCAAATCTCCCTCAAAATAATCAAAATTACTTCAGAAAAATTCAATTGTAACTCCTTTTCTACATCTTTTGATTTCACGTTAGTGTGAGACAAAGCAGATCCCTTTTGTGGTGTATTAGCTGAGCCTGCCCTAGAAATCCGGTCAAGAACTAGATCCAGGAACAAGTTCTCACATTCTTCTTGAATGCTAGATTCATTGTCAGTTATCAAACAGGGAACAGAATGTAGCCACTCAATAGTTACACTTTCATCAGAATGTGTTCTAAAGGCCTACAAGTTCAAAGTAAATTCTATTGTAAGAGCGAGAGATACAGAACAAAGATCTAATAGCAGAACTAATATAAAAAGGTACACATATCATCCAAGCAGGGGTGTGGGGGCATTCAATGAAGAAGTCACCACCTTATGAAACAAAGCATGAATTTATAGTGTTAATCCATGACTATACCTGCACGCAGTACATAGACAAGCAAAAAAAAGGGTTACAAAATTTTCTTTTCAAAGAGATACAACTTGAAATAAATTTATGTTCACCAATCCTTTGTATGAATTCGTTGATCAGGATTCAAGTTAAAGCAAGATGACGTGTCTCTTGTGAATACTGTAAAAACCACAAATGATAAGATTTCAACCCAGTGCAATCATCTCACATGATATTTGCAACTACAACTCTCAACTTAACATACATTAAGTGAAAAAACCTTTTAAGGAAATAATGATGCAAATTTTGTTATATCCTTGGAAAGATTTACAATTGAGGTCCCTCGAAAGGTAGATTCATAATTGCATAAGCATCCACAAATATTATTGCACGGCAACTCAAAAGGAGTCTTGAAGGTATTAAAATGCAGCTGCAAAAAGAAGTATACAACACAATATGAAAATAAGTCCTACTTTCTCTAACAACTGGAATGCATACTGATCATATGAAGCGACGATCATACCATTGATCAAAATATTACTTTCAATTTCAAATTATTGGATGACAACGTGCATGAACAAACCAACCTCTGATAGAGCTGACATTGCAGCTTTACGTATGCTTACAAGTGGATCTGAGCAAGCCATTCCCATGGTCTTAAGGACAATTCCATCAAAATTACCACCCAAAAGTGCAGTTTGCTTGCTGACCAAAAGAAGTGCAGATCTCCTAACATTTGCTTTCTCATCCATACACCTTTTCCTCAACAAATCATTCATCCCAGATTCTAGTTTTTCTCTACAGCCTTCTCCAAACCCCATTAGCTCCTTCAAGACCTCGCGACTCTTCTCATCACTAGAAAAAAATCCTACCAACTGAGCCAAATTTGAAAGTGCGCGAGCTCGAATCCCAGCATTCGAGTCAGAGCATCGCTGAATTAAAGCCTCCAAACAACGAGAACCCCAAGAATCATTCATTTCAGAATCAGTGTCCACTCCAAAAGGGTCTGTCAAAACCATCATGGAGTTCAAAATTAAATCAACCCCTAGCAACCTAAGATTAGTCTTCCCTTGTGTCATCTTCACCGCGTACTCCACAAACCCAACTTGATCTTCAAACTCAAATACTCGCAGAACCTCCATTATTGCCTCCACTGCCAGCCCCCTTGCCTCCGCCTTCTCTGGTGCCTTTTGCGACAAATATCGCGGCAATTTCACAACAGCTTGTTTAACACTGTCGTTTCTCTTGCACGCGTCAGTCACCAAACTCTTCACAAACTCCAGTGCAAAACTCCTTGCCTGCGATTTCACACCCAAAATCAAAGGCGTTAACGACTTCAACACCTCCGCAGCAGTCTCTCCTTCATCTCCATGCTCAGCCTTGAATAACTGACACAAAATTCGCGAACACAGCTCAACCAATCTCCCAAAACTACGGGCATTACCGTTCAAATCAATCGCTACTGGAATATCTACCACAGTGTGGACCAAAGACTTTAAACAATCAGGAAACCTATTCAAATGAACCAAATCCAAAACCATTCCTAGTTTCTCTAGAACATTAAAGAACATCCTCACATCAAAACCCTCGCTCTCTAAATTTCCCAAATCATCACCACTAGCACTCACTTTGCTCTTCACCACTCTGCCCTTCCTCTTCCTGGCGTTGACCCTGCGTTGACTGGAGGTGGAAGAATCTCCTCCGTCACGTGGAATACCTGACTTGGGGGCGCGGCGGAGGGAGCGGAGGAGGGAGAGGAAGGAGATGGGAGTGAAGAGAGTGAATACAGGTGAATTAGGGGAGAGGAAGAGAGATAGATACGCGGTGGAGGCTAAGAGAGAGGTGTTGGCCGGACCACCGTCCATGGTGGCGGTGATAGGAGGGAGGAGCGAGGAAGGCGACAGCAATTTGGCAAAGATTCGGTCCACGAGGTCTGGATCACTGTCGTCCAAGATGGAGAGGAGGTCCTCCAGAGTTGAACGGGAGAGAACCGCCGTTTCCGGCGATGAGTGGCTGCTTTGAGCATCTTCGAGGTCAGCGATTACTCGCGACAAGGTGTCTTCCATGGTCGGAGCGATTTGGTTCTGTTATTTTGAATCCCATCTTTCCCGCTTATATGTGCCCCCGATTAAATCGAAACAAAACAATAATTTGATAATTTTATTTAGGATTAATTTAAAAAAATTTCAAACTTTTCGCAATTTTATAATTATAGTTTACACTTCAAAATATATTTCATTTTTTTATTATAGTCTAAATTTAATATAAGAAATGAAGATTGATGAAATAACGTCGTTGTTAAAAATGGAATCACTAAATTAGTTTACGCAACTTTAATCATTTGTTATTTGTTTGTTCTTTCGATACGTTCAACAATTTATTTTTTGTTTATTCTTCCAATATCTTAAACTAATCCCGCATTACAGCATATTGCACCAACAAATACTTCATTTTTAGTTCATTCTTTCGATGCCCAAAATTCGTTTTCAGTGTTTATGACCTGATTGAGTAAGTTCGAGCCCAATCCGATCCGATGTCATTCATAATACTAATAGTGATTAAAAGTTGTAATAATGTATAGTAATAAGTTAGATCGAGTTGAAATTAAATTAAATTTAAAATTTTTGAAATTTTGTATCAAATTTAAATTTTGATTAGACTCAAATTATAAAATTAGATCAAATATTCCAAAATTTGTTGAATTTTATGTCCTTTAGCCTTAAGTCAAGTTGACTATTTTAAATTTAATCTCATGCTCACTTCAAATTTGTTCATTAATTTGGAGTCATACATAATAAAATATCAATTGCAGCTATAACTTAATTCAATCTTGAATAGGATAGATGGCCTACGGTTGTATTGAAAAGTTGGAATTATGCATAACAATGTGTTAGATGGGGTTGAGTTTAATTCAAATTTTGCTTTTTAAAATTTGAATTTAATTAGATTCAAACTATCTACCCAACAATAAATTTTGAAATTCTGTTAAACTTTAAATTTTAGCATATGTTAAATTTGAGTTCAAACTGAATTATGACGGGGTAGAAATTTTTATGGAAAATAGGTCAAAATCATATTAAAATGTCAATTTTAATTATGATCAATTCAATTTTAAAGAGGATGAATGGCCAATAAATAAGACACGGTCCTAATTAAATTTTTAAAAAATTTAAATTTGAACTTAGAATCTCGAACTAAATATATTAATTTTAGACGAATCAAATTATAACAAATTCAAACTATTTTAACGTAATTATAACATAATGGTAAAATAACATAATTAAGATTAATAGAATTTTAAAAATTATTTTTAAATTATTAATTCAAAGTTTAATTTATTTATAATATTTTAATAAATTATTAACCTTTTTATAAAAAGGTTAATAATTTATTAAAAATATTAACCTTTTTATAAAATATAAAATATAAAATTGTTATTATATTATAAAAAGGTTAATAATTTATAAAAATTAATAACCTTTTTATAAATTATAAATTTGTTATTATATTAATTAATAATATAATAACAAATTTATTATATTATTAATTAATTGATACTGTAAACATTATTATTCACATATTTTTCTTTCCGGATAATTTCCGTGTGTTTCTAGGCTTTCTAGAGTATACGACTCTATTTAGGCCCAGATGAGAAAGATGCCGCGTATACTTCGCAAGAGCCTCGCCTATATATACAAGTTGCCCATTACTGCGCCAATCCTCTCTCGCTCTCTCGTCTTTGCTGCTGTTTAGATCATCGATCCTAGAGAGAGAGACAAGCTCTGCGACCATGTTGGTTTATCAGGATCTTCTAACTGGTAGTTTTTTTTTTCAGCTCTTATTGATGTTTTCTTTGGTTGCTTGGAGTTGCTTTTTTGATTTGGTTTGTTGATCCGTTTTGTTGATCTTGTTTCGATCTATGGTGTTGTGAAAGTTTTGAGGTTTGGATTTGCATGGTTGTTGGAAAATCTATGGCGATTGGACACGTTTCGATTTGATTTGGGTATTGGGTGTGTGATTAGTTGATGGTTATTACATAATTGAGTTATGGGAGATTCGTAGTCGGTTGCTTATGGGGGGGCTTCTTTCGGAATTTGAGGTTTAAGTGTGTGGATTCACTAAGTTTAACTAGCTGGTTGTTAGTAGCAGGAGTGTTTTTGCTCTTGTTCGTGCCTTTTGAGACGATCCAGTTGCTATCTAGTGTTTTGAGATTGTTGAACATAGTATGGAGTTTTGTTGTATGGTTAGGTTCTTACGAACCTGTAAAGTTTTGTGTTTTTGAAACGTTTACTAGTTAAAGAATCTACTTTAATACTGTGTGATAGTTCCTGGCCTTAATTCATCCTGTCGGATTTGATGTTTCTCTTTGTTTGTCACAATTCATGATATGTTATGATAGTTTGTATGTTGCTCTTGGTTTCCTGAATTGTTGTTGCATAGCTCATTCATTGGCTTTTGGTATTGTGATGCCTGATACCCTTAAACCGTTATTGATTTGCGATTGGTAAAACGAAACGTTGTAGGTAACAATAGTTTTGTTTCTGAGATAAAAGTTATTGGTTATGAAATAATACATGGAAAGTCTTAACCAACTGTGAAGATCCCGTGAACTGAGTGGACATGATTACTGAATAGTTCGGTGTGTGGGTTCAATCTAATGATTGTTGATGACTTTCAGATGATGAGCTTCTCTCAGACTCATTCCTATACAAGGAAATTGAGAATGGAATGCTCTGGGAAGTTGAGGGAAAGGTATTGTGGATCCATGCTTGTCTGATGCACATTGGTGTAGAATAGTTTGTAATTGTTACTTAAGCAATGGTTTGTATGTTTTTGGTCTGCAGTGGGTTATTCAGGGAGCCATTGATGTTAATATCGGTGCAAATCCCTCTGCTGAAGGTGGCGAAGATGAGGGTGTTGATGACCAAGCTGTGAAGGTGGTGGACATTGTAGACACGTTTAGGCTTCAAGTAAGTTGCTGCTATTTTTGGGGTCATGACCTTCTTTTCCCGTAGGAGAAACAAAACAAATAGATAAATGCAAGTCGTTTGCACATCTAAGAAATATCATCGTAACAATTGTTAATTTTAATGCTTGCAGGAGCAACCGCCCTTTGATAAGAAGCAGTTTGTGACATATATGAAGAGGTTCATCAAGTTGTTGCAACCCAAGCTTGATGCAGAGAAGCAAGAGTTATTTAAGAAACACATCGAGGGGGCGACCAAATTTCTGCTTTCAAAGCTCAGTGACCTCCAATTGTAAGTGTTAAAATCACCCGCTTTAGTCTGTAGAGCTGTGGTTTTCTGTATCAAGTCATTCTGGTCCTTCAAATTAGTTTAGATCGTATATGAATGCATGCTTTGGATGTTATTCTCTCACAAACTCAAATTCGGTTTCACTTGATCTCGGTTTCAGCTTTGTTGGGGAGAGCATGAAGGATGACAGCACCTTGGTGTTTGCTTACTACAAGGATGGAGCCACCGATCCAACATTTTTGTACTTTGCATATGCTTTGAAGGAGGTCAAGTGCTAAAGTGAGGATTGCTGGCTTTGAAGTAGAAGTCCATGCTGTAGAATTATCTGCTTTAAGTTTCATCCTCTAATTATCTATCTTTTGTTCTGGTTTTCTATGTTTTGTTTGACAAATGATCCAACATTTATTGGAGTGTATTTTAGAATCTTTAACTTTTGTTTCCTCTTTTAAGTAGAGGCTTATTAAAATTGCTAAAGTGAAGAACATTCCCACAGAATAAGAACCATATGCTCGAGCATTGACTAGGAAGAATGAGCCTGAAAGGAATAAAGAACTTGTCGAGGGTCCATGCATATAAACTATGCTATACCTTTTGACTTGTATTCCCCATTTTCAATACCTTTTATAGAAATGACACTGTGTTGGGTCGAGCAGAGCTAGCCATTGATTTGAAATTTCGTATACGTGACTTGGAATCGATTTGAAACCTGAAAGCTGATCGAGTATGAGGTGCGTGCTTCGAGTTTTAGGTAAGTTAACAGGTCTGATCTGACTTGATTAAAGGGGCTGGACACGGCGGCTCATTGCATCCCTAACCCAACCTGTCCTTAATATACACAAGCCTGAGTTGGGTCCAACCTTTTCTCATGTTTGCTTCTAATTGGTGTCGTTTCTCGTGACGGTTTCGTTGGGTTCATGCATATTCGTGCGAGTTAGACAGTGAGCAACGTGGATGGAAAATCTGACAAAGGCTGGTCAATGTGTCGTGTTCGTATCTGAGCAAAGTCGGGAGGCTCAGGACTCAGTTGCTTTAACCTACTTGTCTCCTTGGACACAATCGAAAATCACTTTTTTACATTGACCTCGTTTCATTAATATATTTCGATATAGGTTGCAATTTCGAACTCTCTCATATATGCAGTTATTTAAAATTTGAAGTCAGAATTTTACCTTCTATAAGGGACCTACTTAGTTCGAACGGGGATTAATTTAGGTATGGATGATTTAAAGGTGTCTTCCTATAGTTAAGATCCTCCTAAGATACCTTGTGGACAACCAATATATATATATATATATATATATATATATACCAATATTGTATTTTTAGTTAAGATAAGATATTATTATTTATTGAGATTCAATTTCTATATACATTCTCACTTTCATAACCTTTTATTTATTAAATTATGATTTTTTATTAAATTGCTCTTTTTTTATACAAAGGAAAACAAGCAGAAAATAAAACAAATGCTCTAATTAACGCAGAGATCTGCGGTACAAAATTCTGTACTTATCACGGTTTAGATGAGCCATGACGATTGTCAGAAGCTCCTGGAGTATATAAAAGCTTGGGTTGGATATCGTTGCCAACGAGGCGAGACTATCCGCACATTGATTTCTTTTTCAATACACGTGTTGAAACTCCACCATCTAATCTTAATATAGTAGACCACAGGTACCTACCATAAAAAAGTAATTTAAACAACTCTTTTATTAAACGAAGACAAAACTTCCTCATTTCTAAAATTAGACTTACCATTTTTTATAATTTAATTAACACGTGACCAACTATTAATCATTTCTATTTTTTAAATTTTATATAAGCATACAAACTTAAAAGCCAAGATTGTGGTCAAATGGATATAAGTAAGAAGGTCTTAAGCACGATAAATCATATAGAATAGAAGAGTGAACGAATCATCCTTTGGCTGCAAGCCAGACCAACTAGACCAACAACTTGTAATTAGTTGGGATTAACATTCACATAATCATACTTAACCTAATAAATAATAATTAAATGGTCTCATTAAAACCTTAATTTTTAATACAATCAAATGTTAAAAATTAAAAAACAAACGATTGCGGCCAAATTATGAAATATAATACACTCTATTTTTTGTTTAATCTGTTTGTTAATATATTTTTATTATATTATATATTATGTATAATTTGAAATGAATGATTATTCTATAATTAAAAGCTCGAGAATGATTAGTTGGATCTCAACCTCACATACTTTGGATTAAAGCAAAGCTTATTTGTATAACAAAATTAAGGATGTACTACAAGTTATGATAAGTTAGGCCTACGTTGAAAAGGTTGGCCTTTTCAAGTTAGCTCTCTTCTTATTGGTCCCACTGTGACCACAACAGCACAACCTTCTAAGACTTAAACATGTATCTAATTTAGCTAACGCATAGGATTAATGAGTTCAAAACGTGTTATTGTCTTTTTTGTTAATCTAAAAAACCACTTACATAAGTTAATCAAGAGAAAGAAAAAAAAAGAAATGAGAACCAAATAAACTTTTAAAATTAGCAATTCTTATTTTGTTTAAAGATGATAAATTTAAAAATATTTAATTTTTTGAGAAATTTTAATTTAATGCAACATTTTTTAAGTTTTCAAAATCTGTACAAATCATTTCAATTCGTAGTTTATGTTGATGTAGTTAATAAATGGGCATCTATGTGACATTTGATAGATACGTTATATCAGTAAAAACAAAATTTTGACTTTATAAAGGGTTTATAATGTAATAGAGTATAAAGTTGTTTATCATTTTATATTCCATCATAAATCTCCCACATCGGAAGTTTTTCATTTTTACTGTTTACGATAGAATAAGATGTAATATAAAACCTTATTCTTCCATCTCATTTCATTTCATTATATTATAAACACTCATATCAAATGATGGAATGTACATTCCATTTTATTAATAAAGTTCCAACTAGAGATAGCCTAAACACGGACGCATTCCCAATTCCATTATTAACTAAAGATTTAGATCCTTGGTATCCCAAATGTCAAGAATATGAAAATTCTTACTAAGCATATGCCTTTCTTTTGAAAAAAAAAAAGACTAGACGGATCAAATTGAAATTTTTTAAATAATTTCTTTTCAAATTTCACCTCCGATTAATTAGGTCTCTTAAAATCAAATTTAATATTTTGTTAAAATTTATATTTAAATTCAACTAAAACTTAATTACTCAAATTTTATTTATTAATTTCAGGTATATCTAAACAGAATTCGGGTCAAGTTGAGTTGAAACTTGTGTATTATTTGTCATGGATGGAGCGTTAAAAAAGAACAAATAAGGTGGGCACCAAGCTGCTTGCTACCTCCAATGGTTCTGACACTTGCTCACAATTCTTGTTTGTTCTCGAGAATCATGCCATGTATAAAACAAGACGGCTTTAGTATCACATGCATTTTGCAAGTTCTGGACGAGACTCTTTGCACCATCTACGAAACACAGACTCCACCCTCTCATTATTGTTATTACGGCCGAGGAATCCAATGTGAAGAAGAAGATCCAAATGAGTAAAATGAATGATCCCAGTGTGATTTAATTTGAAATTAATTGATTAAAATTTTAAAATTAGTTTAAATTTCAGATATAAGATATTTGACCTAAATTTTGGTATAAAACCAATTCATCTCAAATACCTAGAGGAGTGACAGGACGAACTGCTAATTTTTAGATACGAGATATCCATCATAGTCTTTATGGACGCATTTGTCCAATTGACACGTCTGAAATAATCAATGTTAGATTTATTGGATCATTAGTAATTCATGTCAAGCTTGATCCTTGGGGGCTTTAGAAATAGGTATTTTTTTATTTATTTTGACGATCCTAATATGAAAGAGACTCTTTAGGAATTACTAAGTATGGGGAAGTAGAAAAGAGGATTTGATTGAGGGGATACTTGGCTTACAGAGGGTAATAAGAATGAGAATAGGAATGAATATAGTAAGGAATGAGAATGAAGTATACTCAATAATGATAATCCAGTTGAATGGAGTATTGCTGAAAATGGAGAAATGAAAGTGTTAACTCTGTTGATACCAAACATGAGCTTTCATTCCATACCCCAAAACAAGCACCTCATCAATGAGTCAAATAATTTAAGCCAAAATATCACACAAAAGTGGATCGTTTTTTTACATTCCCAAGAAATTTATATTTTCCCCGAATCTTATTCTTTAATGGTACAGAACAATAGTATCATTGGAGTGAATACACAAATAACTTTAAAATTAAAATTCTTTATACCAAATTAAAATTAAAATTCTTTATGGAGACCTATACATTGGATTGGTTTTATACCAAATTTCAGATCAAATATTTTATATCTGAAATTAAAATTAATTTTAAAATTATAATCAATCAATTTCCAATTAAATCACATTCGGATCATTCCTTGTACTCATTTGGATCTTCTTCTTCACATTGGATTCCTCCCCCGTAATAACGATAATGAGGGGATGGTGTGTGTTAGTGTGTGTTTCATAGTTGGTGCTATATATATAATATTTTAATTATTATATATATTTAAACTTAGAAAAAATTTAAGTTTGCTTTTTTTAAGGTTTGTATTCGAACCTAACTCAACCGATTATAAATTTAATTTATATTCCTTATCTTGCCAAATAGCTTACTTAACATGCATACTTAAGACGTTATATATTTTTGATAGCATTTTCATTAGTTAAAAATAAGACAACGCATCATTGAACTTTTCAAAATTTCATGTATCAACAAGATTTATACTGAGTGTTATTATTGTTGTATATTTTTTATAATTTATTCGATGCATAGAAATGTTTTGAAATTTTTATTCAATGTATATTTAATGACAATTGTTATAAATTCTCTATTAAAAATTATTTAAATAATAAAAATACAACTTTTTATTATATTTTTACAAAAAGATTATTTTCGTGACTTAAATCTATGACTTTTCAATCGCAAAGGAATAACCTTACCAGATAACTTAGTGTTTTGAAAACTGGACCAAACTGGTCGGTCGGATTGAAGAATCGGTGATTTGGAGTCTGAAATGGTTCGGTTTAGCCCGTATTTTTTGTGAATGATTGACTCGTTCATTTTGCGGTCGGATCGGTAAAAATCACTAAATCGGTGAAAGAAAGAGCCTGTTGGTCCATTTAAAATGCCTGATTTTGATGATTTCAACTTGAATGAATATTATGATTAGTGATCTTTTTGATGAAATATGACTAGTGAGCTTTATTATCTTATTTTATATTGTGTTGGTGAACTTAAAATAAAACTTGTATATTTTAAAGTTTGAAGGTTTAAGTTAAGTTTACAATTAGATAAATAATTTAATAGTATGTTTAAAAATTATCTTATATATATAATATATATAATAAAAATTTATATATTTATTAGTCACCGGTTCGATCACGGTTGAATTCCGGTTAAACTATTGACCCTTGAATCAATTGCTTCTCCGATTTAATTACCAGTCTGATTTTTTAAATATTGAGATAATCTTACCACTTCTTCTTAGTGATTTATGTCATTTAACAAAGAGTGATTTAATTCGAAAATAACCCTTTTATTTATTAAATATAAGTTTGCATATTATTGGATTTTTTTAATTGACACAGAAAGATATATGTCGTAAGCAACTTTCTTGTGTAATATTGATTTTTTTTAAAATTGTGTGTATTAGTTAAAATTGTAATATTTCATAGACAAATGGTTTTGACACGGAAAGACACATGTCTCGATCGAAACGCAAACGCACAAAATGATGACATCTTGGTTCTATAAACATCAATTAAAAATGACTATTTCAAAGAGTGTGAATTAATATTAATATTAATATTAATATTAAATTTATTAATGTTAAATTGAATGAATATTAGATTAATAATATTATTATTTAACTTTAATTTATTATTTTATTAAGCGGTTTACTAATTTATAAATTATAGTATATATAAGAAAAGTTTATTATATATACGTATTTAAAAAGTAAGGACAATATATTTCATCATTATATAAAATATTAAATAATATGTTAGTATTTATAATTAAATTACAAAATTAAGAGAGCGGCTACTTAATAGTTTGTCATTTCGCGCGCACACACACATACATATATATATATATACACATACAAACACACACATATATATATACTTATAAAAATGAAATTGAAATTCATGTTTAATGGTAATATCACATTTTTTAAAGTTCTTTAATATCTCGAATTCAATTTTTTAAAAAATACTAAATTTATAAATTATTATTAAATTGCTCTAAATATAATATTTGTTTTTATTTTAATTATATGTCAAATGACTTGTTAAAATATTATTTATAAATTTAATAAAATAAAATTATGGGGTTAAATAATGAAAAATTAAAAAATTGAAACTAAAAATTTCTACTTCTACTTTTTAAATTTCATGAAAATGATAGCTTCAAAAAACTGATTACCTCTTTTTCTGTCACAAACACTATATTTTATTTGAACCCAAGAGGAAGAAGCCTCAATCTCTCTCTTTCTCTCTCTGCCTCCTGAGCATTTCTCAATCCTCAGCAACGCAGAGGCAAATCATCCCAAACTTCAGGGTCTCTCCGTTCATTTCTTGATCCCTAGATCTGATCCCTAGAATTACCTCGCCGTCTCTCTCCGGTACTTGTTTCGATTTTTATTCCTTTTTTATCCCTATCGGTGCTAATTTTTCAAAAGATCGAGATCGGGTTCGTAGAATTTGGCGGGTTCGGGTTCGGGTGCTGGAGGGTCCTTGTTCATGCTCTACTTTGGCTTCGAATTCTCTCCTCCTTGTACGCTTCGCACTTGAATGTTCCAATCTCTACGCATTTCTTTTTCTTTACTCCATTTTTGTGAGATTAATTGATTATTTATTTACGTATTTGTATGTTTTCTCTTTGTGTGTTTGTGTAGTGGTGGCGTTATTTAGATCGTGAAAATTGGCTCCGCAAAGGCGATCGCAGCGCCACACCGGCGGCCAGATGCAGCAGCCCAATGCTGCCGCCGCAACCGCTCTCTACGATGGCGGTGCTGGCGGCGGGGGCGGCACTTTGCATAGCGCGGACTCCGGAGACGCCGTCATGGCACGGTGGCTCCAGTCGGCCGGCTTGCAGCATCTGGCCTCTCCGTTGGCTTCTACTACAAGCATCGATCAACGACTTCTCCCCAATCTTTTAATGCAGGTAATGTGTTTGCAAATTTTAATTCCTTTTCGATTGTTAGGTTCGGGATATTTTTGTAGTGTGTGGTGACATTCGATGTCCTTATTGCCTATAGGGTTATGGAGCGCAGTCTGCTGAAGAGAAGCAGAGGCTATTGAAGCTTATGAGGAACCTGAATTTCAATGGAGAGTCTGGTTCTGAGCCTTATACACCTACTCCACAAACTTCTGCACCGGATGCATTCTATTCACCGGAGTTTAGGGGAGATTTTGGAGCTGGACTTCTGGATCTTCATTCCATGGACGATACTGAGCTTCTGTCCGAGGTATATATACATATATATATAGCTTTTATAAGGATGTGAGTCAGTCTAATTTGCGGATCGAATTGTTTTGCAGCATTGTGTTTGATGCCTTGAGCTCAATCACGTGAGTGTTGGTAACTGTATAATCTGATTCGGGAACATGAAATTGGAAGTAAATGATGGATAAAAGATTAAGAGAATGGGTTTCTTGATCTATGATTTCATTATGCTTTTTGACTGATGTAGAATAAGTTGTTTCGTTCATTTTCATATGATAATGAATTGTTGCTTTAATCTGCTTTTACAGCATGTTATTTCAGTACCCTTTGAGCCATCTCCGTTCATGCCTGGTGCTTCAAAAGGGTTTGAAAATGACCTCAGTCTCAACACTAACAGACAGCAAAGGGAGCAAGCTGATACTGACTTGTTAGCTCCAGTTCCTACTAATGAAAAGGATAACAACACGAGAGAAACTAATGTGGCCAAGATAAAAGTTGTGGTAAGTTGGCTTTATGAGTAGTGGTACTGGACGACTGTCTGTCTCTCTCTCTTTTCTGCTGTAAGTGTGCTTACATGTAAGGAGGAAGCATTTGTGTGCATGCTTAGAGTAAGTTTGAAAATTCAATTTTGGTAGGGTACTAACATTTGTAGTTCAAGGAAAATTTTCAGTACTTCTAGTTGTGGAATTGTCATGTTAAACTTTTAGATTGCAATCTTGCTAGCTTTAGTAGTTGAGGAAATTACATTGTATTTTGGATATCTGTAGTGCCTTTTGGTTTATGGAGGGCAACTTATTTGCAAATGAATTTTTAGCTGGTTTTAATTTATGAACCTTCACACAATTTGTTTAAGCTTCTGACCGCATTTTCCTTCCTGTTCACATTACCTTATTTGGTTCATTCGCTAAATGTGGTTAAAATGCTAAAGCTATATATTTTTTAACTATATATATATCCTAGGTACGTAAAAGGCCACTAAACAAAAAGGAGATTGCTCGGAAGGAGGATGACATTGTATCTGTCTGTGAAAATTCATTAACTGTCCATGAACCAAAGCTTAAGGTACCTACTGCTGTTGTAAGAAAGCATAATTCTGAAATTTCTGATTAAGAAAAGAAATTTAGTTTAATGATATGCTAATGGTTATTCACGATATTTCATTGCAACATCTGAAATTAAAGTGCTGACATTTGATTTTTGATCTGGAAAGGTTGACTTGACTGCCTATGTTGAGAAGCATGAGTTCTGCTTTGATGCAGTTCTGGATGAGAATGTCTCTAACGATGAAGTAAGATGATACATTAGAGAGAAAACTCGATTCTGACTGCATTTTCACGTCTAGTACTTATGAGCATGTGTAATCTTTGGTCACTTTCCATTAACTTGTATTGTCTTTAACATTTTTCTTCTTGATGCGGCCGTAAGGCAACGTTTTGGCACTGATCTCAGCTCTCAAAAGCCATTTTCAGATTTTTTTTCGTTTTCATTTGTAAATTACGATTGAAGTATCCCTCCGTGGTCATTCATTGGCTAATATATGATCCTTTTTGTGTACTTATATAGGTTTATCGGGTTACTGTGGAGCCAATTATTCCCACCATTTTTCAGCGAACAAAAGCTACGTGTTTTGCTTATGGTCAGACAGGTATGGATTTCAGTTCTCATTCTTGTACAGCATACTATTCTATGTGTTAATCTATGTCTTTGTTGGCTGGTAAAGGTTTCATAGTTGGGTGGGATACACATGCATGAATTTAGTGCATTGATGAAACAAAGTAAAGCACAGCACTAGACTTAAAATAAAATAAAGTTTCTCCAATTGGCATGATTGGTTGATATTCAAGATATCGGAATTGATTTTTTCATGGTGTCCTTTTGCTTATTGTTCCTTTGAACCCAAGGGGATCAGTTTCTCAGGAAATTCTCCTAATATCTGGATTAGCCACGTCAAGAATACAAGCTCATATTTACTTCTCAACGAATTTGTTTTGCTTTCTCGTCAGTATATTCGCTGTCTGTTTCTGAAGGTCAGTTTACCATATATACTGCTTTTTCTCTTCATTTCAGGTAGTGGTAAGACTTTCACAATGCAACCATTGCCTCTTAGAGCTTCTGAAGACCTTGTTAGATTGCTGCACCAGCCAGCTTATCGCAATCAAAGATTCAAATTATGGCTTAGCTACTTTGAAATATATGGTGGAAAGCTCTTTGATCTTCTTAGCGAGAGAAAGTTAGTGCTTGCCCTTGGTTTTCATCAAGTTTCTTTTATGTTTCTTACCTAGCTGACTTTGAATTTTCTTGATGATATTCCCTGTAACATCTTGTGGTGCTTACTAAATGCAGTATCTTGGGTAGTAATTGTGCATGGAATTTGTTAATGAGTGCTGAATTGCACATTAAAGTTGCTGACTTAGTTTGTTGATCTTAAATAGGAAACTTTGCATGAGGGAAGATGGACGACAACAAGTTTGCATTGTTGGACTGCAAGAATTTGAAGTTTGTGATGTACAAATTGTTAAAGAGTATATTGAGCGAGGCAATGCTGCAAGAAGTACAGGATCAACTGGTGCAAATGAGGAATCTTCAAGGTCTCATGCTATTTTACAGCTTGCGGTTAAGAAGCACAGTGAGGTAAAGGACTCAAGGAGGAACAATAACAACAATGATGGTAATGAGGCCAAAAGTGGAAAAGTGGTGGGAAAGATTTCTTTTATTGATCTTGCTGGTAGTGAACGAGGTGCAGATACCACAGATAATGACCGACAAACAAGGTTTTCCTGTCCTCCATGAGCTGTTTATTGGAATATGCATCACTTGCATTATATTCTTAATTGCAAGTATCTATTCTAGAGGATTATGTGTTTATAATCTATTTGTCTGGCAAATATTCAGATTTATTGTATGACAACTATGCTAAAAAATGATTACATATTTGTCAAAATCATTGTTTGATCGTCAAACTTTGGTACTTTGCAGATATCTTTATACCTGGTTGGACATTTTGATGGAAATAAAATTTCTTAGTTGCCTTGCTATTTCCTAAGAAGGGAGTATCAAGTTTGTGCCAACTAAAGTTATAAACTTGGCTGGCGCAAAGAATATAATTTAATTGCTATGTAGGATGTTTTTTCCCCCCAACCTATTCTGTTTCTCAATCTGATTGGTTGGTTAACTGCAGTTAGTGATGGGTGGACTCACCATTACTTATTCTAAGCACCTGGTTCATTTCAGGATTGAAGGTGCAGAAATAAACAAGAGCCTTCTGGCTCTCAAGGAATGCATTCGTGCTCTAGATAATGATCAGATCCATATACCATTTCGAGGGAGCAAACTCACAGAAGTACTTCGTGACTCCTTTGTGGGCAACTCTAGAACAGTTATGATCTCTTGCATTTCTCCAAATGCTGGATCTTGTGAGCATACACTCAATACACTGAGATATGCAGATAGGTCTGTATACAATTATCAGCATCAAGAAAATGTTTTTTCTTCTTGAAATGCTTGGAAATTCGTTGAGTGAGACATGTTTATTCTTTGCACAGGGTTAAGAGTTTATCCAAAAGTGGAAATGGTAAAAAGGACCAGGCTCTAAATTCATCTACGCAAACCAACAAGGACAATTCAACAGCATCGTCTTTGCCTCTTGCTGCTGAGGCAGATGACATCTATGTGCAACAACAAGAGCCCAAAGCACCAGATATGGGAAGAAAGGTCCCAGAGAAAGAAGCCTCATCTTACATTCCTAATGATTATGACAAGCAACCATCCAGTGTCAATTCAACTTATAACTTCAATGGCCACGAGGAAAGTGATTTGGTGGCCAGCATAGTGGATAGTGAGAGATCTGAAAGTTCTTATGTGGGTTCTGTGAGTCAAAAGAAATATTCATCATACTCTCAGAACCTAGTTGATACCGAAGAGAGAGTGCAGAAGGTGTCCCCACCACGCCGAAAAGGGCCAAGGGAGGAAAAATCAGAAAAGTTGGGGAACTCATTAAAGAAAGATGGTGGTGGATCTGATCTCTCCAGCACAAATTCTCGACAGGGTGCAGTGAAGTACAAGCCAAACAACAGTGGGTCACAACAGTATGCACCTGATCCTCCTGCGGATGGAAATATAAATGCGATACTTGAGGTTGGTGAATGCATATACATACATACTGTGTTGAAATAGGAATATCAACATTATTGCACCTCCTGGAGCTTTTAGTAAAAGATTACTGTTTGTTCTGGCTATTCTAGGAAGAAGAGGCCCTTATTGCTGCGCATAGAAAAGAAATTGAGGATACTATGGAGATTGTTCGTGAAGTAAGTGAAGATTCGTTCATTGTTATGTTACACATGTATTCCATTTGGAATTCCTACAATATCGGAAGGTTTACTTTCTGTTGGCCTTTTATGTTAGGAAATGAAATTATTGGCAGAAGTTGACCAGCCGGGCAGTCTCATAGACAACTATGTTACACAGTTGAGCTTTGTGCTGTCACGCAAAGCTGCTGGTTTGGTTAGTCTTCAAGCACGACTTGCCAGGTTTCAGCATCGATTAAAAGAACAGGAAATACTTAGTCGGAAAAGGGTGCCCCGTTGATGCAGCAATTTGATGTCTGCTTCAGTGATGCTCTCATTCTGTCTTGGTAATTTCTTCTCTCAATTTGTTTTGCATTTACCGTTTCTCCTGTTCAATGAAATTGGCTCCTTTCTCTATTTGAGAAGATTTTTGCCTACTTTAATTGAGTGTGTATGATACATTTTACTCAACAGGTTTTATTTTGACTCACAAAGCAAGGAGGGTATGTAGGCTTTATCATCTCAGGTTCCTATGACAAGGTGGAGAAGGTTGTTTTTCCTTTAGTTCAAGGCCTCTGCCTCTTGGGAGTGGCTATAGGGATATTCATTCATGTTCGCTGCTTGGTGCTGGGTGTGACTCATGATGGTTGTTAAAAAGATGGCGTTGTTGAGGAGTTGCTTAAATGGGTTTTCTGGCCCTGGAATGTTGGAAAGATGACAGGTAACTGTACTGTATTCTGTAATATGGACAAAACGAACAAGAGACCAAAAAAATATAAAAGGAATTTGGCATTATATAATCTCATTATTCTGAAAACATTTTTCATGCTGTTTGTGTTACCTTGTCTTGTGTCGTTCTTCTTGTTGGAATGTATTGTAATTTGGTCTAATTATTATTAAAGATGGCAAAATTGATTCGGTCATGTTTAAGTTGATCAAACTTCTGATCGAACTCAGATTCTAGTTTGACCTTCAGATTCGAACAATGACTGGAGAACCAATTGACCAAAACTTTGGGCCATCTTATCCCGATTGGGTCCAATCTGTTGCCAACCCTATTTAGTGGGAGGTAATTGCGCCTACTTTTGTGGAGCTGATTCATTTCAACAGTGTACATAATCGAACTCAACACCAATAAGCCTTGTCATATACGAGTTTAGGCATTCATTAGCTTGAATTATCAGCATTTACATTTAGATATCCAATATTTACAGCCTAAAATCAATGGAACATCGGTGGGGGAGGCCAACAGGCAGAGTATGAGGACTCCTCTGCTTCGGCCAGCTCTCTGGAAGACGGACAAAGACATTGACGGTAATCCACAATCTCTATTTCTCAATTTTCTTCAATCAAGACACAGAAATACAAATCCACCGAGTGCAACAACCAAAAACTCAGTAGCAGAGACCAAAAACTTCAACTTCTGAGACCAATACCTCCAAGATAACATAATATAGCTGTCGGCTACTATTCTTGTCCTCAAGTCACCATCTAATTAGGCTTCAGTTCTTACGCACAGGGAAGGAGCAATTCAAATAGTCCACTCCACCTGCAATTTCTTGTAGGAAAAAACAATCTGTTCACACCACTGCTATTACTAAATTCCTACTGCACTCTACTAAATATCAGTCAGCTCTCAATCTCAATATCTCCTTTGCCGTCCTCTGTCGAAAGTACGGCATATGCTCCTGCAAAACAAACCAACAAACTTAAATATGCAAATTCACAGCATATATTGCATCATAATTCTCAGCTTGTAGACATCTCGATCAAGTATATAAGGGCCTGGGCTTTCTAAACAAAATCCAACTGGGGTAGGTAGTTTTCAATGATTCAACTAATGCCAAGCAATTGCAATTTCATGTATGATGACTTATTTTCATGCCCACCCACCTGCCCAAAACACAGCCCTAGACCTCTGCTATAAAAATCAGCATATTTGATCATGAACATTCCGCAGTCATGCCTGTTAATAGCACAAAAAATTAGTTAGGAGATATCAAATAATCAGATGGGACCTGTTGAACCCTATCAACCAGAAGCTACAGTGTTCAATGGAACTCAAACCGTGATAACGGTTTACGACATAAAATATATCCGAAGCAGAATGAGATAACCCATCAATTAAGCGTCATTTTGAAGAGAATTTTTGTTAAATGCATTTTGTAGACAATATGATCCCTAGAAGGTAATCCCTTTATAATGTATTAACAGTAACTTAGATTTTTCCTAACATCATAATATTCTTAAATGAGTGCTATATTACTATATTCTTTTCTTCAGTGTCAACAATACACACCAATTCTCCTGCTTGGGAAGATCTTCAAGAAATTCTCGCTCCCAACTGCTTACATCAATGTTTTCCTTACTCTTATCCTTTACTTCTTCAACATAATATCTTGCCTGGAAAACACATATATGGTAATGATCAGTGGTAGCCACGTTATAATGAACTATCAATCAACCTTGTTCCATGAATCTTTCGTTGCCAGTTTTGATAGTTTACTTTTTTCTTCTACCCTTTGTGTCGAGTTTATATGTTCGCATCTTTTACATTGAAATTCAAGCTCATCAAACTTATCACTCAGTACAATGGAGCACTACAATTTACAAAGTTTCAAACATGTAAGAACAAGGCAATATATGAGAAACCTTTTGCAATTGCTGAGGGGAATTTTAGTAGTAGGGTTCAAATTATAAAAACTCAGTCCCAAGCCCTGAGAAACTTTAAAGTAGCTCAGACCTTCTCACATTTGTAGATTGAGGAGAAAGCCAAAGAAAAAGATTGCACATACTGGTAGAATAAAGTTATCTATTGTTATGTGATTTGATGTTGGAAAAAGCAACCCCAATAGATATTGGGGCAGTCGGACACTAAGATGAAATAGGGCCGCTAAGTCGTCACTACTGAACTAGAGAAGTCAAAAGGGAGTATAAAGAGTGTTTGTTTGAATCAAACCACAACACACCTGCAAAATGAAATGCCAAGACAAGAATGGAAAGCATACCAGATGTTCCAACACCCTGGAGTCTTTCCCTTTCATTGAATCAAGATATTGGAATTTTCGATCCTTACTGTTAATGATTGCCAAACACCAATGTATCTCTCTGTGAACGGGGACAAATATCTGAGCACAATACAATCATTGGGTTCAGGTACAAGCATAGCATCACATCATTTAAACAAAGATGAAAACTAAAAAATAAAAAGCGAACCATCTTACTTTGTCACAGTCAACCAAAAAGTATCCCAATTTCCTTTGCGTAGTCCATCTTTTGACAGCTTTATAGTCGTAGGTCTTCCCCCCACAAGTTAACTGCACATTGACATCAAAATTAAAAAATTGTCTAAAGAATAAACAGATTAAAAGAAATAATGGAAAGAGGCAACAAGTTAAAGAAATTTAATTTGAAAAATCACAGTAAAAGAAGAGCAACAAAAGATAGAGATGATACAAGTCAATATTTAGTAACTATCCTACAAAATTTTTCCAAGAAAATTAGTGAGGAAAAGTGATGAAATTCAATGGACATTAAGTGGAGGGAACACCATTTGTCAGACTAGGATCCTCACTAAAATTCAATGTTAAAATTCAAATAAATCAAATTTCCGGTATGATTTTGTACATCTCTCAACAATTGATGAACTACTCTCTTGTAGGAAAGCATATTACTGTTTTGATAGGGCTAACGAAGAGCATTATAGGGGCTTGGTTTGAGTCATTGAAGACCTATCTAAAAGAATCCTACAAGATAGCACAATGTAGAAACCAAAGACTAACACCTAGTGTACATCAGAAACCAAAAACTACAAATTAAAGCTTTACTTTACAATGTTTTGAATAGCAATGCAATAAACCGGGGTAAGAAGGAAGAAGAGAAACAGATATCACAAGGCCATCTGAAACTACTCTGACGACTAGAAAGACTAGTTTGTCATCTCGAGAGACTAGCTTCTTTTCTCCAACTCTTGTGACTGTGAGAAAGACTTACAAAATCCAAAAACCCGAACAGATAGATATAAGCGCATTTCAGGATATACCATTTTTAAGTAGAATAAGCATCCGTTACTACAAGAGACAAGAACAGGGCCAACCTTTTTGTAAAAGAAAGTGTTGAAGAAATGACATTTCAAAAACTTATTTGGCTCTCTTTTCTCTCTTTCTTTCAGCAGCTCAAGGTACACATTTATGACCTGAAAACAATTAACATGTCAACATATCTGGAAAAAAGCTACGAAATCATAGGAATCAACATGGTCCAAATAAATAACCATCATATCTTGGATTCACGTGTCAGTTACTTGGCTATATGATACAAACAAAGGAAAACGATGCCATCCCAACTGTCACCTCATCATTCAACCACATGCAAGGTGCAAGGCATTGTAGAATTTCTCCACTGATATCAATATTTGAATTATCATGAGTGACTAGTAACCTCCTCCTGCAAGACCAAATATAGCTCATGTTAATTTAACAACTAACAACAGCACCAATTTAGGCACCAAATTAACATGTTCGTCAAATCCTACCGATTGCCGGCCGAAAGGGCATGCTTTACCTCGTCCTCCTCCTCCTTGGTGAGGGCAGTAAAAGGTTCATGAGGTATCTCCTGAAAACCATCAATAGATTTTCCATTAATTGAAGTAACAGCAAATCACACTATCTCCATTTTCCAAAAAAAAATTACTTGCCTCACTTCTAAAACAAGAACACTACAAAAATGTTGGATAACCATAAAATACTCATGATGACTAACGAATTAATGCTATAGAGCAACCAATAACTACATAAAAATGAAGGAAAAGACAATTCACCTCCACCAATTTCTCCACTGGTTTCTTCACAGGCCGTAACAGCTTAAGCAAACTCCACCTTTCCTCATTCAATTTAATCTCAAACGCCAAATCTAACAACCTTGTACTCCTCCTCACACTCTCAAGCAATTTCTTATAAACCCCAACACTTGATACATCCACTTCACGGTCCGCTACCGACAAACCCGTAAAGTTCCTACCATTCTCAACCTCCATATTCCCATTCATAGTAACAACTGATCGTTCCTCAGCACCCTTCACATCATTATCAACCCCGTCCACAAGTCTAAATCTCTCTTTCCTTCCACTTTGTTCAATAACTTCAATCTCTTCAATACTCGAATCCTCTGTGAGCACCTCCTTTCCAGGCTTTGGTGCCTCATAATCAACATCAACTGCTTCCTTCTCTTTAACCAAATACCTAAATGCGCCAATTGCTTTTCTCTTGGCAAAATCCAACTTCTTACTCAAGAAATGACCCATATCATCACCACTTGACCTCTCTGCATCACTATGATCACTGGTTCTCGGCCTCGACAACCCAAACTTGAGCTTTCTACAAGGAGCATGAACTTCACGGCGGAACTTGGCCGTCGACTCCGGGTACCGGGAGATTCTAGAAACCGTACTATTGGAGGAGCTCGGGGTTTTGTACGAAGTCTGACGCATTAGTGAGAATCTGAGCTTCTTCGGAACGTGATGAAAATCCGGAGAATCTGAAAACAGAAAGGAGTCTCGCTTTCGGTTGCTGGTTATAGCACCCATTTAGAGACAAACCCAAAGCTCAAAACCAACCCATAACCTTCTAACCGTCTACTCTGAAATCCAAAACTCGAACACATGTACTTTTGAATGACAACTGACATTCAATCAATTTCAGGAAATTAGCCTTTGTTTGGATTGAAAGAAAGCAAGGGAAAAGAAAGGAAGGGAATTGTATTTCTCTTTATTTCTATTGTTTGGACAAAAATAAGACAAAAGAAAGGGAGAGAATGAAGAAGAATAGAGGAGAAATTTGGTCCAAATATATTTCCCACCAAATTGGTGAGAAAGGAGGGGAAATGGAAGATAAGGAGTGGAAATGACATTCTCAACCACAATTTACTTCCATAACAAAATAATAATCAATAGCATATAGGTCTTAAAAATTTTTCTTCCATTCAATTTCTTCCTTTGGTAAATTAGGGAAATAAACAAGAGAAAAGAAATCATACTTCTCTTCCAGTCTTTTCTCATCATTTCTTCTCAATATTTCTTTTCTTTTCCCCTGTACAACTAAGGAACCAAACAAAGGCTTAGGGAATACTTTCAAGAGAGATAAACCCTTGAGTATCAATTTGGGCTCGCTCAATTAGGGTTTTGTTAGAGAGGATGCGCTACTTCAATTTCGATTTCGGAGCATAATCCGTCACTGATTTTAAATGGAAGAAAAGGGAGGGACTTTCCGGGAAAATTTACTAGTTTCCGAGCAAAAATAGGCGCTTGTTTGCTCCCGAAGTGAAATCGACTTTGGCTTAGTGAGTAGTGACACTGTCGAATTGAAATTTATTTTTTAAAAATGGAGCTAAAAATTAAACTAATAAAATAAGAAATTTAAAATTTTAATTAGTATTAAATTATTATAAATTTGATTTAAAATTAAATATAATTTTAAAAAATTATCTGAAAAACTAAAATTTAACTAAAAGATAAAATATAATTATTAAAGTAAATTAAGCTAAAAATTAACTAGTTTAAGATTCTCAATATTCAATTTTTTAATTATTAAAATTAAATTTTTTACTCTTTAAAAAATGTCTACATCTCTAATAAAATTTTGAAAACAAAGAGAATAAGATAATAGAAAATCCAAAATTTGACACCGAATTAATATTTTTTGCTTAAATTTTAGAATAAATTAACATATATTTAAATCTGAAAGATTTGAGGTTTAATTTTACTAAACAATCCGACTCCACTTTAAAAGAATGTCGTTTTGATTTTAAATTTAAGAAACAGATGCTAGGTTATTAATATGGTGTCATTTTAGATAGTTCAGACGAATTCGAATCGCGCAATTTAAACCCGATCAACCCAACTTCAGATCAAATTCGAGCCACATGGCTTAGAGTATGATGCCTTTTTTCAGACGATTTATGTAAGTTCGAACAAGCCTTCTTGTCCTGTTATTCTTTGTGGGACCAAATCTTCGCTGCCCACGCCCATAATCCTGTGCTAACTCTGTTCCAGACGATCTCATTCACATATGTACGGATAGAATCGTCTAGAACAGAATTAGCACAAAGTTATAGGTACAGAAGATATTGTTCCATTCTTTATTATCCTAGTCTGTTTGACCTGCCGAGACTAAAGAAAAAACCAAGCATTATTTTGAAAATATACATGTAGCAAGAAGTTCCTTGCCTTATTCAGATATCACGATTTAAATCCGATCAACCTTTGGACAAGATTTGAACCACACGACCTTAAGCTTGACGGATCATCACCCCAAACTGGAGCCTCGACCTTAGGAGGTTCAGGCCAAAATGGCGAGAACTCAGCTCGACATAGCCTATTGCCAAGTATACTTGAGAGCAATATTTCTTCATCTAACTCGAAATAGTAAGATAAAAGAGACTCGTACCTGTCTTTTATTTTTCTATCAATTTCTAATTTTACTCTTATCTGCCAATCTGATAATATTATAAGATAAAGTGAGGTTCCTTCCCTTATTATCGTAAGTACCCATTATTACACATCTAAATAGTTTTACAAGTTCTGGAATGCTAAATCATAGTGTTATAAATATTGAATTTATAGTTTAAAATAACATACAAATTATTTTTAACACTATAATTTGCACTACAGATGTAATATAATTACATTTACGTGAATTATTTAAACAAAGTTGATTATCACATCCCCTATATTAGGTTGCACTACCAAATAAATATCAGAAATCCCAATTAGAGGCCAATTCTCATTTCCAGCCATAACAAACCTGAGTCTAGTTAATAGCACACTTTTCCTTCTTCTTTTTTTAAATATCGGTAGAACGGGTGCGCACCAACTAATTGGTAGACTATACGCAATAATCCGTAAATCATGTGTTTCGATTAATAACACACATTGTTATGATATGAACAGTTGATGTGAAATCTAGTTTCATGCAATGTATGATGCTTACAATGCCTCTTTGTATGTATACACATGTCTAAAGCCAGAGAAGAAGGTGTGTGCCTGTTTTGCAGCCTCCAGTAATCAATATCCTTGGACAGATCTCTCCCAACTTAGTGGTTTCCTCTGAATCAGAAAAATAAGTGAGTGGTGAACTCAAGGATTGCATAAAAACAAATAAGATATTTTCACAGCCCAGACTACCTTTTTGGTTTTATACAAGCTGCACTACAGCAGCTACTCGTAAGGTTCCATTTTGAAGAAGATCAGCGAGCTCATCGAATAATATGGCAGTACGCCAGCCCCATCCCTTGGGAGCTTTTGGTAGAAGGGTTCCTCTTTGCTTAAAGCTCCCAAACACCATGACTTCTCTCTTTGACGGACAAATCAACTATAATGTCAAGAGAATAACTGCCCCTTAGAGGAATAACTCACTTGTAAAGCTAAGGTGGAGCCAGGTAAACTACTGCATCAAAAGCTATTTGGATTACGAACAACTTTACCTGATAACGAGCGGTAACCTTTTCACGAGTGTCCACATACAAATGGACCTGAATTGAGGGATAAGTTTAGGTAAGAAATAAGCTTAACCTGAGAACAGACTGGAGTTTTCATCATGGCACGTAGAAATATATTGTATTCAGCATCTTGTTGGGCAGTATAATGTCACGGATGGGAATGGTACGAAAGAGTGGGAAAGAAAACAGAAAGAAAAGCAGGGAGGAAATGATAAAGGAATATGAAGTCAAACGTGATATCAAAATTCAAACCAAATGCTGATTTGCCATGGTTGAGGCTAACCTTTCTATGGGAATCAGTGATCTCTGCCTTTCTCCGGTGAAGAAAAAGTCCTGAAATATCAGGAAGCATTTCTAATATCAGATCTAATCAACAAAAACATAGTGTTCCTCAAAAGGATATCTTGTTTTCAACTCTGCAAAAGAAAAAGAAAACAGAAATGCTGAATGCTACCAAGAGTTCTGCGTCCTTGGGGATCTTCATCATTGAAGGCCTGGACGCTCACCTGCAACCATAGCTCAATCCCATAAATTTCATAAGAGTTTGAAACAAATGACTAATCAAAAGAGCAGTTAATATTTCAGACCTTCCACAGTGAACCGGCATAAAAATATTCTGGAGAATGCTTGACTTGTCCGTCACTGAGTCTATGCACATCACCAAATTCAACCCTGTGAAAGTAGCATTCAATCCACAAAAAGATTTGTGAGGCTCTTACAAGTGCACAAATTGCTTTAAAAAGCAAATGAAAAGCAATTGTAAAGTTCGCAATATAGTGGACAATAGTAGTTCACCAAAATCATTAAGACCAATTCTTGAGCATAATTCAAGGGTGTGGTTACAGAACTAAATTTGCATACAAGGAACGGCTTCAAACTGAATTGTAATGACAGAATATAGAGCATAGACTGTAACCAGACATATTCAGAAGGGACTAATGAGGAATTCCATTATCTAATGCATTAATCAACAGTCTGAAATCTTCTTTGGGTGGCGTCATCCAATAGATAATCTTAAATTTTGCAAAAAAGTAAGCAGCTCAAAGAACACTCACCCAAATCGAAACGGAGGGAAATGATTTAAAGGAGTTTTCATATCTAGAGATATTGAAGGACTGTTTGTATTTTCCCACTCTATTCCCATAGAATGTTCTTGTGACTCCAGCATCTGAACAGCAATACCACTGGTACTCGTTGCTGAACTAGATGTCTCAGGGATTCTTTCTTGCATATCTGTCTCATACTCTCTTACCATAGGCTCTCCATGGACATTACCTGCAATGTTTCCTCCTTGACTCAATCCAACCAGTGCTGTTAACCCGTCTCCAGATAAATCTCCATTGTTGTCAGTTCTACTCTCTGAATCATCATTAGCAAGAGCCTGTTGGCAATTTCGGCTACCCATACCGAAGGGCACACGTGAGAAGACAAAGCGTGTTGGGGGCCAAGCAGTAGCTGGTACAAATGTGGTTCCTCGTCCAATACCAGCAAGGCCATCAATGGGTCCCCTAACATGAACTCGAACAGGCCTAAAGAGGCCATTTCCCCCACCTTGAGCAGAATCAGCAACATATACACTTCCCATGTTTCCAGGAGAAATGTGCTCGCGGTCTTGTGGATAATAACCTGTATTACCAACACCATTCACAAATGCAAAAGGTTGCCTGCAGGTGCAGGCTGCACTAGTGAAGCAGCAATTTTTGCATGTGTCAGCACCAATTTCTTGTACCCTCTGACTTAATAGCATCTATAAAATAGCCACGAGAATGAAGGAATCAATCTTCTCATCAAATAGACGAATACTAGCAATTATGTAATACTTGCAGGAGGACATAAGGACAATCACATTTGCCAGATGAAGAAAAAAAACAGTTTGACTGACAAACAGCAGTACTTTGAGAGACTCAATAAGTATACGGTGAAATAAGAACCTCATTGGAGCATAACAACCACTGAGTTTCTGAATGCTGTATCAGAACTATAAATTTATCATTCCCTTTACATTCATTGCATGATAAGAGGAAAAGAACTAATCTAGCAAAGCTTTTCAGGCTAATGCACAGATAAAATTGTCAGATAGTATCAAGAATGACATGTCAAAAGATCTAGTGGGTTAGATAACTTTAGGATGAAACACAAATCAAATGTCAAGATAAAAAACGGTTGGTTTTTGCAGACTGTATTAGAATTATGAACCTCCACCAACACCCACGCCCAAAATAAGGGAATAATAAGAGGAAAAAATGCATTATGAAAACACAAGACAATATAGAAGCAACTAAACCTGCAACCAAAGACCATCATTCACTGCTTTGCAGGGAAAACCTAGCTCCTCAAGCTGCTTTCTCACATTCAGAAGTGCCTCAAAGGACATGTTGCAATATAGAAGAGAACCCCCTTCAAATATAGTAACAAAACCATCGCTGTCCTCCCCACTAATGCCACAGTTCCCTCTAGCATAACCTTTTACTTGTCTTTTACCTACTACTCGACCACCCCATGATAGAGGAGATACACATCTCCCCCAATCATTGGGTATTTGTGAACTGGAAGATGGATCCCCAGGATTGCAATGCCTGAGTTGGTCACCAGAAAGCCAAGTATTATTATTCAATTCGTATGAACCTTCTTCAGATGGCCCCTCCATAGCCACTCCAGGGATCCCTAGAGCACTAGTCCCAACACCATTTGACATCTCAATATAAGGACATGGGGTCTTATAACGATTAATTTCTGAAAACAAGTTGCTGGGTGATGAAGATTGTTCCACCCTACAGGGATTAGAGGTGCCCGAATTTGATTGAATGCACATTACTTGCTGAACCTGTTCAGAATCAGGAGCCCCTGTTTGGAAACCAACCACACAATCAACAAGCTCAATTTTTTCGTTCGGAGCTGCATGGCCCTCTACATCATCCTTTAAGTTTAAGGATCCAAATTCAGACTCCAACCTCTTATTAGAGAAATTATTGACAAAAGTTATTCCCTTTGTCTTATAAGAATCAGAATGAATACCCATACCCATCTCAGAACTGGAGCTTCCTTGATCAGGATGCTCATTCTTGCAAAAAGCACATTTGGCAAGAAGTGCATAGAGTGCCAATTCAAACCTTTTAACAAAAAAATAGAGATGTGAATTTATGCAACTCATACAGACTTCAACAGCATCAAAAATATCAAATTCAGCGACTTCCTCGACCTGTTACCTTTTTTCTTCACTCGGTACCCACAATTCATTGGATGTCAGCAATGCATGCAGGGTTTGAGATGAAAGTTTAGGAAGCACCTATCACAATCAACACAAGCCCTGATGAGAATATGCAACAATTGATCGAGTACCAAAAACACAACAGAAAGACACACTCGTAGCTCCACCGTAAACAACTCCACAAAATGAATATAAGAAATAAACTGAATATCACCTCTTTCAACTCCCTAGCACCACTTTGACAAAGATAACCCCAACAAGCATTTCTAACACGCTCTCCATGTATTCCATAATCTTGATTCTCAGCAAATACCTACAGTCCAAATAGCCAAACACCAAAAGCAAAATTTACAAGCTCTCCTACACACCAAAATTAAAGAGAAACACTTGAACTGAACCTGATATGCCAAAAAATTGGAAGCCCAGAGCTCAGATATGATAAAATCAGTGCAAATTGCACACAAATCCTGCACCAAAAACCAAAATCAGATCATCAAAACAACACAATACATGCACCCTGTTCTTTGAGAGCCTAGGTACCTGAAGGTCAAGAAACGACGCCGCAGCCAAAACGCGAAACGCATTGTTATCGTTAAGCTTAGGGTGATGTCCGTACAAATAGGATAAGGCCATCGCGATTGCTTCAGAGTTGACATTCTTATCATCGACATGCAGAGTGACAACCGGTGAGCTCGCTTCCTTCCACGGCCCCTGAAGCATGTTCCTAGAAACAGAAACCTAATTAAACACTGCTACTAGCATAAAATTCAGAGCGGATTCAAATCCATCTAGGAAAACGCAGAGATCGGTGTTATGGGACCTGAAGTAGGAGCTCCGGGAGAGGATGAGGCGGTGGAGGTGGTACTTGGAGTCGATGGCGGCAATGATGATGTCGGAGAAAGCACCGGCATTGAAGCCTTCGACTTGGATGTGATCGCACAGGGAGGTGAGGTTGCAGTCCAGTGCCCGGAGGTCGCCGGAGCTCCGGTCGTTTTCGGCGCGTTGCGACGGCATGTTTAACTGGTGTGGACCCAAGGCTCGGGTTTTGGGATACTGGAGCTCCATTAGGGGATACGACGACTTGTCGTTTCTAGAGTGGAGTAACGCAGAAGAAGAAGAAGGCGAAGAAGACGACGGGACACATTGCAGTCTAGCGGTCAAACTGATAATGGGAACTTAAAACGCTGCGTTTTGGAACTTCTTATTGGTTTTTATCGGGCTCACATCTACTTAATACATTGGGCTTACGCAAAGTCCGATGTAAACCCTTCTCTTACTTATTAACAATAAACTTTAGGATTCTAATTTTTAAATTTTAAAAGTTGAATTTAAGTTATATCATCATCATCACCTAGTTTGAAATCCCACAATGAAGTAGAATCTGGGGAGGTCTGATAATACGCAGCCTTACCCCTACATAATAGAGAGGCTGTTTCCGGTAAACCCACATGCAAATGAGACAATAATAAGAGTGATGCATGGTACAAAGAGTAAAAGCACAACTAATATAGTAAAATATTAAGTCGATAAAATTTACACAAAGTATATAATAATAAAAAATAAATAAAATAAAAATAAATAAATAAATAAAAATAATATATATATATATATATATGCACACCACTAAATTAAATAGATAGATAAAGAGATACCTATACCACGATAGTATTAATACTATTATAATAATAACAAAAAAAGTTAGTGCTAAAAACAAAAGCCAAATCGTAAAATTACATAAAAACTTGCAAAGTATACTAAAACTTGACTGAAATGAGCCTGCAAATGAGGTTCAGGAAGTTAAATCACGCTTGCCAAAACATAAATTTGCAGAGAAAATATAATATAAAAGGTGCGATTTTAAGTTATATATAAGAGATAAAAAGAAATACTAAAAAAAGGTTAAAATACATAAAATAAAAATATTAAACAAAGATTTAATATGTTATTAAAATTGTGTAAAAAGGATAAAATTTATAATATGAGTTTTAATATATCTTAAGCAGAACAAAAGCATTCATAATTATAATACATATTAATCTTAAAAAGTGAATTCGTAAAATGGCAAAAAGATTCGAGCGCAGTTCGGTCTTACTGATAAATCATGTCTTATATCTCATTCAATTAGAAATGATATCAAATTAGGTATCCTGTCGGAATAATTCAACTCAACCTCTATTTAGTTGAGTTTATGCCATTAGAGCTTTTTTCTGTAGATATTTTTTGGGATGAACTTTTCTAAGAAATCAGTTAACTATTTGGCTATCATTTAAAAAAGAACTTTTTTGAAAAAGTTTTATACAGAATACTATTTGGTAACATAAAAATAAAAAACACTTTTAATTTTAACCATATTTTATTTTGTAATAAAAATTATTTATGCATATAAAAATAATTTAAAGTATATTAAACAATATGCAAATCACAAGGTAAATAATATTATATAAATATCAAAATAAATATTCAAGTTTAGTAAATAGTTAAATAAATAATAAACGGGAAGATGAATTTGTAAGTGTTGTGGAAATTATGTGTAAAATATAAGGACAAAAAAGACTAAAAAATATGTTCATTAATTGATTTGAAAAATTCACCTGAAAAACGTTTTTTGAGAAACTCCAAATTTGAGCTTATTAAAAAGCTATATTTTAGCTACCAAAAAAGTGATATTTATTAAATAAGTAGTTTTTTATTTCACTGTCAAACACCAATTTTTCATTAAAAAAAGATTTTTTTGGTAAAAAAGAACTTATTAGCCTCCTAAAACTCCATTCAAATTGGCACTCAATCTCCTAAAACGCGATTTGAATTTGACTCAAAACTTAATTAAGCCGTTTAAAACGATATTATTTTGAGACAATATGCATGAGCTACTTAAAATGTCAAGTTGAACCTAGAGTAGATTTGTAACATTCCGTTATTTATGTTGAGACTATAATTATAAATATGAGAGATTATTAAGAAATTAGAAAGTGCATTACATGCTCATGCACAATATAGCATACACATACACGTGAATAGTTAATTTTACAAATGAAAATGAATGTACATGCATTCATTGACATTTTTTGGGTATAACTGTTTATAAATGTGTTTATATTGAGAATTGTAGTTCTTATATGTTGAAAACTGATTTGGAGAGTGTATTTATTGATTTAGAATTTTTGATAAATTTTAGAAAATTTTGGGATAATTTTTGGACTAAAAAAAATGTCCAGCGACAAGACAATTAATAAATGCCTGTCAAATAGCAATAGAAATTTTGATAAATGATTATAAGATTTATTGACAAGTGTCAATAAAAATTTGGGAGACAATTATAGTAGAAATTGGAATTGATTGACTAGTTTAAATCAATGGGAATTGGACATGTGTCACTTGCCAAACCATGTCCTCACTCCCACGATGCTTTCATTTAAATGAAAGACCATTAAAGGTATTGCATTTTGGCCTTCTTCTTCTTTATTTTCGTAGCTTCTTCTTCTTCTCTTCTTCTCCTTCACGATTCTTGACTCACCCAAACCTCCATCAAGTTACATCTTGCTTCCATCTTTCACTTGCTACTCTCACATATCATCTTCTTCAATTTGCCACAAGAAAAACCTATCCTTACGTCCTTCAAGATGATGATCGTGTGATGCTTGGAAGCTAGGGCTAAGTGTTGTTTTTGAAGAATTGAAGCTAAACTAAGTAAGTTATGCTTTAAATGTCAATGCCACGGGTATGGTTAAATTAAGCTAGAATGATAATGATGAGTAAATTGAGATTTAATGGCTTGGTTATGCAATGTTCATGTAAGTGTCGTGGGTGATGAAAAATTTATGTAAATGTCATGTTTTTGGATATGTAGGATGAGTAATAATTCATATATTATTATAGATATGTTTTTGAGGTAAAATGATCATCAAATGGTGTTGGAAGAGTGCAGAAAATTATTGATGAATAGGAAAATATATGTGCTTTGTTTTTGGTTAATGATCAAATATAGATCATGAATTGATTTGTGAATGATATTGAATTAAAATAGAGTTGAGAATGAGGAGTAGACGGAGTAAAAAAGGTGATCTTTGTGTGAGTTGTGTTAGAGTAAGATCTAGAAATAAAATTAGTAGTTGATATGGAAAATGTAGCAGCAACATGATCTCTAAGTATGCTTAGGTGTTTTAGATATAACTTTTTCTCTAGTTATTAAAATGAGATGATTTTTAATTTAGATTAAACGAAAGACATATAGCTACATTTCTTAGTAAGAGAATTAATTTAAATTCTGTCTTTAAAAGTCTCAAATTTTGACATAAAATTGGGAACTAAGTGCAGCAAAATTTGTGGATGAATGTATATGTTGTATTCTGTTTTGAGTGAATGAGAATGTTTTTTATTTTTTGAGTGTTTATGAACAAATAGGGAATAGGAATTGTGTATGGATGATGTTGAGCTAAAAGTGAGGTTTACATGAAGAAGTTAGCAACTTTTGAATATGAATTGCTTGATACTTAGGAATAAGAAATGTTATGGAAAAAGGATAGGAATTATGAATGATGAGATGTAGTTGAATATGACGAATCAAATGAGTTTAGAGTTGAGACTTTAATGAAATCTAATTGGTGTTTGAGTTGTTATGAAGTGATATTGCATTAGAAGAGGTGAATTTGGGAAGATAATGAGTGAAAGTGATGTTAGTATGGATGTAGGAACCATTGGAGATGCTTTGGAGGGGCTTATATTTCACCAATATCCGTTAGACGGACATTAGGTCCATTAAACGGACCTTCTCTGGTCTGTAAGGACCCCCAGCCTCCCCCATGTCCGTTAAATGGACATTAAGTCCGTTAACAGACCTTCACGGGGTTGGAACTGTGTATGTCCGTTAGGTGAAGGCGCATGTACGTTTAACAGACATATACTGTACACCTTCAGAAATTTGCAATTTTGACCTTCTAAATGGCATAATCTCTCTTCAGAGTCTTCACAAAAGTTGTATATTTCAAAGTTATTTTTGAAACCATCCTAAAATGTCCTCAATCAGACATCTATAGGGAAAGTTAGGCGAATTGTCCCAAAATAGGTATAATATGATTGAGGATATAATCATGTTTGATTCTTTTGACCATAACTTCACCATCCGACCTTCAAATGAAATTATTTTTGAACCAATAGATTTCTAACACATTTTTCTATCTCTCCATAAAAATTAGTAGCATTATAAATTTATTTGAAAAAGTTTTATTGAAGGAAAGTGAGGGAATCTGTTGGAATAGTATGAACTGGTATGATTCCATTGAACATGCTTGGGTACTTCAGTTATATCTTGATCTTTAGTCATCCAAATGAGATGATTTTTTATTTGAAGTAAACGAGAGAAATAGGGCTACAAATTACATGAAGAAGTCGAATTTTGATACGGTCTCTAAGACTTTCAAGTTCTGGCTGGAAATTAAGTATATTGTACTGTTTCGGTATAAGAACAGTAGATCCGAAATTCAGTTTTTGGAAAAAATTGAAAGTGATTCAATGAGTTATAAATTGTGATTTCAATGGTTTTATTGAGGTATAAACCTAAGTATAAAGTATACTTAGGTGAGTTTCAAGATATAATGGATTATGTGATGAGGAAAATGAAAAAATACTTGGGATTGTCAACGCATTGTAAATATTTCATTGCATACATGTACATTATTAAACACTTATAATTGTACAAATTATGCTATGTGTATATTACTTGTTATAGAAGAGCAACTGGAATATCAACCTTTAAACGTTGTCGGAACTTCCAGGAGTTAGCTTCAGGAGCGATTTGTGAGTAACATAAACGGTATCACTCAATTAATTGTTTGCTTTATATTATGCTTGAATTATTAAATGAATGTGAATTGATTGTGTTAATTCTGGACAATGAAGGTCCGATGATTGTGATATATGAATGAGATATTGAAGTGTTATTTGTATATGAATGTGACAAACTAAATATTTCATGACATGATTTAATCGTGAGAGATGCATTCCATACATGAACGTATGATCAGATAATGAGAGTTGTGACTTGAGTAGCCATCAGAAACAAGCTTAAAGCTCCAAATGTGAATAAGAGCCAAAGGCTCACAAAGTAAAATGAGCCCTGTATCTCCAATGGATAAGGAATAGTATGAATGAACCCCGTATCCACAATAGATACGAGATAGTTAGGCACTCGGTCACAACAATATAATAATTGACAAGGAATCACATGAGCATTTCATATGTATTTTATAAAGTATGCTTGACTGATTGAAATGCAAAATTGTTTACTTTTGAGTGAGAATGTGATATGTGATCAATTATGCAAAGTTGTAAAATATATGTTATATGTAATGACGTAATGTATGAATTGAGTTAACCATCGATGATGGTTACCTCATTGAGTTCACAAAACTCACTAAAATTGGACGTTGACTTTTCAAAACTGAGAGCCGACTCTAGTTATTGAGAGACGCTACAAGCAGTGTAGACTTGTGAATTAGGAAGATAAGTCATGACTCAAAAGTCGGTCAGCTGAGTTTTTGACAGATTAGATAGATTTTGTGTATTTCCTCTTTCATGTAGCATTTTTGTATTAGGTTATGATGCTGTACATATAGGAAATGTTGAAAGATATATTATAGACCTTCGATTTTTATGAAATAAAATGAGAAAATTATGAATTTTAAAATATTGTGAATTTCTTAATGGCGTTCATAAAAGAATAAGATATATGATGTCATATAAAGTGAATGTTGTGATAGATCGTAGCGCGCCATTATCATAAGTTATATATTAGAATGTCCTAAGGGCGTCCCGATATATACCCTAGAGTAAGGGACGCTATATGATTGAACCTAAGTCGTTGACTTCGAATCGATTCATAATGGATCGAAACCTTTTTGCCAAATCTACAGCTTATAGCTCAATTTGAGAATATGATGTAAAACTCTAATTTGAGTTTGGTTTGGAAAATAAATATTTTATTTTAATAAATAAGCTTGAACTTTTCGATTATATTCGAATTTTGAAGTTTAAACAAATTTAATTCAATTCTATCCATTCAAATTGACTCGTGGTTGAATATGGGGTTCATAAACAAGTACACAACAGCCACGAAGAATCCTACTAACATTTGACCGTTAGCCGAAAAGCGCCGACGTAACGGCTCTTTCCTTTCGAAATTTAAACTTGGATAAGACGAACACAAAAGTTTGCCCACTCTCTCTCTCTCTGTCTCTCTCTTGCACACATTGTTTTGAAAAATCGCAGAACTCAGGGTTGATTGATCTGATTTGCTCTCTCGTCGACAAGAAGAAAATGGCATTGAGACCTATAGATAATGCTCTACCACTAGCCCTAGAGAGGCCCAAAAAGCAAGTCAAAGTCTCGGCTCCGATTCACAAACAGCAACCGGAGTTTGGCGTCATTGTCAATGACGAAAACCAGGCACCACCACCGTCAGCGGAGTCCGCCTTTGATTATATCTCTTCAGAAGACCTCAAATCGATAACGGACCCTGAGTCCAAGATCCAAGTAACTTTTCTCTCTGGCCCTGAAGATGGGTCTCTTTAGTTCTACAGATCAAATGTTGTACTTGATGGCCAGGCTGACCCTTGAAAATATTTCAAATTTTAGTGTCTGATTGAAGGATTAGATTCTAAGGATTGGACAAAGGTTTGCGAATCATTGAATAATGCTAGGCGGTTTGCAATTCATCACTCATCTCTCTTGCTTCCGATCCTGTAAGACTTTCTTTTCCTCTAATCTCCCAGTTCATGAGGGTTTGAAGCTGTTTGTGTTTTTTTTTGGTAGTGGGTGTTGCTAAAGATCGACACTTTATGAGTTTTGTGTAGGGAAAAGGTGATTGTGGTGGTGGTAAAGGCCATGAAGAACCCTAGAAGTGCTCTGTGCAAGACTGCAATCATGACTTCTTCTGATATTTTCAATGCTTTTAGTGACAAATTGCTCGACTCCATGACTGATGCATTTGATAACTTGGTATACATACGGACACACCAATTCCATCTCTGTTCCCTTCAACTTTCTATTTCTTTCCTTTCCTACTTTTGATTTTGATTCTATCTTCACATGCGTGTGTATGTGTGTGGTTCTACAGCTACTGCAGCTTCTGCTCAAAGCTTCTCAGGACAAACGTTTTGTATGTGAAGAAGCTGACCGAGCACTCAACAGAATGGTGAATTCCATGAATCCTCTGCCTCTTCTTCGCAAGCTCCATGCTTATGTCAGCCACGCCAACCCTAGAGTCAGGGCCAAAGCCGCCGTATCCATCTCCCATTCCATCGCTAAAACGGTAAAGTTTCATTAAAAAGTTTTGAGTCTTTGCACGGTCAAAATCGTGAGTTTGTGGGATCTCAAATGTGATGAGAAATCTATGGTGGTGTGTGTTTCAGGGGTTGGAAGGAATGGAAGAGATTGGGTTGGTTTTGCTGGTTCGAATGGCTGCAGAGTTGTTGAATGATAGGTTGCCTGAGGCTAGAGAGGCGGCGAGGAACATCGTGAATTCTGTATATGAATCATATGAACCTAGAAATGAAGAAGAACAGAAGCAGGAGTCTTGGCAAAGTTTCTGCCAAACCAATTTGCCAGCAATTCATGCTCAGTCTCTGATCAAAATCGTGTCTTCAATGTAGGGGTTTCTGTGATACTGATCTAGGCTTAGACAGTAGAGTTCAATCATGTAAATTCTGCTTTTTTACATGATTATTCGCAAATTACAGTCCTATGTTTCCCTCATTGTAATAAAAGAGTATCAGACTTGTACTGAATTTATTAAAAACTTCCATAGATTGGTATCAAATTATATTTGATTGATTTCAAGTTCAGGCTCCGTAGGGTTTAGATACGGCATGATCCGAGCTATAGTCAACTTGAAGTGCAAAACATCAACCAGATCTTCCATAGATTTGTGAAGACATTATCATATGTAAGTAATCTGTGTATGCTTCTCTAGAGGCAAACAGAAACTGTTAAAAATGTCCATATATGTTAAGGCTTACTTGCATACGTTGTGTTAATTCAGTTAAAGTATAAGAAAAAGCTTTCCAATTAAACACTGATGGGGCCAGCAATCATACTGCTTGCACAGCGACTGCAGGTGGCCTTTTACGCGACAGCAATTGGCTGGGCGGCTTTACTCAAAACCTGAGTTGGTGCACTCCACTGTCTGCCAAACTATGGAGAGTCTTCACCGGCCTCTCACACGCCTGGCAACTGGGTTTTCGCCACATTGAGCTGGAGGTGGATTCGATCGCAGTACACACCCTGCTCACTTCAACTGCACGTCGCACTCAGGCGGCCAATCCTATTGTCCTGGCCATACACGCGTTACTTTTCCACAATTGGTCTGTTGCGCATTGACACGTCTACCGAGAAAGTAACAGATGCGCAGATTGGTTGGCCTCCCAAACGGCTCACTTCAATGTTGGGGTTACTTTTTTTGACTCGACACCCTCCGGATGCCACCATTTCCTCGTTGAGGATCTGTTAGGGATCGGTGTCCCTCGCACTGTTTTGTAATTAATTTCGGCTTTTCCTTTTAAACCAAAAAAAAAAAGAAGCTTTCCATATAATGGGAAGGTGTCTTTTAACTCTAGCCTAAAATTTGGGGATCAGATCCTCTGGTCCATTTTTTGTGTATCTATTCTGTGCCATTGTATCTGACCCATCCATTTATGTGGGTTTCACGTAAATGAATGAGTCAGATACAATGGCACATAATAGGTACATAAAAAATGAACCAGAGGATCTGACACCTAAAGATTATTTTTTCTATTTAACTAATTCTAAAGAGCCCTTAATTTTTAAAAATATAAAAAACTCTTATCTAATTTTAATTTTTCAAATATATATATTTTTGTTAAAGAATAATGATAAAACATATGATATTTACAAACCAATTAAATATTGATAACTCAAATATCTAATTTAATTAGTATAAATTATTGATTTGATTGGATTTAATTAATTTAAGTTGTATTGAATTGTCGTATTAATAATTTTTGAGTGTATTATTATTATTTTGGATAGAAAATTAGAAATATAAAATTTTTATCAAAAGAACTAAAAATTATAATTTTTTATAATTAAAAATTATATATGTTTAAAATTAATTATATCATAGAAGAAGAAACTAATGAGTGATGAGCAATGACATTATGACTGTCACTCTCTTGCTTTTTTTATTATTTGTAATTAGAAAATGAAGCAACAAACAGCCACCTTGAGTCTGGTTGTGGCTCTCCGAGTTGCCACACCAACCTAAGACTTTCATGTCTTCTTGTTGATCCAAACGTCCAATCTACCTCCACGCAAGTATGAGACCAGACACCAGAGACAGACATAGAGTCTCCAGACAAAACCTAAACACCCCATCCATTTGAAATGTCATTCACCTTTGTCAGATGAGTCCAAAAAGGTATCTTTCTCTATGAGACAAAAAACCTATCTGATATACCAAAGCCTATTCACCTCGAACTTCGCTACGCTACTATCACCTTATCCCCCCAAAGGCCCAAACTCTCACCCAACCATAACAACCACCATTAACAAAGCCTTTGGATGTTTCTGTCAGAAACTCTTCACCCACCTTCATGCTTTGACATATGTTAATGTGTTTCTAAGAAAAAGAGAAGTGTTTTGAAGTCATGGCCTCCAAGCCCTTTGTGCCTCTTTCCTCTACACAAAGACCTTCACTTTCCAGCTCATTTCCACCACCTACAGGTTCATTTCCTATCCGAGCTCGCGTTAGTATTGATGATGATGATGATGATTCTGGTTCTGAATTCCATGTTCATGAAACTGATAACACTGACACTGATACTAGTAGTGTCGATGGTGGGTTTGAGTCCGAGGAGTTTGCGAGTGGTGAAGAGTTGGCAAGTGGTGAGGAGTTTGACACTGCATCGGAGAGGGCATTTCCAGGAGACCCAGATGAGGAAAACCAGGTAGGAAATGGTTTTGTTGATAAATATCCAATCTTTGGGCTTTCTGTGAAGTGCGCAGATGGGGAAATTTCAGAAAATGAGGTTATAGGAGAGGAGGAGGAGAGTGATGATATTGATGAAAATAACTATACCATGGAATTGAATTCGCAGCAAGTTAGGCCCTTTGCTCAGGTATCGATGGATGATGATGAATTTGATGAGTTGGTTGGAGATGAATCAATGGAAAGTGATTCTGATGATGGAAAATCTTCAGGCCTTGTTAAGCTTCCTAGTTTTGGAGCTCTGGAGAGGGTTCACAGTGCGCCTAGAATTAAGCTGTCGGATATTGATGAGGATGAGTTGTTGACAAAGGGAGATTCTTCTCTTGGCAATCAATCCGTGTCACCACTGGAAGTTGATAACGAGGACTTTGCTTTGGATAAAAACTCTGGAGCTGTTAATGATGTTTCAGGTTCTGATGTTAACACAATTGGAGTAAAGGATTCAATTAATGACTCTGTCTCCATTAATTTGTTTAATGAAGAGGGCCACCTTGTTATACCTGAATCTTATGGCGAGTCTTTGAAGCAGAGCACAGAGAGAGTTCTTGTAGAAAATGAAGAAGTGTTTAAAGATGATTTGTCTCTTGTTAAGGACTCCATTTCAGTTGGAAAAGTTGAGGCTGGTGGTAATGCAGTCATACCAGAAGCTCTTGACAAGACTTTAGGGCAGCTGAAAGAGGATACCTCAGAAGAAAAGCAACCTCTTGAGAAGCTGGAGCAGGAAAATGTTACTGAAAGAATATATGGGAATGACCATGCTTATGAAATTGTAGGGAACCCGTCAAATGAGACTGCTGAGATTGTTGCACAAGAGGCGAAAGAGAAAGATGTTGGGGTGGATTTGGATGAGCCTTCTACTGGTGAAGAAATTGATCGCGGTAGCATTTGTGAAAGTGTCGCTCCGCAGGGATTTGGGAATAATGAGAAACTGGAAATTGTAACTGGGCAAGATGGTTTTAGAGGGCTTGAATCACCTGCATGTGAAGTTGAAACAGTAGGCAATGGTGTTCTCACAAAAGGAATTCATTCCAACGCCTCTTTGCTTCAAGCCATTGAAGCTAATGAAGTAGAATATGCATGGCAGAGCGATGCCAATTCCCTTGTTAGCAGTGATGAAGTCAACCTTGGTTCAGAACAAATAGGAGTAAAAGAAGATTTTCTTTCTAATGATGATATTGAAGATCTGATTTTCGGTGCTTCTACAATGAAGGATAAAACTGTTTACGGTGCAGACAATCATCAACACCAACTCCGAGAAGTTGAAGGGCATGCAGTTTCCAACTTAAATGAAGAAATGGACATAAAGAAGGAGCTGGAACAGAAGTCATTATCGAATCCTTCTGCAGTCGAGACACTTTTGAAAGCAGTAACTGGACCTGAATCTGTTGAAAACAGTGTCGCAATAGCCTCTAAGGATGGTTCCAAAGTATTTTCTATGGAGCAGCCTGTTGGTGTAGGTTCCTCATTCCACCAAGCAATCCTAGTTTCAGTGTCAGATGTGGTTGGCAGTATAATGTACAGTACAGGTACAGAAGATAAGAAGATATTTGAAAAGATTGAACCAATTATGCTGAAATTTTTGAGGCTTGTTCACCGATTGGGATCTTCCCCTAAAGACTCTATAGTCACACAAGTGTTGAACAGGCTAGTTGCACTCGGAGAGGGACATCGGAATCCAGAGTTCAACCTTGAATCTGCATGGAGAATGGCTATGCAGCTTGAAATGGAGGACAAAGACAGTTTAGATTTCTCTTTGAACATTTTGGTTCTAGGGAAAACTGGAGTTGGAAAGAGTGCAACCGTGAATTCTCTCTTTGGTAAGAAAAAAGTCCCAGTTAGTGCATTTGAACCTGCCACAACTGAGGTGAAGGAGATTGTTGACACAATTGATGGGGTAGAGCTAAGAATGTTTGATACTCCAGGTCTTCGATCTTGTCTGAAGGAAGATGCTACCAATCAGAAAATATTGGCCTCCATAAAAAGGTTAAGGAAAAGGTGTCCACCAGATGTTGTCCTTTATGTGGATCGGCTAGACAGCCATGCAAAGGATCTCCATGACTTGCCATTGTTACGCTCAATTACCAAGTCACTGACTACATCAATATGGCAAAATGCCATTGTCCTGCTGACCCATGCTTCTTCTTCTCTACCTGACGGGCCATATGAGTCGTCCCTCAACTTTAACTTGTTTGTTGCACAAAGATCCAATGTCATTCAACAAGCCATTAGCCAGGCAGTAGGTGATCTGCGACTAATGCATCCAAATATGATGCACCCTGTCTCTCTTGTGGAGAATAATGAAGCATGTTTAAGGAACAAAAATGGAGAGAGTGTCCTTCCTAATGGAGGAAGTTGGCAACCCGAGTTATTACTCTTATGTTACTCCCTGAAGATTTTATCAGAAGCAAGTTCTATATTCAAGTCTGGAGATCCCTTCGACGACAGGAAGCTTCTCGGCTTTAGGCCTTGTTCGCTGCCTCTCCCCCACTTGATCTCTTCTCTATTGATGTGCCACCCTCACCCAAAACTTGCTGCTGATCAGATTAATGACAATGTTGAATCTGATGTAGAATTATTGGACCTATCAGATTCTGACGATGAAGATGAGTATGACAAACTCCCACCGTTCAAGCCTCTCAGAAAATCCCAAGTTGATAAACTCAGCAAAGAGCAAAGACAAGCCTACTTTGACGAGTATGATTATCGAGTGAAACTACTTCAAAGGAAGCAGTGGAAAGAAGAGGTGAAAAAATTGAAGGAGGTCAAGAAGAAGATAAAAAATAATGTTGGTGAAGATTGTGCTAACCATGAGGAACGTGTGGATAAAGAAGATGGGAGTCCATCAACTGTGTCGGTTCCTTTGCCTGACTTTGTTCTTCCACCTTCCTTTGACAGTGGAAACCCATCTTATAGGTACCGTATGTTGGAGCCTACAGCTCAGCTTCTTGTGAGGCCAGTTCTAGACTCACATGGATGGGACCATGAATGTGGTTATGATGGTCTTAGCCTTGAAGGCAATCTTGCTCTTGCTGATCGCTATCCGGGTGCATTTTCTGTTCAAATCACAGAGGACAAGAAAAACCTCAGCATTCACCTAGTTTCGTCGATTTCAGCTAAGCATGAAGATAATGGATCAACAATGGCGGGGCTTGACATCCAGACTGTTGGAAGGCAGCTTGCATACGTCCTCAAAGGAGAAACCAAGCTCAAGAATTTCAAGAACAACAAAACATCTGCTGGAATGTCAGTTACTATACTTGGAAAAAGTGTAGCAACTGGACTAAAAATGGAGGACGAAATTGTAGTTGGAAAGCGCTTGGCATTGATGGGAAATGCTGGAGCAGTGAGATCTGGAGGTGATATGGGGTATGGAGCTAACTTCGAGGTACGGCTCAAGACTAAGGATTTTATCCTAGACCAAAATCAGTCCACTCTAGGTTTGTCTCTGATGAAATGGAGAGGTGATCTGGGTATTATGGCCAACCTACAGTCTCAGTTCTCTATCAGTAGAAATTCTAAACTGGCCATCCAAGTAGGACTGAACAATAAGCAAAAAGGGCAGATCACAGTCAAGACCAGCAGCTCGGAGCTGCAATTCTCACTTGCCGCTATGATTCCGATTCTGCTATCAATCTCTAAGAGGATCTTTAGTAGCACTTCTGGAAGAAATGCTGACATGTTAGATCACTAGTTAGCTGCACAAGAGTGGCTTCTGTTACTTCTTTTTGTAAAGGTCATTGCGTGATCTAAAGCTAAAGCTAGTAACGAATCTCATTTAGTAATGAACATTCATGTTTCTTATATCTGGATATGTTAGCCCCACCTTGTCGAAATGGAAAACAAGAAGTGTTTTTGGGTCGTTCCAAGCGACAAGTCCAAGTTCCAAATGTTGGAATCCGTGATCAAGTCACGAATGTAGCAGAAAATAAAAAATTTTACAGATTCCGAGCAGATCTGATGATTGAATAAACTTGAATAAAATGTAAAACAATTTAAAAATCGTATCTTGTTCGCTTTTTCGTTGAAAAATCTTTGAAACATTTTCCGATTGATCAATCACGAGCTGTTCAAGTGTGCAACTTCTGATAATATCTACAAAGTAATTCTCAAATTAATTTAAGAGGAAGAAGACAAAGAATCCTAGCTTCCAAAAAGCCCTTCCCATTAAATAGAAAAAAAAATCATAAAAGTCTTTTATTAAACTTAATCCTCTTTAATTATAATTAAAATCAAATTCTAATTCTAATTCTAATTAATTTAATTTTAACAAAATTAAATATCTCATATTTGATCTTCAAAATTTTTCAAACTTTATAATTAAGTCCAACTTAATTAAATTGATTTTTCTTTCACAAATTGCTCTTTGATGTGTGATCCATTAGATTCCTAATAAATTGACAATGATTATAAATTATAATTCTAATTCACAATTAGAATTCGGTAAATTAAAATTTTTTATTTATGATTAATTCTTCAATTAAATAATTCATAATCATAAATCATGATTGACATCTGGCAATATGTCATGATTACCCAAATATCAGGAATGTTAAAATGATTGACTTAACATGTCTATACATGACTATAATGTTTAATTTAATCATTTCGTTATTCAATATTCTAATTAGACAGAGTATGGATCCAATTATGTTCGTTCTTACTAATTAATAATTGATTTATAATTAAAATTTGAAAAGTTTTTTTCAAGTATCAATCCACTCTGATCAAAGAATTCTATAAATAATTACTAATTAAGAACAGTAGAATATTCTCTCTAATTACTTTAGAGTGATGAATCCTATATTGACTTACTCAACTATCTACATATGATTCATAATGTATCTAATTATTATCGATTGAATTATCCTAGGACGATTCATAAGTAGCATCATAACACAGTAATTCCCCCACTAGATACCTTGGTAATCTCAAGTCTGATGATCAATTATAAAACCATCATTATGAGATAATTTATAGACATATAAGTAATATTCTATCCGAAATTTTTATAATCTGGTCAGTTCAGTGACTTATTATCCGATAATCACCCATACGTTAAATTAAGTATCTCTATATTTTAATTTATGAGATCAATTACTTTCTTCGTAAGAAATAAACATAATGTGTGATAGTTTTATCGTTTAAACAATATCCAATTTTAATGAAATTACAACTATAAATATTTAAGAATAACATATAAGTGTAAATTGAATCTTATAATTATGATCTCATCATAATTTTAATTACACAGTAATTATTCTAAAGATTTTATCTTTACTATTAAAACATAAAATATTAATTATATTAATACATAAAGATAAATAAAGCCTGTTCAATAATTCAAAATAATGTCATATATTAATTTACATCCAATTAATCGACCGCAAGCGTATAAACTAAAACCAAAATTGATTCTTTCCATATTTTAACACTTTACGAGCATGCACACAAGGTAGAAAAGAACAAAATTCAATACTTGGTATTAACAACAATTTGTCTGGCCCCATGCTTGTTGGAACTTCAGAATTATTATTTTTCTGACAAAAATGTTTGGACCTCTTTGGTTTTAAAGAAAATCGTATCGAACAATTGGGCTAAGCGTGAAAGAGGCAGAGGAAAGGAAAATGAGAAGTGTATAAGAGAAAAACAGAGGCTGCTTGGATTTATCTATTATCCACACAAAATAAAAAAAAATGCAACTTTTTTGCTAATAACTAAAGTAAATGACCAGAAAACAATAACTTTCCTTCATAAATCACTGGCTACGTGCTCACCAACATGGCCATGGTCCAATCCTCTTCTTATCGGGTACGTTTCGATGCCCATATGTTCTTTCTTCACTCTCTGACTTCACTTGCATTTGGCTAGCTCTTCTCATTTCTCACTTTGTCAAAGTTTGTTTCTTTAAATTACATAGAGTTGGCCTCCAGTGGAGTCTACTGGTTGGGTTTATGTTGGCTTTGGCCGACGTTTCTGGGTTGTGATCGAATGACTTGATAGTGTTAGTATGTGGATTAGTTGGTTTTGTTTGTTTCAGGTTCACCATTTGTTTGAGGAATTGTCGGATAGAGAAAAGAGTATGGAAGAGTTTAGAATTGTTAATGGTTTCAGCTTTAAGTCTTTTGAGGATTGAGTTCTGGGTATGTGAAGTGGCCCCACGTGTTATTTTCCATGGCTTACTCGCTTTTGCTTCTCGAGTTTGCGCATTGGCTTGACCAATTCGTTGACTTGGTTATGCCATGTAATTTGCTCTTCACATTACCATCTGAGGTGTTTATCAAGTTTTCTACTACTCTGGCTTGATAAGTTTCAAAGCACATACCAAGTTCTTGTGGTCTTGAGTTCAAGTTTTTTGTTGAAATGCTGATTGTGTTGCGGTATGCTTTGCAGGTTTTGTCGCGGAGGAGTTGCTCATCCTTTAGGCATGCTGCTTCTGCCAACTTGTTCTGCCCTCATAGGGGCTCCTCAGTTACAGTACTGTCATTTGTAAACATTGCAAGTAATTGCACATATTCCGGTAGCGAGGGCCTATCTTCGAAGCGAAGATCTAGAGGGCCTGTTATGGCTGCTAAAAAGGCAGCTGAAGGTGTGCAAATTGTTGAGTTTACTCGTTGGATGATTTTGGCGGCAATTTTTTCAATTGTACTCCTGTGTCTCATCCAAGTCTTTTATCAAATTGAATGCAACTCTTATTTTACTAGCATTAAATTGTTCAGGGGAAAAGCAAGGAGAAGGAAAATACAAGCACACTGTTGATTTACCAAAAACAACATTTGGCATGAGAGCAAATGCTTTGGTGAGGGAGCCTGAGCTTCAGAAATTATGGGATGACAACCAGGTTTTCAAGAGAGTTGTAGAAAGTAACAATGGGGTGAGGTTCACAACTATCCTTATTGTTTGTTCTATCTAACTTGTTGTATCTAACTTGTTGACTTATTTGTATTAACTTGGCCTTTCCCAGGGAAGTTTTGTTCTTCATGATGGACCCCCATATGCTAATGGTGACCTGCACATGGGACATGCATTGAATAAAATCTTGAAGGATATAATAAATCGTTATAAGGTGTGTTATTGTAATCTGCTTGATGAATCATCATGAGGGAGATGGGTGGGATTAGTTAGTCTTGCCTTTTCTTTTCTCACACGATTCTTACATGTGGCATTGGTGTGCAAAGTAGGCCATACACGGTGTACAAAAGATATTATGGGATACACCAATGACTGAAAATTTTGGGTGTTGTTATTGAGACAAAAAACAGCGTCATTATTTGAACTTGATACTTGATACTTGATACAGAAGTAATGTGATGATTAATAAGCACTTTCATTTTATTGGATTATATAATACCTTCATTAGTGCTCTTATTCTTATTTTTATGGTGGTCTTGATTGGACAGATTCTTCAGAATTATAAAGTTAATTATGTACCAGGTTGGGATTGTCATGGCCTGCCAATTGAGTTAAAAGGCACGTTTTGCTTTGTCCCCTTTTCTTTTCCATCCTAGTCCTTCCTGGTAATTGCAATGTGACTTTTGTCTAGATAATCATTCCTGATATGTTGGGAAAAGAAGCTGAGACAAGAGATTTTACTGGACATTTTATCTCATATGTTGATTTGATTTGCAATGATTTTGCTTTTGTTGGTAAGTTTCAATGTAGAAAAGGAAAGTTGGGAAGTTATCACTTTCTAAAACGTGTTAAGGAATCAATTGAGTTTAAACATGTGAGTAGAATTTCAAGTTGAGTTGCTCTCATGGTGGATTACACAGTCCTGCAGTCATTGGACCAGGACGCCAGAAAAGATCTTACACCGACAAAACTAAGAGCAAAGGCGGCCAAATTTGCTAAAGCAACTGTCAAGACTCAAATGACATCATTTAAGGTACATAAACTTTGAAGCCAAGACCCATCTTCTAGAGATTAAAGTTGGTAATAAATTGGTTTTATTTGCATTGAACAATGTCTCCCTAAACTTCTGATTGATAGCTCTTTTCACTTGCAGCGTTATGGAGTATGGGCAGACTGGGATAATTCTTATCTAACTCTAGATCCAGAGTATGAAGCTGCCCAGGTAGCTGATACACCTTTTCTTCATTATGCTTGTGCTTGATAATGATTATATGGAACCTCTATGGGACTTTTTAGGTATCTCTCACAGTCTGATATAGGGCTAACTGGTGCTGCCTTTTGTTATTGTTTTCAGTAAACTTGAAATAATACAACTTGAGTAATATATTGTAGTATATACATCTCCTGCTACGAGTGGCCTTGGTAATCTATCTTTGACTGACTGTAGATAATCCTGTTTTCAAAAAGAACAACTGCCTCTTCTGCATGGGATGCAATATATTTCAATTCTCATCTGTTATTAGGACTCATTGTATAAGTTTGTTTTTATTTAATTATAGATCAAAGTGTTTGGCCAAATGGCCCTTAAAGGATACATCTATAGGGGCAGGAAGCCAGTGCACTGGAGTCCATCATCACGTACTGCTCTTGCAGAGGCTGAGTTGGAGGTAAATTAGTTTGTCTGTGATACTGAGATGTTCTTATCTCTGTTTCTGCAACATCTAATTGCCTTTGGTAGATTTTAATTCGTAAATTATACAAGTAACATTCATTTTGCTGTTTTGTATAGTTGGTTTGTGCAAGATCTTGTTCTTTAATGTTATTCTATCTGAAATCCTTTTAATTGTAATCATCTTTTTCTTCTTGGTTGGCATTTGCACCATCTTTCAGAATCCTCCCATCTCTCTCCCGGTATCTGAGAGTTTCTTTTATTCAATCTCCCTGGACACTATCTTTACACAGATTGAAATTTATATTCTCACATATACAACTGACAGCATTCTTACCACTGACAACGTTCTTCTAGTGAAACCCTTGTGTCTGTGCCTTTATGTTCATTGTCTACAAATTGTCATAATATTCCTCTCTACATCCATTTGAATGCAGTATCCTGAGGGGCATGTTTCAAAAAGCATATATGCCATCTTCAAGTTAACTAATGTTCCTCCAACTTCTGGTGGGTTCTTAGATGAATTCTTTCCTCGTCTTTACTTAGCTATATGGACTACCACTCCCTGGACTATACCAGCCAATGCAGGTATATGTTTCGATAGCTTTATGGAGCTTTTAAACAAGTCGTTATTCTGTATCTGCAAGCCCTTCTACCACTTGTATGCTTTTATGATCTTTGTCTTCTTAATATTTTGGAGCTTGTGTTTTCAGCTGTTGCAGTTAATGCCAACCTTCAATATGCTGTAGTCGAAATCCAATCCAATTCAGAAGATGCTTCAACATCCTCTGGACATAAGAATCGTAAGCTGGGAAATGTTCTGAAGGAACAAAAGAAACATTTTCTTGTTGTAGCATCAGAGCTTGTGCCAACTTTGGAAGCAAAACTGGGCATTAAACTTGTTGTCAAGAAAACAATGCTGGGTTCAGATCTTGAGAACTGCAGGTTTGATATGAAAATTAAGTTTTTTACTTGAAAGGTCTCATCGAAATGCAATCATATGGACATCACTTTCCTCACCCTGTTGACTAGGAAACTAAATTGAATTTGCAATCTACCACTGATCAACTGGTAATCCCATCTGTGTTCTAAAATCTCTTTTTAATTTATGTTTAAGGTATAGTCACCCGATAGACAACAGGAAATGCCCGATTGTTGTTGGAGGAGAGTATATTACTACAGAATCAGGAACTGGACTGGTGCATACAGCTCCTGGTCATGGTCAGGAGGATTATGTAACGGGCATGAAGTATGGGTTGCCCATTCTTTCTCCTGTTGATGATGACGGAAAGTTTACAGAAGATGCTGCTATGTTTAATGGGCTTGATGTGCTCGGAGATGGTAATACTGCCGTAGTTAAATACCTGGATGAACAAATGTCTCTGTTAATGGAGGAATCATATGGTATGTCAGAATCTTTCTATTAAATTTATTGATTATACTGTAAATCTTGTGTAACTTTGCTCTGCACTTTAGATGAGAAACTAAAGCATATCCGGGATTCAAGATTTCTTGTGTGTTATGCAGAACACAAATATCCATATGATTGGCGCACAAAAAAACCTACAATATTTAGAGCCACTGAGCAATGGTTTGCCTCAGTGGAAGGGTTTCGCCAGGCTGCTATGGATGCAATTGGTACTGTTAAATGGATCCCAACTCAGGTACTGATTGTTGGTAGTATTCTGTTGTTTAGGCCAAGAATGCTCTGTATGATTAGCTCTTTTTATGCTCGGACACTGAAAAGATGTTGCTTATCATACATGCTATGTCAAACATGCAACTGACTTAAAATGAATGATTTTCTTCATTTGCCTTGAAATACAAGAGCGTGTGATTAGTCCCTAGTAACTAGTACTTGATATATGGGTATTTTAAAGGTTTGGCTGACAGAATTGTCAAGGCAGCAAGAATCCTCCTTTTGGCTCATGCTATAAACCTGACAATATAATGTCTTAGAGCCAAGTAGTGAAGTTGACATGTTACAAGTTTCCAACTTTCCACTTGTGTGAATCTGTGGATTTCTCATTCGAAATAGAGATTCTAATTTATGTGAGATCTGCTGAGGAAGATGCATTCTAATGATACAGTGACTTGTTATGTCGGAATAGTGATTTCAGCAAAATTTATTCTTTTCATTTATAAATGCATTCTACCCTGGTCCAACAAAGTAATTAAGCTTAAACTTGAAAACTTAGTTAACGCTTGTGAATTATTTTTTATTTCATAATTTGATGTTCATATTTGAAAGTCAATTACTTTCTTTTTTTTCCACAATGACCATTATTCAGGGAGAAAACAGAATCTCTGCCATGACTTCAAGCCGATCTGACTGGTGTATATCAAGGCAAAGAACATGGGGTGTCCCAATTCCAGTATTTTATCATGTAAAGACAAAGGAACCTCTTATGAATGAAGAGATCATCAATCATATCAAGTGTATGAACCTTGTAGAACAGCTGTTTATGTCTTCTTTCTTTCATTGAGTTCTAGTCATATCTCTTTCATATGGCTTACATATAATACAAATTTGCTATTCTTCATGTCCTGTTTCTTCTCATTTCAATTTGTACCATTTTTTATGAATTTGACATTGCCTTCTCTGCTTTAGTTTAGAATGTTTAGTTTGATAGTTTATACCTTGACAATGGATATAAAATTTTGATTAACTACTTTTGCAGCTATAATTTCCCAGAAGGGCAGTGATGCATGGTGGTACATGAAAATAGAAGACTTACTTCCTGAAAAGTATTGTGACAAAGCATCAGAATATGAAAAAGGGACTGACACAATGGATGTATGGTTTGATTCAGGTAAAGTGAACTATGATTTGCCTAGATAAAGATGTGTTCTTTTTTTTTTTCTTGAAGACAATTATGCATAACTGAAGGCTTTGAATCCTAGTTAATTTCATTTTATCTGAACATTTATATTGTATATATTGGCATGCACTTTGGATAGACAAATGGTCCTTCTCTTTTAAATCAATCCAGGATTGTCTGCTTATGATAGAAAGCACGAGCAAAGTCCTCCCTATTAGATAAATCGCTCAATACAAAGTCAAGGAAAGTGATGCTTCTTGGTTACTGCCTTGCTACTCCAGGTTCTTCGTGGGCAGCCGTGTTGGGTCAAAGGAATGGACTTACTTTTCCTGCAGACTTGTATCTTGAAGGTACAGATCAACATCGTGGGTGGTTCCAGAGCTCCTTGTTGACAAGTATCGCTACAAGAGGTATTCAATGTCTGAATATAATTCTAGCCCTGCAAGTTCGGTCTTGGACCTTGAAAGTTCCATATTGCTTGTAAACATGATTATTATTACTGATACTTCTACGGAAGCATCCTGTTCCTAATCAAGTAATATGTTCTTGTACTTCATTTTGTTGTTCTTATGCAGGAAAAGCTCCATATCTGGGTGTCATAACCCATGGTTTTGTATTGGATGAGAAGGGTTCTAAGATGAGCAAGTCTTTGGGTAATGTTGTAGATCCTCGTACGATAATTGAAGGTGGAAAAAACTCAAAGGTTGGTCAGATCTGATCTGTCGTGTAAGCTTTCATTTTTTGTATTTTGCAGATCACAAATTGTTGTTTACCTGTTGTTGGCAGGAGGCACCTGCTTATGGAGCTGATGTGTTACGACTCTGGGTTTCAAGTGTAGATTTTATGAACGACGTTATGATTGGTGCACAAGTCCTTCGACAAATATCTGACATGTACAGGAAGCTGCGAGGAACATTGAGATATCTTTTGGGGAATCTGCATGATTGGAAAGTAAGTTAGCATTAATTTCTTATCTGGTGGAAGTACATTGGTAATTAAGCTTATTTCTTCAGATAAGGAACCTGTATTTCTACTCAATTTTGATTGAACCATTGTGTTATTGATAGGTTGGTAATGCTGTTCCGTATGATGATCTCCCAATGATCGATAAGCATGCACTTTTTCAGTTGGAAAATATTGTAATCAACATAAGAGAGAGTTATGAGAATTATCAGTTCTTCAAGATATTCCAGGTATAAAGTTTATTCGATCAGACTACTTGGTTATGTACATGCTTATCTAAGCCTGAAGGAGCTTTAAAATGATTAGTTATTTTTAACCCGCAATCGTGTTGGAAAGGGAAGGACAAAGTAAGAGATGAAAGATGGGAAAATGTGTTAAATGGTAATCATGAGATTAAATAGATTTCAAAGAATGGAAGGATAGAATAGCTTTTGTCCTGTGCTTATTAGAAGTACATGATTTTCTTTTGCAGATCATACAACGGTTTGTTATTGTTGATCTATCGAATTTCTATTTCGACGTTGCCAAAGATCGACTTTATGTTGGGTAATTCTCTTCTTCAATGCTTTGAAGCTTACTGCATTTCATGCTATCTTACTTACTTGCTTCATAACCTAACTATTCCTGTAGAGGTTTCGGTTTCCGGTTTCTCTTTTGCTTGTATGCATGTGAAAAAGATCTATCTCTTCTGCTCTTTCTCCTTCTCTAAAGTCGATGGCTTTCAGGGGCAATGTGAGTTTTACTCGAAGAAGTTGTCAAACTGTTCTGTCTGCTCATCTTCTTTCCATTGTGAGGGTTATTGCTCCAATTCTTCCGCATTTGGCTGAAGATGTGTGGCAAAATCTTCCCTTTCAATATATCAACGATGATGGTTCTGCTGCCAAATTTGTCTTTGAATTGAAGTGGCCTGAGTTGAATCCAAAATGGCTCGCTTTTCCTGATGATGAAATTGATTTCTGGGGGAAGATTCTTGAGGTAACCACTCTGTGCACTCAATAATTCTCCATTCATGTTAGTTCAACTAAAGAAGAAGAGGTTTCACATAGGCCAAGTATTTCATTCTGTTGTCTTGAACGCTTTACGTAGACCTTTCCCCTTTGTTTCCATTCTGTTTTTACATTATGTCATAAACTCGAGAGATTGTTTAAAGCTACTGACAAATCAGATGAATGAAGACGACTTGCACTTGGAACATTTATTTTTTGTGCTTACGAGTGAAACGGTTAACATGTTTTGATGTTGCGATGAGGCATCTAAACACTTTTCTGGCTGATACAATTTCACCAGCTGCGTACAGAGGTGAATAAAGTCCTGGAGATTGCTCGAATGGGGAAGTTGATTGGTTCCAGTTTAGATGCAAAGGTCTATCTACATACCTCCGATGAGAGCCTTGCGTCGAGGTTACATGCACTTCGCAGATCCGGCAATGATGCAGACGAATTGCATCGAATATTCATTACATCTCAGGTAAGTGGTGCTTGTTTTCTTCAATTTGTTGAATGTAATATCGATATGTTCACAATATAAATGGCCATCTGCAGGTAGAAGTATTATCTCGTTTCGATAGGGAACTCATTCAAAGCATACCATACACTGGAGAGTATCTCATTGAAGGAAGCAACAAAATCTGGATTGGTGTGTCGCGTGCAGATGGCTTAAAATGTGAAAGGTGTTGGAATTACACACCTGAAGTTGGTTCCTTCGCTGATCACCCTACGCTATGCAACCGTTGTTATAGAGTGGTTGCCATTCAGCCAGAGCCTGCCGTAGCCGCGGTCAGTTAAAGCAGAAATGTAAGAGGTTAACCCCAGTTAGACTATAAGCAGGTTTCTTTAGTTCCCCTGTACTCCTTGCAGATCTTTAGAAAAGTCAAAGTATGCAATAGTTGGTACACCATTAACAGAGGGTGATAACTTGAAGAAAACAATTAGACAAGTTCAAGCCATCCAGGTCCGAGTCATTCATCCGTAATTAAGTAGGGGTGTGGTTTGAGCACGGGGTTGGCTATGGATATGGGTATAATAATAAAAAGAGATATGGATAGGTATGAAAAATAAAAAAAATGATGTTTGATTTATAATTTAGTTTTCTGTATTAATACCAATAATGTTGTTTGATTTGTTGCATTATTGGAAATGAAAGATAATATAATATCATTTTTACCCTCAATAAAAATGAAAACAATTTGTCCTTCATATGTTTATTGGGGCTATTTCCATATATTTGTAAAAAAAATTATCAATTTTCGAGCATTAGATGAGCTATATGATCATTTGTCAACAAAACTGCATAATGTCAACAATATAGTTGCAACTATATTTTCATATCATATTTAAAATGGAATATAAAGTATAAAACAACATCAAAATAAACTTAAAACCTAAAGCATTAAAACGAGAGATTTTAGAAAATATATCTGGAGGCGCAGAACAAAAATTTCCTTCGTTGATGAGACGCGATAAAGCAAAATGGGAGATCGCAAAAAATTGAGAGGCGATAAGGAAATAAAGAAGATGGTAGGACAAAGGCTAGGAATAAAAGAGTAAAAAATAAATATGATAAAAACTTATATTGGAATAAAAACTCAATACCCGCCTCTCTTGGTTGGTTTAATAAATTCCCAAATTTAATGAGATAAATTCATTCCCCTGAAATTGAAAACTCCAAAGTAAACACTATTTTTTACAATTATTTCATTCCTTCATTCCAAAACTTTCAAATCAAACGTCCCCTAAGAATTAATGTCTCGAATAGACTTCCACCGATATGGAGAGAATGATCAGGAGCTAATGGTGATCCTGTTGTCGCTAAATGCAGAATTCAGAAATTGGCAAGGACCTTGCAACCATTAAAATGCTTGCGTCTTTGCTTGTATTTCAATTACTAAAAAGAACATCATAAATACTCTATCCTACACGCTTGGAATTTTTCACTTTTATCAAATTCATGGGCACTATTAGCATCTCCCACTCACAGGGAGCTACCTGGGACTTTAAAATCTTGAAATCATCTCTCTCGCCCTCTCGTCGTACACTACGAAACGAGCTACTGGAATAGCAGTTCAAAACTTATACGGTTCTGGTGATAAATATGACTATTTTATGATCAATAAAGACGTCCGAAATGCAATCAGGACTCAGTCCAGTAAGGGGTTTATGAGTTATGATATCATTTACCAGAGAAATGACAACATACAAGAACCCTTTTCCAGATAAATTGATTCATGGGTACAAATACATGCTATGACAAAATTGTTACACGCCATCAAAATTTTGAGCAGGTTGTTGTATCAACTCAGGTTCCTGCAAATCCTCTCCTTGAATGGGTATATCCTGTAAGAGGCCAAAAAGCAATATCAGGTTTTTTTTTACCAAGAACCATGAAGGATTTAACCACGAGAATCCCAAGTCCTTTCTTTTGCTTAACCAGCAATTATAATTTTACAAGCATTAAATGCAATTCCTTAACTTCTGACAGTACCGATCTGCGAGGATCGAACGTCCACTTGGAAAAAACTGGAAATATTCATGTTTGGGTCCCAATCATTTGATTTGTCTCAGATATTTAGATAAAAACTTAGATATGAAGGATGGATTTCTTCACCTACCTGCGCATTTATCAGTTGTGGTTGCTGGTCATGTGCCACAGTATAAGCCTGTGGTTGAGACATCCTATAATATGGCTCTTTTAAGTCAAGTTTGCATGATGATGTCTGTAGTATTCCTCCTTGATCAGCACCAGGGCCCCACATTTTAGCTGCTTACGTTGTTTAGCAAGTTGCTCAAAATGCATGAAACAAAAAAATGTAAACCAACGCAAAAACCACCAACCTGACATTGTTAAGTATATCGTGTAACTCTGAGCGTTATGTGCAACCATGCGAAGCTGGCCGGTTATTTCTTGTCCTGCCATAACATACAGTGGCTGAGACAGAACACATCTTAATTGATACCAGTGGGTTGTAGGTGCACCAGGGGCAGTTGTAAGCCACCTTTGTACAGTACTGCATATGTAAATCGGTGAAACATAAATTGCAGACCAGCTGCAACGAAAATATTAGATAATCACCAAAGTCAAATAACTTTACCTCCCATTAAACAACACATCAAACCAACATGCCAGCCCATGGATCCTGGTCCCCACAGAAGCTATGAATTTGAGAGGAATTTCAATTTCGTATAGATCCTCTTCCTGAACAAGGTGTAACTAAACAAATTAAATGCACTTAATTTATTTATAAAGAAAGAAAAGCAAGGACACGTTTTAGATGTCATTATCGATAATTCTGTTTATCACAAGGAAAAGCTTTTCCTTTTAAGTATATAGAACCACAGAAAAATCAAAGATAATCGTATGCACATCTCACAAGCCAAGCAAATGTGTTCGTTGAGGAATTTAAGCCTGATCCTGAGGAATTTAAGCCTGATCCTGCCAAAGACTCCAAATTAAGGTGTTTAAAAGTCCCAATATATTAAACTTCTCTTTTGTTTTTCAAATGCGATGGATTTCATCAGGTTTTAACGGACACTTGTACAATCAATGTCCTATCGCTCACTTCCGAATAGGCCAAATATGGCCATGGAAATCCCCACTATGAGGTTGGCCTAGGCCTTGATGAATAGCACAAACAGGGTGTAGAATGAGAATCCATGACTCAAATAAATTGATTACAAATGATGAGAGGCGGAGTTTTGTCAGGCAGGAAAGGCTAAAAATGGCTATGGGAATCCACAAAGTGAGTTTGGCCTAAGCATTGATTGATAATCAGACCCAAAATCGGGAATTCATCATGGAGAGAGCATTATTCATACCTTTATCTGAGAAAAATCAATCACATGAAATACAGCAGGAGCGACCAGTAATCTTGGATCAAAAGCATCTACAACAGGCTGTAAAAGAAATATAACAGACCCAAAAAAAAGGAATCAAGACAGAAGTTATAAATACACACAAGAATACATTAAGATTAGCAATATAAAACTTTTTCTGAAAAGCAGACATGCATAAGTTGGGAATCGTATAGGAACGGAACCAATTTTCGTATGCAACCAAATAAATTAAGAAAAAGATAGCGAGCTCATGAAGAACCTGAGAAAAATATCCCTGGAATGCAGATCCATATAATGATCTAAGATCAACTCCATAATAATTATGTTGCTGCCAAAATAAGGCCTGTATACAAAAAAAACCCACAGAAACTAAGGGACTACATTTTTAACAACAATAAAGCCACTGTGATCTATTTCCATCAAGTTACTTCAGGAAATCAATATGAAGAGCTAATTAGAACAACATTATGCATTTGGCAATAAGAAAGCTCCAAAATTAGTGATACAAGCCCTCCAAATATTTGCATATACAAAAGAAGGTGCAGCAACAATAGTGCAGAGTCAAAAAACACCATAGCAAACTACAATAAATGAATACCTTATTAGCAATTTCAACAAATAAATATTCATCACTAAAAGGTGCCATGTGTATCCTGCAAAAATAAGAAAGTTTCTTGATTCAATCTACAGTTGCAAGTTTATTAAAGTTGATGAAATGAATAATGGAAACTTAAAGCTAATTTAAAAGGCTTACAGTTAAGGCAAGCTGAGAAATGGGCCAAATATAGAAGAAAATTAATGCAGCAAACCTGCTGCCATGCTAATAATCATACACATTGCCATCTCAACATACCAATTAGCAAATCTCAGACTTTTAATGATACCAGTACTGCCTCCGTAAGTCTAACATACATCACACATCCAAAAGTTACCAGCAAGTACTGATTAACTAAAGTCCTTATATTCACATTTGGTCTTCAGGACAGATGATGACTAGATTAGAGAGAGTGACCAAGAAAGAATATCAACTATCGAAAAGCTTATTTTCTAGTAAATATGATTGACTTGGTTCACAATCAATATTCTTTTAAACTCAAACGGTACAAGTATTAAAATTTATATATGACAGAATAAAAGAGAAATATGTTTCATAGAGGAACAATGAGAACACATTTTAGCAACATAGACGAGCACAGAACAAGTAACCAATAGGAAACACAGGATATAGGAGCACACCCATTAATCTAAAGCAAACAGTAAAAGAGAAAAAAATATCTGATGAGGACTAAGGTAATATCATATATCCATAATTGTTCTCAATATAATTCATTCCTTTACTGTTGCTGGAATTGAGATCTCATTCAAAAAGAAAGATAACAAATATCTGGATGTGTTAAAAAGGAACTGGAATGTAATAATATCGATTCATACAGATTTAGAAGAAGAGATTGATAGGCCGAAGCATATGGTTGCCTGGTTGGTTAATTCCAACAGCATAAAAATCCATGCATAAAACACATCAACTTGATCACTGAACCAAATGCAATAAAAAGGGAATCCATATGGAGCTGTGAGATATTTAAACCTACCTTCCAACTGTAGGAAACATTTTTCCATTTGGTACAAGAAACCTATCTCTAGCAATTACATAGGACTCCAACATTCTTTCATTGACCAATAAGGTTCCTACAGATCAAATCCAAGAAAATTTTAGGGAAGCTTAAAACCAAATTTGATTCAACACATAATAATGGTAAATTATAAACTTCAGTACATCTCTTTAGCTGTTGCATTTAGGCTGACCAAGCTTGTCCCCTCCTCCAATAAAGGGGAATCGGGGTTATTTGTATGTCAGAAAGAACAAATAGCAAAAGCCATTAACAAGAAAAGGAGAGTAAGTTGTAATTTTTTTTTTTTTTTGATAAATAGAGTAAGTTGTAATAGTTGATGTTACAAGCAATGAACATCCCTCAGAATGACAAAAAGAAAGAACTTTACCCATTGGTTCAGATATAAGAATATCTGCTTTCTCTGGCAATTCAACTTCCTCAACTTTACCTTTTATTACCTATATCAGATGACAATGTGCCAAAATAGCAAAATGAGAAGTCATTTGCAATATATAGAATGAAGAGACCAGATATAATCTCACTGTAATTCTTTCACCCAAAGATGGGTTCCCAGCAATTAGTTTGCTTGCATATTCTGCCATTTCAGATGCTTCGATAGCATAAACATGCTTTGCACCAGCCTAATTGAAGTAGAAGAGGAGCATAAAATCAGTCTTACACCCATATAAATAGAACAACAAAAATATGGATGTGAAGCCACAATACCTGAGCAGCAAATAGTGACAAAATGCCACTTCCAGCACCGACATCAACCACAACACGATCAAAGAAATCTTCCCGATTTTCAATTACTGCAGCATAATAGGTTCCTAAAGCAAAAGATATCAATCCTTAGCATCAGCTATAGCGTAAGCTATCACATCATTCAAATTTCTTGAGCATCAAAATCATTTGTGTGTTTTTCATTATAAGGTAAAGTAATAAAGGTATTAGGATACTTAATCAAGCTACAAATCAGACAGACAGAAAGTGCATGCAACAAGAGCTCTAAGACAGAAGCAATTGCATTTAACAAACTCAACCTGTTCTCACAAAATCCTGTAGCATATTTTGCTGATGTAACAGTTGACCGTAATAATGAAAATACATTTTGGCAGATGATGGCTCTATCTTAACATCAAATTTGCTTTTGGAAAGTTCAACTGTTCCATTAGGAAGTGTCCCTGAAAGGGTAGAAAAGAAACAATCAGAAACAAATTACATGCACCAAATGTGATTCAGTGCATAAAAATAACTTTTAGCAGAATGCTAATTGAATGGTGTCGAATTGTATGTGGTATCAAAATTCAGTTAAATAACTATAGACCTAAATTATATATTAAAAAATCAAGAAAATTTTCTGCTCCAAATCCTGAAAGAGCTCTTCCATCAAGCAAACCACAAGCATCAGAGGAATAACCAATCAAATTACTGTTATTTCAATGCAAGGTGAATTTGTGGAAAATATGTTCCTCTAACAAGAGCCATCCTGTTTATGACAATAATGCAGTGAAAGTTGGAAAATATTCTCCTCTAACAAGAGCCATCCTGTTTATTACAATAATGCAGTGAAAGTTAAACTTTACCTTAAGAAAATATTGCCACAGTTAAAAGTCCGAAATCATGAATTAAACATGAATTTCAAAATATATCACCGCTTTGGCAATGTACAACGTTCAATGTTTAACAATCTTTACCATCATTAAATGATGTCCTTATATGGAAAACGGCAATGAATGGAATTTTTCTGTAATGATGCCATCTTGGTTGTGCATTCAACTTGATTTTTCCAATACAGTGTTGGTGACAACTTTCACCATTTCCAACACATATTTATAAAATCGTAAAGCAAGTCACAAATGACTGAACAGATGATCCCCAGTGCTAAATTGTTCGGAAAGACAAAACTGAAATGGACATGTAAAAGGAAACAAGGATCAAGACAATTGGATGCCCTCAATATCTGTTACCACGTGACATAATAGCACAGAATTATCCATATTAAGCTAGATGAACTTTCCAAAGAAGTACCTGGGACAACAGATTCCTTCTTCCATTGCTCAAATGCAAATTGAAATGTTCTGCTCTCTTCATCATTTCTAAATTGGATACTGTACCCCCTTGAAAATTTCTGGTAAAAAGTAATATGTTAAGACTTGAACATCTAGCAACATTTACCAAGTCATCATATAGTTAGATGAAGCATTATAGCTCACATTTACGAAACAAGGTTACTTTCATCAATGAAAAGCAACAATCTTGAGAAGCAGATATTCACAAAATTACGTAAAAATAGTAACATCGATCCAATTTCAGTACCTCTTTTCTGGTCTCAGAACTCGAGCATTCACATATGCAAACGGATTGAACAGGCCCTAACTTGAATAACTGAACAGAAAAAAATACGACATGGTGAGTGGTACACTCCAAATTCTAAACAACTATAGATCACAACATCATCCTTACATCACACATTAACAAGACGCAAATGCTCAAAACTTCACACCACTCAGAAGTCACTTCACACCACTCAGAAGTCAGACCATCAATAAACAAAACTCAATCTGAAGATCACCGGATTAACTACTACTTATACTCCTTCAAACTGTTTCCATTGCTCGTAAAAAGAGTAGAGAAGAACGAATTAGAACAATCTTTTTCACTTAAACTTAAATAATCTTAATACATTAGCAGCATATCCTTCAACAGGAAAACCAAAATAAGCACAGAGAAATAAAATAACAGTGAACTAACTTGGCATTTTTGTTTCAATTTTTTAACTGTTCAATATTAAATAATCTCAACTCAGTATTTCCTAGTATAAATTTCCTTCACTTACATCATCAGCCAAAACATAACAATCCAACAAATACCATCAAAACAGAAACTACACTAAGTCTGACGGACCTGAGCAGTTGCAAGATCGACAATGACAGCATCAGCCGGTCCGGACTCGCGCCGGAATCGGAGCTCGGCGGCTCCGTTCTCGACGGAAAACCTAGCAACAACTGGAGAAGACGGATAATCCGAAGGAGAAGAAGCGAGGTCGGTTACTGAAGATAAAGCCAACTCTAGCGGTTTATTAGGGTTTTGACCGAGGGGTACTACGTCCATTGTCAAAACTGCTTTCAAGACCCGGTGGTCGAGAGAGAGAGGCGCGTGTGAGAAACGCGTGTGGTGGTGAACGGGCCAGAGAGTGAATTAGGATATATACACAGAGGTGGTGAGATAGAGATACAGACAGAATTAGGGTTTTCGGGCATTGAAGTAAGTGAGTTCTGTCTTTGGTAGCTCGTATGTTTTTATTTAGTTCAGTTGTGCTCTTCCAAGATTACGGGCGTATCCAATAATATATTTTTATTCAGTAAATAGAATCGATTTTACTAGTGCATATATATAGATTACATAATAATTTGCTTGGATTATAAATTTTTAATAATTTAAAATAGAAACAAGTTATAAAACATAATAAATTTAATATTGAATATTGAATATGCATCGGATCGAATTCCATACTAAAAGAATATAAATTTATAATATATTTAATAAATATATCTAGTAAATATATATATTCAATTTATTCACATAATGATATTAATATATTACATATTATAGAGAGAATACTTCAAAGTTAGTTGGTTATAAAATTTTAATTAATTATTTAATAATTTAAAATCAAATAATATCTTTTTAAAATATAATCAAAATCAAAACTTAAAATTTTCAATTTTAAACTTAAATTTGATTCAAAAAAGTGCTAAAATTTTTCTTAAATATTGTAGTTTTTTCTTATCTTGTTTTAATATATAAATAAAATATAAAGTGTAATGACCAATTGATAACTCCTGTCACATTTGCATGTAAGTCTATCGAAAACAGTCTCTTTATTATGTATGGATAAGGTTGCGTATTATCATGCTTCCCTCAAACCTCGTTTCAGTGCGGGACTTCGGGTGTGATGATGATGATGATGATGATGATGTATAAATTGATAATTACAGGTTGGATGGTGACAAAAAAAAATTTATTTTATTAGATATTTAAAATTTGACGAGAAAATAAGATTATAAACAAATTTAAACTTCAATAAAAAATAAATAATATAACATAAAGTGAGAAGGACGAGTACAACAACACCTAATGTAGCACCCCACCCTCTCGAGACACGTACCCGACATCCTGAGTGATGTTCGAGTACGAATCCCGCAAGGGTGGCATGCTAGAACAATCAACCACTCAAAAACTCAGTACAAATTTTTTTTTAATTCTTTTGGAAAACAATATACGCATTCGCATATGCAGAAATCAGTAATTAAATTCGGACTCATTTTACGCATAAACATTTTCAAACACAAAGTTATAACCAGTACATAACTCATCAAAATTTCACTAATTACTTGGGCCTAAATTCAAATACAAAACATTTTCAATTTCAAAAGTTATTATATGTTGAACTATTCAAATACATGTGATACAAAAATTTGCGGAATATACAATTTAGCATGAAAAAAAAGAAATACAATGCAGACGTAAACTGATCTCGATCTCTATCCCTTACTCGAATGCTGTAGGGATACTCCCATTTGCCTAACCGGGTAATCTTCTGATCCTGAAAAATATTTGCAAAGTTTGGGTGAGTTTTGCAAACTCAATGAGTGACTATTATCGATGACTCACCCAGTCACATAACACATAAATCACATTCACAACATTTCACATTTCCCAATCAGTACAATTTAATCATTCGTATTATGCATATGCAGTGTGCATGAGACTCATTTTCCATTTATTACTTTTTTGTGACCGAGTGTCTAAAATGTCCCATATAGGGCTTATTGATAACTGTCCCATATAGGGTTCACTGATAACTGTCTCATATAAGGCTCATTAGACGTTGAGCCTAAGGCTATGAATCATTTTTTAGCTCGATACTCTTTTTCACTCATTGAGTTTTAAGCTTTGATCGGTGGCTACGTTGATCACAACTGTCATTATGTTTTATGCATTCATGAAATGAAATACATCAATCATATTTGCATGATCCCATTCAATCACATTCTCATATCATCGGAGTTTAATTAAGTTGAGAATTACATTTTGACTTACATGCAAATGCTCATTCAAAACACATTTATCATCAAATTATGTACACTTAGTTTATCTCATTCACATACAAGCAACACTTTAATATCTCAACTAAGCATCACAATCATCGGACCTCCTGTTCGAAAACAAACACAATCAATCACATTCATATAGACATTCAGTAGTCAATCAATACCAAAATTCACACAAAACAAACAATGAAATGAGACCATCTAGGTATACTCACAACACGCTCCCGATTAGCATTTGCTTTCAAATTTTAGAAACGCCTGAATGCGGACATTTAACCTGCACAACCCATTTATGCAAGATACACATACATCACAATTTGTACAATCATAAGTGTTTAATAATGCACATGCCTGAAATGAAATATGTACAATGCATGTTCATGACAGTCCCGGGTATTTTATCATTAATTTTATCACAAAGTCATTCTCATATCAAAACTCATCTAAGTATGATTTATATTTAGGTTTATTCCTCACTAAAACCATTAAAATCTCCATTCCTTTCTCATTGACTCGCTTCAGAATTTTTCCATATCACATTTTCGAGTCTACTATTCACATTCAATTAGAAAGTGAAACTAATATAATTTGGTCATACTCTCTTTTAGAAAAGTGTTCCTCTATGTCTTATCTTTTCATTGACACTAAAATCACTCAATTTGGTTCAGTAATTTGGAAGATATGTCACAGACATTTTCTTCTTGTTCATATTCAAAAACAATATGTTGTACACTACTTCCATCTAGAAATTAAACATCTTAGAGACTGAATCATAATTTGACTTTTTCATATGATTTGTATCCCTATTTCTCTAGTTCACTCTAAATTAAAAATCATCTCATTTGGAATCATACAGATCAAGATATCATCAAAATACTGAAACATGTTCAATAAAATATCTAGTTCATGTTCTTCCAACTGATACCCTTACTTTGATTCGATCAATCTTTTTTGAGTAAAAACCAAAAGCTATAAATTTTTATGGAGAGATAGAAGAATATGTTATGAATCTAATGCTTCAAAAATTAGGTCATTTAGAGGTCGGACAACAAAGTTATGGTCAAAAAAGTGAAGTATGTTTAGATTGGGGCAAAATCGACAGGTCGCGTGTGCGCACACGTCCATGATGTCGTGATCGCGACGAGTTGCGATCGCAACTTCTCCCTTCCTCCATTTCTCCTTCCGACCTAAATTGATAAAATGGGCATAACTTTCACTACAAATATCATATTAATGTCATTTTAATGGTCATATCTCTCTACTTCAATATCCAAAAATTCCATACTTTATATCAATAGAAAGCTTAAAGAAAGATCTACAGCTTCCATGAAGACAACTTTGTCAAAAACTCTCTATATCAGTACAGAAAACTCATGGAAGTTTCAGATCAAATTTTTTACTCTTTACTTACAACATTCAATTCCTCATGCGTAGTCTATCATTTCTACTTCAATACTCATCATTTATCCATTATTTTAAATCCATTTCAACTCAATATCATCTATAATCAAATTATAGCCTATGATTGATCATAAACACTAATAACAGAACATACACATATATATGCATTCATCATCAATTTTCTGCACATATTC